>JAMXBB010000010.1:69658087-70040024 GCA_024138015.1 Lumnitzera littorea
TTTTAGACATGGAGAAAGATTTAAGGATCTCAATCATCCTTGGGTGCCCATTTTTGGCTACTGTTAGAGTTCTGATTGATGTTAAGAATAGCAAATTATCATTGATGGTTGGAGATGAAGAGGTCAATGTGAATGTGATGGAAAAAGAGAGACCCTCTTGCTAATAAAATTGGTACAATAACTGATGCTCCACGTAGGGTAGAGGTTAACACTTGTTAGAAAAAGCAGCATGCGAGATATATGAGAAATGGGGCACATAAAAGTAAGCCCTAGTTTGATCCACCATGAATAAAAGTTAGATAGTCAAGCTAATAACTACAAACCAAGCGCTGGGTGGAAAACAACCCACTATTAGTTATTTATTCTATTTGTTTTTTTTTTTTAGTTGATTTAATCTTGTGTGTTTAGTATGTAAATGGCAAAGCTAGGAGATTTGAGATAATGTGGCAAAAGGTAAGGCAATTCATACCAATCACTTTGATCAGAGAAGTATCAATTTCTTTGATCCTTTTCCCTTTGTGCTTTATATAGTTTTATTATGTATATTAGGGATAATGTGCAATTTAAGCATGAGGGAAGGGATAAAACGATATTTTTTATGTGATATTGGTTATAAAACACTTTGAACTTTTATGGTTTAAATTACCCTATGCTTATTGTTACATAGAATTATTAACCATTATATTGCATAAATTTGATTTACATTCAAATTGAAGAAATAACAACTTTTTTGGCATATTTTTTTTTTATACATAATTTTACTTGATTGTTTATGGCCTTATTACCAATGCCAAAGTTAAATTGTATAATCTATGTGAAGTAGAGTTACATGTTATTTAGGCTTAGATTTTAGGCTTGAGATTAAGGTAATGTCACTATTTAGGAGTTAGTCATTCTTATTTTTAATCTTACTTTAGCGTATACTCATTCCTTTGAAGTTTTTAAAGTCTTATAATTCATAGTAAACTAACAAATGAAACTTGTTTCTTAAAAATCAACTAAAAAATTAATTTATTTGGAGGCTAGAAAAAGAAAAAAAAAAAGAGAAAAAGGAAATGAAATGAAATAAAGTTATCATGTTGGTAAGGATCGACCTTAGTCCTTCAAAAGAGCAAGGTTCACTCCCACTACTAATGTGAGAATAAGTTGATAAGGATTTGTCTTGGTTCATTAGAAGAGTGAGGTTTGAACTTTGCTGCCAATGGACTCAAATAATTATGGTTAAATAAATAATAGGGTAAGTGGATGGTTCGAAGAGGTGTCTTAATGCCTAGTAGCCTATGGTCATTTGGCTTAGAACTTATTAACTGATGAAACTGCTCTACCCAATTAAATGAAAAAAAAAATAAAAAAGAGATGAAAAAGGAAATCCTCCACTGAAAATCAATGCTTAGGGGATGGTTAGAGGATTGGTAGAGAAAATATGCATTTACTTTAAATTATGATGTTTAGAGAAATGGAAAAGGGGAAGGTATACAATTTAGTGAGGTGTAGAAAATTTTAATGATTATTTCTTGATTAGGTAGATGTTAATCCTAATTTAAGTTTGTTAATCTGTAGTTAAATGATATGGTTTAAACTCTAATTTACACGGATTGGCTCTTGAACTCTAGTATGGTTTTAATACCCATTACTTAAGTATTTTGTGATTTAAGGGCATGGTTATACAATTAAGTGAAGTTATGAAGTAAAGTTGTTAAGGAATTTCTAATTGATAGTTGCAAATCGATATTAAGCTTTGATTGAATGCAATATATGGCTAATTTTCTTATGTAATGGTGATTAAAGAATTCTTGTCCTCATGTGTTTTTCTTGGTTTTTATTCATTTTGCTTGAGGACATGCAAAAGGTTAAGTGAAAGGAAGTTTGATAAGTGCTTTATTATATATATTTATTCATGGATTTTTATTAGTACTTTTGACATTTTTATGTATATTTGTTATTTAATGAGAAAATATTTTCTTTCAAGCTTTGGTGTAGTTGTTACTTCTCATTTCAATTACTGGACTTAGAATATAAAGTTACTCTTAGAATGGACTATTAAGAATTGCTCCTTGATGCATGACATTCAATAAAGTTTCAATTAAAGGATGGGTGGCTTTAGCATTGCAACTCAAGGGCCTTAATTGATTTCCAATTAACTGACTTTATGTGGATTCTGTATATTGTTGCATGAGTTATATTGTGGCTTGTAATTAATCATCATGGACTAAACTTTAATTAAGTAAGACAAAACTACGCAACATAATCGTCTCAATTAATTGTGTAACTTTTTTCCCTTTATTCTAATCATGTCAATTGATCGTGTCAATCTTTAAAAAGCTCATACTCTTCCAATTTAACTCCAAATCAAGTGAAATTTAATTCCTTCTTTTCTCAAACATTCACCAAAATCCTTAAATAAAAATATTTTCTGATGCATCTCTAGGTTCAAATATACGGAGGAGCACTATAATGGGAAGAACTGAAAGAAAATAAAAGAAGAATAGCAAAATTTGGGTAACTACCAACTAGATATGACATACCAATTGATTCTACTCAACCTACAATCCGTTAGATATGACTCACCATTCCAAACTGTAGGGTCACTTGTCACTACTCATTGCTAAAGGGAATAGATAAAAGCTAAAGATAAAAGAGAACATTAAGGTTACTCACAGAGAAAACTTGTAATAACTTGATAATGTAATATGATGTCTGCATACAACAACAAATGGGGTTTATATACTAGCCTTACTAGGGTTATAAGTACAGATGAAAAGATAAACACTTGAAATATACTAAAAAGGGTAAAAAAGAAAAAGAATATTCTATACGGAAGGTGAGGGAATCCTTTTAGTACGTTGTATTAGAAGACACGTGTTGCATGGTAGTTGGCGTCTAGAGTATGAGACAATTTGGATAAGGTAAAGGAAAAAAATCCACAGTTAGATTCGACTTGATCTAGTTTAAGTTAAAGCTCATTCAGATAAGGATGTCTAAATCCCCTTTAGGTTGGGTACTCCCAATTCAGTGTAGACTAGGATTGGATACTGGTTGGTTTAAAAGCTTGGATAGATGTTTGAGGCTGGTCTACTCAAATGTTGTTTGGGTTATAGTATGGATGCTAGGTAGGTTAGCACGTCTGCTCAACAACTTTAGAAACTATGCTGGCACATGTGAGAGCTAGGTACTCAAATTGGTAGTAGAGTGAAACATTAGGGTTGGAATGAGAATCTTTGTCTTAGATGGGGCTTTGAGCTAGTATTCTTCATGCAAGGCTTTAAGCTAGTATTCTTTGTGTAAGGCCTTAAAGTCCTCTAGTTCGACTACATGTGAATGGTTAAGGGAGTTGATTCCTATCATCAGCTTAAGGGTTGGAAGATTTGTCCTTAAATTCGAAGTGGTTTTAGGATCTTGTCCTTCTTAGGCATTTGCGGAGATAGGAATCAAACTATTGGACCTCTAATGTGCAGTTGGGCTTAATGCCTTAAAGGATTTTCAAGATGAATCCTTTTACTCCAATTGTCTCTTATAGAAGCCGAGTTGATCCTTGCTACCCATCAATTCCTTGTGTTGAGCCAAGTAACTCCTCATCTCTTAGAAGTCGTGTGCCAACTGGACAAAAGCTTTGCTAATAGCCCAACCCCTTATACGCATTTACTTAGCAATGACCGAGTTGAACCCTAGCTCGGCAACATTGATGCTAAGAAGTCAAGAGCTCCAACATCTATTTGTCGTCATTCCTTCCTAGATGAGTTTGCCTTAGCTTGACAAAAATCAAGCTAATCATGTAGAATTGTCTTTTATGCTAGAAAGTCGTCTACCCACAGTAAGCCACATATCCAAGTAGGCATGTGATAGAATCCCTTGTAAAGAATACTCACTTTTGTTGTATTTTCCAATATACCGTTCATCATTCCTTATATCATACTCCTTTTAGACACTATTCTTTTTGGTCTTTTCCATTTTAGGTAGGTTGCCTAGTTTTATAGGTATAAATATCCTTTGTACATGTAGTTGCATTAGAGCTAATATCATCTATATACCGAATATTCTTCCTATTATGAACATTGCTTGTTTACTCTTTTGACTCTTATCTTAACCCTTAAGCAAGGCTAAGTGGTGAGTAAACTCATCGGATAACCTTGTGGATCATATTGAGTTATACTACGAGTCCTTAGAAGTTCCTTGGTACATCCCATCCTCAAAGTTGTTGGTGGGTTTGCTTACTTTGTCTTTATTATTTTTTGCACAATCTCATCACCATCTTTCAAGCTTTCGGTAAGCTTAGACCTACCGTGCTACTAGCCTTATCTGTTCTTAGCTTCAATAGACATCATCTTGGTACCAGAGCGAAAGTTTCATTTGGGTAAGTTATGTTTGTGTTTTGTGAAGCAGTACTTGTTGTAGTAGTGTGTTAAAGTTGTAAAGGGAGTTACAGAAGTGTTTGAGTAAGAAGTAGAGTGTGGTAGTCATTCTCCAATATACTTTGTTTTGCCTTATTTTGAACATCTGAAAATGAAGCAAGTTTTTGCATAGTAGTTTGTTCATTTGTGTAGTTGATGTGTTTACGAGTTGGAATCTATATAGAGAATGTATGTGTTGTTTAGTTTGGAGGGATAGTATCAGTTGTATCTAAGATTTAAAGTTTGAAACCAAATTTTTCGAAGAAAATGATAGACCTGATTTTTAATGCTAGTATTAGGGATGAAAATAGTGGTATTGTCTACCATAGCCGACAATCCTAAGGCACCTTTAGAAGTATGGATGAGAGATTAGATAAGGTGGCCAACCTCTAAGTTGATTTAACTAGAGCTGTCCATACGATGGCATATCAACTTACTGATGCTGTGTAGAATACTCCACAAGCTGCTTGGCCTACTAGAGGTTAGAACTCAGCTCTATAAGTTTGAAGTAGGAGTAGGCAAATGGGCATAACAAAGGATTGACTTAGGAGATATGGATGATGTTAAAGAAGAAGAGCGAGTTAAAGCACCCTAAATTGCTGACCATGTGAAGCTTCAGATTTTGAGCTTTAGTGGTTTTGAGAATGCAGACAATTATTTGGATTGGGGGAAAAGGTTAAACGACTATTTGATTATTATAAGAATAATGATCGAAAGAAGGTGAGAACTACTGTTGTTGAATTCTCAAGATATGCTACCATGTGGTGGAAAAACTTACAAATCATGAGGAGATAAGAAGGATACCATGAATTAAGTACTTAGCTCGAGATGAGAAGGATACTTAGAAATATATTTGTATTAGATACATATCTACAAGACACTTTTGCTCGAATTGTTGATGAATATGTTCAGGAGTTTTGGATGATCATGATTCGCTGTGAAGTAGAATAGCAATCAGTTTAAATAGTTTCTAGGTTCCTTACTAGATTAAGGAGTGATATCTGAGACATTTTACAAATTTAACAATTCACCACATTGGATGAGGCTATAAGGATAACCTAATTAGTAGAGAGGTAGGGAAGGAGCTGAGTGTTGACCTAACCCCAAACAAGCTAACTTGGTGAGCTAACCTATTTAAGGAAGCTATTGAGCTAACCAGATGATTAGATGTCAGGATTGAATAGAAGGGCTAACTTTATAGTGACATGCTAACCTGAACATATGAGAAGGGCAATGATCTAGGAGAAAGACAAGATATATTAAGTGCTTTAAGTGCTAAGGGTTTGTGCATATGGTTGCCTAGTATCTAAACTAAAGGACCATGATCATTAAGGGAGATATCGTGAAGATTGAGGTAGAAAGCATGGATGAGAAACTAGAGGAGGAGAAGAATGTGGACGATGAGTTTGATGTTAATGCTAACCCGATTGAGGAGGATATGTTTGTTGAAGACTTGCACAAGATTTTTGAGTTGGAATGTGACGTGTCAAGTATCAATATCAGTGTTGTCTTAATGTGAGAAGTTTGACCAATTGCTGACTATAGCGAGAAGCTCAAAGGGCCTCAATTGAACTACTCCGTATATGACAAAGAACTCTAGCCATTATCCAAGCACTTTAAGTATGACAACACTTTTGATTACTACAAGAATTTGTCATCTATACCGACCACAAGTTTTTGAGGTACCTCATAAGTCATACTAAGTTATTAAAGTAGTAAACAAGGTAGGTTAAATTCTTAGAAGGATTTAACTTTGTGATAAAGTACAAACAAGGCAAGAACAACGTCGTTGTCGATGTTTTATTAAGAAGACATGTTCTCCTAACTAAGCTGCAAACTAAACTATTAGGGTTTGCAAGCATCTAAGACTAGTACCTTAAAGACCTATACTTTGGACCTATATTTGAGTGTTGTAGTGAAGGAAGAGCAATCGATGTGTATCATGTGAAAAATGGTTATTTGTTTTGAGGTAGAAAGTTATGTGTACCGACTTGCTTATTGAAGGAGTTGCTTGTTAAGGAAGCTCACAAAGGAGGACTCTAGGCATTTTGGAGGGAAAAGAACATATGAGTTATTGAGTGGATGGTTCTTTTGGTTGACATGAAGGCAGGATGTGCAACGAATTGTTGAGGGTTGTATTACTTACAAGAGGGCCAAATGTCAAGTTGAGCAAAGAAAAGCAATGCCGTTACAAACCTCGACCTAACCTTGGACTGAGTTGAGAATGGACTCTATCCTCAGATTACTTAAAACTACCTGAGGCGAAGATTTTTTGTTGGTAGTCGTAGATAGATTCAATAAAATAGCGCACTTTATGCCCTTCTCTAAGACTAACAATGCTTTGGCTATTGCTTTCTTTTTTTTTGTAAGAAATTGTTCGGCTACACGGCATGCTGAAAAGCGTACTCTCAAATAGAGATCCAAAGTTTTTAAGCCATTTCTGGGGGACTCTATGGTGTTTGATAGGGACTAAATTGTTATTTAGTATCTCTTATCATCCCCAAATTGATGGCCAAATTGAGGTTGTCAATCGTACTTTGAGATCATTGCTCTAAGTTGTAATAGGTAGGAATTTGGTTGATTGGGATGTCTATTTGCCCGTTCTAGAATTCACTTACAATCATATAGTATATGATACCACTAAGTAAACCCCTTTTGAAGTTGTATATGGTTTTAATCTTAAGTTTCCCCTTGATCATACCCTTGTACCCATATCCGAGCAAGAAGACCTTGACGTGAGAGCCTGAGCACAGTCCCTATAACATATCTACAATAAAGTTACTTATTAGATTGACTAAGATGCTAAGAAAATGCGAGAAAAGGTCAAGGGAAGGAAGTTGATACAGTTTCAACCTAGAGACCTAGTATGGTTGCACTTGTGCAAGGAGAGGTTCCCAAGCAAGAGGAAGAACAAGCTATCCACACGAGCTGAAGGCCTTTTCAAAATCCTCTGGAAGATTAATGACAATACTTACAGGTTGGAATTACTCGAAGATTATGGGATTTCTAACACCTGCAACATTGCCGACCTCAGCCCCCATAACCCTAAGGAAGAATTAAGTGAAGACCAGTTGGATTTGATCCCAAATCTAAATCATCTAGGAAGGAATGATAGGAATTGGATTACTAGACCTTTGACATGTAGTTAAGCTAAAGGCCTTGAAGGACTAACAAGACGAATCTTCCTACTCCAGTTGACTCCTGTAGAAGTTGAGCTAATCTTTACTACCAACCAACTCCTTGTGCCAAGCTGAGTAACTCCTCATCTCTCGAAAGTTGTGTATTGACTAGATGAAAGATCTATTGATAACCTAACCCCTCATATATGTTTTCTTGACCATGATTGAGCTAAACCCCAGCTCGATAACATTGGAGTAGAGAGCTCTAGTACCTATCTATTGCCATTCCTTCTCAAATGAGTTTGCCTCAACTCGATAGAAATCAAGCTAATTGTGTAGAATTTTCTTTTCTACCAAAAAGATGTCCACCTACAATGAGCTATGTGTCTAAGCAGACATGTGACATAATCCATTATGCAAAGTACTCACTTTTGTTATATTTTCCAATATACCCTTCATATTCCTTGTACCTTACTCATTTTAGACACTACCTTTTTTGGTCTTTTCCATTTTAGATATGTTGCCTTAGTTTTGCAGATATAAATACCCTTTCTTGATGGACTGCTGAACATTGGCCCCCTCACATACGCGTGCCTTTAAGGTATCTAGTCACTAACTAAAAGAATTCTCTCTAACTAGCTTGCCAAGTACGAAGAGTAGTTTATCCAAAAATGGTGGAAGAACTCCTTGAAATCCCATCTAAGCCATATCCTGCTTTGTCCAGCTCCGAGTGCTAGAACTTCCCTATTGAAAATGCTAAGGTCGAGGTGCTGAATATTGAGGCCATGGACCTTAACTATACAACATGGCACTAATTACATAGACTCTTATGTGCTAAGATGTTGAGTGCCATAGCCAATTGATCTCTATGCCGAGAACACTCCAAATTGGCTCTAGCTCCTCAACCTGTTATCTCTATCATTCAACGACATTTAACATTTACTACTTGTATCAAGCTAATATTTCACTGCCACCTATCCTTTCACTTAACACTGTACTATTTTTCCTTTTTTGTCATTTCTCTTATTTACCCTTTTTCTTATATACTAGGAATCTCTTTTTCATATATGTCTTTTTGTAATTTTCTTTATTTATAATATTACCCTAAGGACTTACTATAAATAGTCCCTTCTCTTTGTAGCCAAAATATCATACATTCTACATTAACATTGAATATACTTGTTCTTGTGAGGTATTCCTCTTTGAGTTCATTTTTATACACTCTCATCTAATCTACAGAGTAGCTCAAGATTAGTAGGGGGGTAGACCTTAGCATTAGCTTATGCGTTACATTAAGCAAATTATCGAGTCGTGTTATGTTCATAGGTTAGTCATATCCTCCAAGCAGCCTAACATTTAGTTACTATATTTCGTTCATCGACTTACTCATGTTATTTTCTTCAATATTTCAAAAGACCCATTGATTCTTTTTTCCTACGATAATCCTTAGTGATAATTGAGCTCCTCGACACATCATATAATACCGGTATCCAAGCTTGAGGTTATGACCAAAGGCTATATAGACTAATTACTATTAGCATATTGTTTTGTCTCACTTTGTTTTACTTTAGAAAAATAGAGTAAATTTGCAGTCACTGTTGTTTGGTAATTTTCTATGGCTTGTGTGGAAAAATCTCGAGTGGAGTGTTTCTCGAAAGTTATATAGCTAAAATATTGAATCCCAGTATTCAAGAAGAGATTAACGATGCCAAGAGTGATGCTCATGGTCATGGTTATGTTACCCAACAAACACTATGTGCTATTAATGACTTAGTGCAAAGAGCCTTAAGGATTGGGCCGCTAAAGAGAGTTGTCAATGGATTGCTAATCCAAAGTAGCATGTCAAACTGATTGGATTATGTCTGAACACCAAATAGTTCCGTGGTGGACCGCTGAGGGCAAGTATTGGGTCGACTTCAAGAAGGCTTAGGTAAAGGCAAGATTGAGGAACCTGAGGTTTGAAGAGACTAAGGTTAAAGCTCAAGAAGGAAGACCCAGGAGATCAAATGCTTTAAATGTCTTGGTTGTAGACACCTAGCTAGTCAATGTCTGAACTGACGTATCATAATGATCGAGGGAGACAAGCCTTAGTTCGAAGTAGGGAGTACTGGTGAAGGAGAAGAGGAAGTGGTGGTTAACGCAATGCTAACAGAGTTTTAGGAAGACCTCAATGCCCTTATACCTCCTAAAGTAGGAACCTAATACTGTTTTGTTATGGGACGATCCCTTAGCACTTTTGTGGTCAATGAGAATGCGTAAAGGGAGAATCTCTTCCACACGAATTGCCAAGTGAATGGCAAGTTATGTGCCTTGATCATTAGTAGAGGAAGCTATACCAATGTTATAGCATAGGGAGTAGTTAAGGCCATGAAGTTGTTGACCCTTTTGCACCCTAAGCCATATAAGATTCATTGGTGGAATGAGAAGGGAGGTTTACCTGTTGCTGAGTAGGTTAGAGTACCGATTGCCATTGGAGATAGGTATAAAGACGAGGTGTTGTGTGACATCCTTCCCATGTGCACTTTGCACATCTTACTTTGCTGACCCTAGCTGTTTGACTTAAGGGTATTACATGATGGGTATAGGAACGTTTACATATTCCAAAAGGACTAGAAGAAAGTTATATTGACGTTTATGAGTCTTAAGGAAGTGTAGGAGGCACAAGATAAGGTTGCTAGATCACTATAGTGGAAGTACTTAGTGATTTCCTAAGCTTAATTTGCCCGTAAAGTCAAGGTTGAGGAGTATGTGCCCCCTTTAGTCAGAAAACTTTTAGAGTTGAGAGAAGTTGAGAGCTTACTTGCCGAAGTGTAGATAATACTATAGGAGTATGCCGACCTATTTCCTATTGAGATATCGAAAGACTTACCACCTTTAAGTGGCATTGAACATTTATAATTTTTCCTTTTCTTATTTTTTTTGGTATTTTCATTATTAGTTAATATCTTTTATTATTTTTGAATTAGGACCCTTTTTGTAAAAATAAAAATTAAAAAATAAAAATAAAAACTAAAATTATGGAAGGGCAAAAATTAGGTGTTTACAGTTGCGTCACTTTGTGGTGAAGTTTGAATAAAACTTTGCCATAAACACAAAAGAGACATCGTTTTTGCCTCGGGATGACTCTATCCTAAGGAACGTTAAGAGACTTGACGACGGTTAGAACGACAATGGGAAGTGCCTTTGTGAAAGAATAATGAGAATCTTGGTCGTGCCCTTGATGAGCTGACTTACCAAGGCGGTCAAAGCGCCCTACGAGCTGGCTAAGACATAAAAATTTGAAGAAGACTTGGATCGTGCCCTTAATGAGCTGACTATCCAAAGCCGTCAAAGTGCCCCACGAGCTGGCTAAGACCTAAAGATTTGAAGAAGGCTTGGATCGTGCCTTTAATGAGCTGACTCTCCAAGGCGGTCAAAGCGCCCCTTAAGCTGGCTAAGACCTAAAAAATTTGGAGAAGACTCGGTTCATGCCCTTAATGAGCTCACTCTCTGAGGCGGTCAAAGCGCCCCCTAAGCTAGCTGAGACCTAAAGATTTAAAGAAGACTTGGATCGTGCCCTTAATGACTTGACTCTCTAAGGCGGTCAAAGCGCTCCTTAAGCTGGCTAAGAACTAAAAAATTTGAAAAAGACTTGGATCGTACCCTTAATGAGCTTACTCTCTGAGGCAGTCAAAGCGCCCCACGAGCTGGCTAAGACTTAAAGATTTGAAGAAGACATGGATCGTGCCCTTAATGAGCTGCCTCTTCATGGCGGTCAAAGCGCCTTTTGAGTTGGCTAAGACCTAAAAAAATTGAAGAAGACTTGGATCGTGCCCTTAATGAGTTGACTCTCCAAGGCGATCAAAGCGCCCCTTCAGCAGGCAAAGACCTAAAAATTTTGAAGAAGACTTGGATTGTGCCCTTAATGAGCTGACTCACTAAGGCGGTTAAAGCACCCCTTAAGTTGGCTAAGACCTAAAAATATGAAGAAGACTTAGATCGTGCCCTTAATAAGCTGACTCTCTAAGGCAGTTAAAGCGCCCCTTAAGTTGGCAAAGACCTAAAAATATGAAGAAGACATGGATTGTGCCCTTCATGAGTTGACTCTCGAAGACGGTCAAAGCGTCCCTCAAGCTGGCTAAGACCTAAAGATAATGAACAAAACTTGGATCGTGCCCTTAATGAGCTGACTCACCAAGGCGGTCAAAGTGCCCCTTGAGCTAGCTAAGACCTAAAGATAATGAAGAAAAACTTGGATCGTGCCCTTAATGAGCTGACTCTCCAAGGCGGTTAAAGCGCCCCATGAGTTGGTCAAGACCTAAAAAATTTGAAGAAGACTTGGATCGTGCCCTTAATGAGCTAACTCTCCAAGGCGGTCAAAGCGCCCTACGAGCTGGCTAAGACCTAAAGATTTCAAAAAGACTTGGATCGTACCCTTAATGAGCTGACTCACCAAGGCGGTCAAAGCGCCCCATGAGATAGCTAAGACATTAAAAATTTGTAGAAGACTTGGATCGTGCCCTTAATGAGCTGACTCTCCAAGGCCGTCAAACCGCCCCACGAGCTGGCTAAGAACTAAAGATTTGAAGAAGACATGGATCGTGCCCTTAATGAGCAGCCTCTCCAAGGTAGTCAAAGCACCCCTTAAGCTGGCTAAGACCTAAAAAATTTGAAGAAGACTTGGATTGTGCCCTCAATGAGCTGACTCTCCAAGGCAGTCAAAGCACCCCTTAAGTTGGCTAAGACCTAAAAAATTTGAAGAAGACTTAGATCGTGCCCTTAATCAGCTGACTCTCCAAGGCGGTCAAAGCGCCCCACGAGCTGGCTAAGACCTAAAGATTTGAAGAAGACTTCGATCGTGCCGTGAATGAGTTGACTCTCCAAGGCGGTCAAAGCGCCCTACGAGTTGGCTAAGACCTAAAAAATTTAAAGAAGACTTGGATCGTGCCCTTAATGAGCTGACTCTCCAAGGTGGTCAAAGCGCCCCACGAGCTGGCTAAGACCTAAAGATTTGAAGAAGACTTGGATCGTGCCCTTAATGAGCTGACTCTCTAAGGCAGTCAAAGCGCCCCTTAAGCGGGCTAAGACCTAAAAAATTTGAGGAAGACTTGGATCGTGCCATTAATGAGCTGACTCTTCAAGGGGGTCAAAGCGCCCCACGAGCTGGCTAAGACCTAAAGATTTGAAGAAGACTTGGATCGTGCCCTTAATGAGTTGACTCTCCAAGGCGTTCAAGGCGTCCCTTGAGCCGGCTAAGACCTAAAAAATTTGAGGAAGACTTGGATCGTACCCTTAATGAGCTGACTTTCCAAGGCAGTTAAAGCACCCCACGAGCTGGCTAAGAACTAAAGATTTGAAGAAGACTTGGATCGTGCCCTTAATGATCTGACTCTCCATGGCGGTCAAAGCGCCCCATGAGCTGGCTAAGACCTAAAAAATATGAAGAAGACTTGGATCGGGCCTGTAATGAGCTGACTCTCCAAGGTTGTCAAAGCACCCCTTAGCCTGGCTAAGACTTAAAAAATTTGAAGAAGACTTGGATCGTGCCCTTAATGAGCTGACTCTCCAAGGCGGTCAAAGCACCCATCATACTGGCTAAGACTTAAAAAATTTGACGAGGACTTGGATCGTGACCTTAATGAGCTGACTCTCCAAGGCGGTCAAAGCGCCCCTTCAGCTGGCGAAGACCTAAAAAATTTAAAGAAGACTTGGATTGTGCCCTTAATGAGCTGACTCTCTAAGGCGGTCAAAGCGCTCCATGAGCTGGCTAAGACCTAAAGATTTGAAGAAGACTTGGATCGTGCGCTTAATGAGCTGAATCTCTAAGGTTGTCAAAGCACCCTATAAGCTGGCTAAGACCGAAAAAATTTGAAGAAGACTTGGATCGTGCCCTTACTGAGCTGACTCTCTAAGGCGGACAAGGCGCCCCTTGAGCTGGCTAAGACCCAAAAAATTTGAAGAAGACTTGGATCATGCCCCTAATGAGCAGACTCTCCAAAGCGGTTAAAGCGCCCTACGAGTTGGCTAAGACCTAAAGATTTGAAGAAGACTTGGATCATGTCCTTAATGATCTGACTCTCCATGGCGGTCAAAGTGCCCCATGAGCTGGTTAAGACCTAAAAAATTTGAAGAAGACTTGGATCGTGCCCTTAATGAGCTGACTCTCCAAAGCCGTCCAACAGCTCCACGAGCTGGCTAAGGCCTAAAGATTTAAAGAAGACTTGGATCGTGCCCTTAATGATTTGACTGTCCAAGGCGATCAAAGCACCCCTTAAGCTGGATAAGACTTAAAAAATTTGAAGAGGACATGGATCGTGACCTTAAGGAGCTGACTATCCAAGGCGGTCAATGCGCCCCTTGAGCTGGCTAAGACCTAAAAAATTTAAACAAGACTAGGATCGTGCCCTTAATGAGCTGACTCTCCAAGGCGGTCAAAGCGCTCCATGAGCTGGCTAAGACCTAAAGATTTGAAAAAGACTTGGATCGTACCCTTAATTAGCTGACTCTCCAAGGTTGTCAAAGCACCACTTAAGCTAGCTAAGACCTAAAAAATTTGAAGAAGACTTGGATCGTGCCCTTAACGAGCTGACTCTCCAAGGCGGTCAAAGCGCCCTACGAGCTGGCTATGACCTAAAGATTTGAAGAAGACTTCGATCGTGCCCTGAATGAGCTGACTCTCCAAGGTGGACAAAGCACGCCATGAGATGGCTAAGACCTAAAAAATTTAAAGAAGACTTGGATCGTGCCCCTAATGAGCTGACTCTCCAAGGCGGTCGAAGCGCCCCACGAGCTGGCAAAGACCTAAAGATTTGAAGAAGACTTGGATCGTGCCCTTAATGAGCTGACTCTCTAAGGCGGTTAAAGCGCCCCTTAAGCGGGCTAAGACCAAAAAAATTTGAAGAAGATTTGGATCGTGCCATTAATGAGCTGGCTCTTCAAGGCGGTGAAAGCGCCCCACGAACTGGCTAAGACCTAAAGATTTGAAGAAGACTTGGATCGTGCCCTTAATGAGCTGACTCTCCAAGGCGGTCAAGGCGCCCCTAGAGCTGGCTAAGACCTAAAAAATTTGAAAAAGACTTGGATCGTACCCTTAATGAGCTGACCCTCCATGGCGGTTAAAGCGCCCCACGAGCTGGCTAAGACCTAATGATTTGAAGAAGACTTCGATCGTGCCCTTAATGATCTGACTCTCCATGGTGGTCAAAGCGCCCTATGAGCTGGCTAAGACCAAAAAAATTTGAAGAAGACTTGGATCGTGCCCTTAATGAGCTGACTCTCCAAGGTTGTCAAAGCACCCCTTAACCTGGCTAAGACTTAAAAAATTTGAAGAAGACTTGGATCGTGCCCTTAATGAGATGACTCTCTAAGGTGGTCAAAGCTCCCCTTAAGCTGGCTAAGACTTAAAAAATTTGACGAGGACTTGGATCGTGGCCTTAATGAGCTGACTCTATAAGGCGGTTAAAGTGCCCCTTCAGCTGGCTAAGAGCTAAAAAATTTAAAGAAGAGTAGGATCGTGCCCTTAATGAGCTGACTCTCTAAGGCGGTCAAAGCGCTCGAAGAGCTGGCTAAGACCTAAAGATTTGAAGAAGACTTGGATCGTGGCCTTAATGAGCTGACTCTCTAAGGTTGTCAAATCCCCCCATAAGCTGGCTATGACCTAAAAAATTTGAAGAAGACTTGGATCGTGCCCTTAATGAGCTGACTCTCCAAGGCGGTCAAGGCAACCCTTTAGCTGGCTAAGACCTAAAAAATTTGAAGAAGACTTGGATCGTGCCCTTAATGAGCTGACTCTCCAACGCGGTCAAAGCACCCCACGAACTGGCTAAGACCTAAAGATTTGAAGAAGACTTCGATCATGCCCTTAATGATCTGACTCTCTATGGCGGTCAAAGCGCCCCATGAGCGGGTTAAGACCTAAAAAATTTGAAGAAGACTTGGATCGTGCCCTTAATCAGCTGACTGTCCAAGGTCGTCAAACAGCTCCACGAGCTGGCTAAGGCCTAAAGATTTAAAGAAGACTGGGATTGTGCCCTTAATGAGCTGACTCTCCAAGGCGATCCAAGCACCCCTTAAGCTGGCTAAGACTTAAAAAATTTGAAGAGGACTTGGATCGTGCCCTTAATGAGCTGACTCTCCAAGGCGGTCAAAGCGCTCTACGAGCTGGCTAAGACCTAAAGATTTGAAAAAGACTTAGATCGTGCCCTTAATGAGTTGACACTCCAAGGTTGTCAAAGCATCCCTTAAGCTAGCTAAGACCTAAAAAATTTGAAGAAGACTTGGATCGTGCCCTTAATGAGCTGACTCTCCAAGGCGGTTAAAGCGCCCCACGAGCTGTCTAAGACCTATAGATTTGAAGAAGACTTGGATCGTGCCCTTAATGAGCTGACTCTCCTAGGCGGTCAAAGCACCCCTTAAGCTGGCTAAGAATTAAAAAATTTTAAGAGGACTTTGATCGTAACCTTAATGAGCTGACTCTCCAAGGTAGTCAAAGCGCCCCATGAGTTGGCTAAGACCTAAAAAATTTGAAGAAGACATGGATTGAGCCCTTAATGAGCTGACTCTTCAAGGCGGTCAAAGTGCCCCATGAGTTGGCTAAGACCTGAAAAATTTAAAGAAGACTTGGATCGTTCCCTTAATGAGCTGACTCTCCAAGGCGATCAAAGCACCCCTTAAGCTGGCTAAGACTTAAAAAATTTGAAGAGGACTTGGATCGTGATCTTAAGGAGCTGACTCTCCGAGGCGGTCAAAGCGGCCCTTGAGCTGGCTAAGACCTAAAAAATTTAAAGAAGACTAGGATCGTGCCCTTAATGAGCTGACTCTCCAAGGCGGTCAAAGCACTCCAGGAGCTGGCTAAGACCTAAAGATTTGGAAAAGACTTGGATCGTGCCCTTAATGAGCCAACTCTCCAAGGTTGTCAAAGCACCCCTTAAGCTGGCAAAGACCTAAAAAATTTGAAGAAGACTTGAATCGTGCCTGTAATGAGCTGACTCTCCAAGGTTGTCAAAGCACCCCTTAACTTGGCTAAGACCTAAAAAATTTGTAGAAGACTTGGATCGTGCCCTTAATGATCTGACTCTCCATAGCGGTCAAAGCGCCCTATTAGCTGGCTAAGACCTCAAAAATTTGAAGAAGACTTGGATCGGGCCCTTAATGAGCGGACTCTCTAAGGTTGTCAAAGCACCCCTTAACCTGGCTACGACCTAAAAAATTTGAAGAAGACTTAGATCGTGCCCTTAATGAGCTGACTCTCCAAGGCGGTCAAAGCACCCCTTAAGCTGGCTAAGACATAAAAAATTTGATGAGGGCTTGGATCGTGACCTTAATGAGCTGACACTAGAAGGCGGTCAAAGCGCCGTATACGCTGGCTAAGACCTAAAATATTTAAAGAAGACTAGGATCGTGCCCTTAATGAACTGACTCTCTAAGGCGGTCAAAGCGCTCCAAGAGTTGGCTAAGACCTAAAGATTTGAAGAAGACATGGATCGTGGCCTTAATGAGCTGACTCTCCAAGGTTGTCAACGCACCCCATAAGCTGACTATGACCTAAAAAATTTGAAGAAGACTTGGATCGTACCCTTAATGAGACACTCCAAGGCGGTTAAGGCGCCCCTTCAGTTGGGTAAGACCTAAAAAATTTGAAGAAGACTTGGATCGTGCCCTTAATGATCTGACTCTCCAAGGCGGTTAAAGCGCCCCAAGAACTGGCTAAGACCTAAAGATTTGAAGAAGACATGGATTATGCCCTTAATGATCTGACTCTCTATGGCAGTCAAAGCACCCCATGAGCTGGTTACGACTTAAAAAATTTGAAGAAGACTTGGATCGTGCCCTTAATGAGCTGACTCTCCAAGGCCGTCAAACAGCACCACGAGCTGGCTAAGGCCTAATGATTTAGAGAACACTTGGATTGTGCCCTTAATGAGCTGACTCTCCAAGGCGATCAAAGCACCCCTTAAGCTGGCTAAGAATTAAAAAATTTGAAGAGGACTTTGATCGTAACCTTAATGAGCTGACTCTCCAAGGTAGTCAAAGCGCCCCATGAGTTGGCTAAGACCTAAAAAATTTGAAGAAGACTTGGATTGAGCCCTTAATGAGCTGACTCTTCAAGGCGGTCAAAGTGCCCCATGAGTTGGCTAAGACCTGAAAAATTTAAAGAAGACTTGGATCGTTCCCTTAATGAGCTGACTCTCCAAGGTTGTCAAAGCACCCCTTAAGCTGGTTAAGACCTAAAAAATTTAAAGAAGACTTGGATCGTGCCTGTAATGAGCTGACTCTCCAAGGTTGTCAAAGCACCCCTTAACCTGGCTAAGACTTAAAAAATTTGTAGAAGACTTGGATCGTGCCCTTAATGAGCTGACACTCCAAGGCCATCATACCGCCCCACGAGCTGGCTTGCAACAAAAAGATTTGAAGAAGACTTGGATCGTGCCCTTAATGAGCTGACTCTCCAAGGCAGTCAAAGCACCCCTTAAGCTGGCTAAGACCTAAAAAATTTCAAGAAGACTTAGATCGTGCACTTAATGAGCTGACTTTCCAAGGCGGCCAAAGCGCCCCACGAGCTGGCTAAGACCTAAAGATTTGAAGAAGACTTGGATCGTGCCCTTAATGATCTGACCCTCCATGGCGATCAAAGCGCCCTATTAGCTGGCTAAGACCTAAAAAATTTAAAGAAGACTTAGATCGTGCCCTTAATGAGCTGACTCTCCATGGCAGTCAAAGCGCCCCACGAGCTGGCTAAGACCTAAAGATTTGAAGAAGACTTCGATCGTGCCCTTAATGAGCTGACTCTCCAAGGCGGTCAAGGCGCCCCTTGAGCTAGCCAAGACCTAAAAAATTTTAATAAGACTTGGTTCGTGCCTTTAATAAGCTGACTCTCCAAGGTCGTCAAACAGCTCCACAAGCTGGTTAAGGCTTAAAGATTTGAAGAAGACTTGGATCGTGCCCTTAATGAGCTGACTCTCCAAGGCGATCAAAGCACCCCTTAAGCTGGTTAAGACTTAAAAAATTTGAAGAGGACTTGGATCGTAACCTTAAGGAGCTAACTCTCCAAGGCGGTCAAAGCGGCCCTTGAGCTGGCTAAGACCTAAAAAATTTAAAGAAGACTAGGATCGTGCCCTTAATGAGCTGACTCTCCAAGGCGGTCAAAGCGCTCCACGAGCTGGCTAAAACCTAAAGATTTGAGAATGACATGGATCGTGCCCTAAATGAGCTGACACTCCAAGGCGGTCAAAGCGCCCCACGAGCTGGCTATGACCTAAAGATTTGAAGAAAACTTGGATCGTGCCCTTAATGAGCTGACTCTCCAAGGCAGTCAAAGCGCCCCTTAAGCGGGCTAAGACCTAAAAAATTTGAAGAAGACTTGGATCGTGCCCTTAATGAGCTGACTCTCCAAGGCGGTCAATGCGCCCCACGAGCTGGCTAAGACCTAAGGATTCGAAGAAGACTTGGATCGTACCCTTAATGAGCTGACTCTCCGTGGCGGTCAAGGCACCCCTTGAGCTGGCTAAGACCTAAAAAAGTTGAAAAAGACTTGGATTGTGCCCTTAATGAGATGACTCTCCAAGGCTGTTAAAGCGCACCACGAGCTGGCTAAGACCTAAAGATTGGGAGTAGACTTGGATCGTGCCCTTAATGAACTGACTCTCCAAGGCGGTCAAAGCGCTCCACGAGCTGGCTAAAACCTAAAGATCTGAGAATGACATGGATCGTGCCCTTAATGAGCTGACTCTCCTAGGCGGTCAAGGCGCCCCTTGAGCTGGCTAAGACCAAAAAAATTTGAAGAAGACTTGGATCGTGCCCTTAATGAGCTGAATCTCCAAGGCCTTCAAACCGCCCCACGAGCTGGCTAAGAACTAAACATTTGAAGAAGACTTGGATTGTGNTGGCGGTCAAAGCGCCCCATGAGCTGGCTATGACCTAAAAAATTTGAAGAAGACTTGGATTGTGCCCTTAATGAGCTGATTCTCCAAGGCCATCAATCAGCTCCACGAGCTCGCTAAGGCCTAAAGATTTGAAGCAGACTTGGATCGTGCCCGTAATGAGCTGACTCTCTAAGGCGGTCAAAGCAGCCCTTAAGCTGGCTAAGACTTGAAAAATTTGAAGAGGAGTTGGATCGTGACCTTAAGGAGCTGACTCTCCATGGTGGTCAAAGCGCCCCATAAGCTGGCTATGACCTAAAAAATTTAAAGAATACTAGGATCGTGCCCTTAATGAGCTAACTCTCCATAGCGGTCAAAGCGCTTCACGAGCTGGCTAAGACCTAAAGATTTGATGAAGACTTGGATCGTGCGCTTAATGAGCTGACTCTCCAAGGTTGTCAAAGTACCCCTTAAGCTGGCTAAGACCTAAAAAATTTGAAGAAGACTTGGATCGTGCCCTTAAAGAGTTGACTCTCCAAGGCGGTCAAGGCGCCACTTGAGTTGGCTAAGACCTAAAAAATTTGAAGAAGACTTGGATCGTGCCCTTAATGAGCTGACTCTTCAAGGCGGTTAAAGTGCCCCACGAGCTGGCTAAGACCTAAAGATTTGAAGAAGTCTTGTATCGCGCCCTTAGTAATCTGACTCTCCATGGCGGTCAAAGCACCCCATGAGCTGGTTAAGACCTAAAAAATGTGAAGAAGACTTGCATCGTGCCCCTAATGAGCTGACTCTCCAAGGCCGTCAAACAGCTCCACGAGCTGGCTAAGGCCTAAAGATTTGATGAAGACTTGGATTGTGCCCTTAATGAGCTGACTCTCCACGGTGGTCAAAGCTCCCCTTGAGCTGGCTAAGACCTAAAAAATTTAAAGAAGACTAGGATCGTGCCCTTAATGAGCTGACTCTCCAAGGCGGTCGAAGCGCTCCACGAGCTGGCTAAGACCTAAAGATTTGAAAAAGACTTGGATCGTGCCCTTAATGGGCTGACTCTCCAAGGTTGTCAAAGCACCCCTTAAGCTGGCTAGGACCTAAAAAATCTGAAGAAGACTTGGATCATGCCCTTAATGAGCTGACTCTCCAAGGTGGTCAAGGCGCCCCTTAAGCTGGCTAAGACCTAAAATATTTGCAGAAGACTTGGATCGTGCCCTTAATGAGCTGACTCTCCAGGGCGGTTAAACCGACCCACGAGCTGGCTAAGAGCTAAAGATTTGAAGAAGACTTAGATCGTGCCCTTAATGAGCTGACTCTGCAAGGCAGTCAAAGCACCCCTGAAGCTGGCTAAGGACTAAAAAATTTACAGAAGACCTAGATCATGCCCTTAATGAGCTAACTCTGCAAGGCAGTCAAAGCACCCTTGAAGCTGGTTAAGACCTAAAAAATTTACAGAAGACTTAGATCGTGCCCTTAATGAGCTGACTCTCTAAGGCGGTCAAAGCGCCCCACGAGCTGGCTATGACCAAATGAATTGATGAAGTCTTCAATCGTGCCCTGAATGAGCTGACTCGCCAAGGTGGTCAAAGCGCCCCATAAGTTGGCTATGACTTAAAAAATTTTAAGAAGACTTGGATCGTGCCCTTAATGAGCAGACTCTCCAAGGCGGTCATAACGCCCCACAAGCTGTCTATGACCTAATGATTTGAAGAAGACATGGTTCGTGCCGTTAATGAGCTGACTCTCCAAGGCGGTCAACGCGCCCCTTAAGCGGGCTAAGACCTAAAAAATTTGAAGAAGACTTGGATCGTGCCCTTAATGAGCTGACTCTCCAAGGCGGTCAAAGCGCCCTACGAGCTGGCTAAGACCTAAAGATTTGAAGAAGACTTGGATCGTGCCCATAATGAGCTGACTCTCCAAGGCGTTCAAAGCGCCCCACGAGCTGGCTAAGACCTAAAAATTTGAACAAGACTTAGATCGTGCCCTTAATGAGCTGACTCTCCAAGGCGGTTAAAGCACCCCACGAGCTGGCTAAGACCTAAAGATTTGAAGAAGTCATGGATCGTGCCCTAAATCATCTGACTCTCCAAGACGGTCAAAGATCCCCACGAGCTGGCTAAGACCTAAAGATTTAAAGAAGACTTGGATCGTGCCCTTAATGAGCTGACACTCCAAGCCGGTCAAAGCACCCCTTAAACTGGCTAAGACTTAAAAAATTTGAAGAGGACTTGGATCGTGACCTTCAGGAGTTAACTCTCCAAGGCGGTCAAAGCGCCCCTTGAGCTCGCTAAGACCTAAAAAATTTAAAGAAGGATAGGATCGTGCCCTTAATGAGCTGACTCTCCATGGTGGTCAAAGTGCTCCACGAGCTGGCTAAGACCTAAAGATTTGAAGAAGAGTTGGATCGTGCCCTTAATGAGCTGACTCTCCAAAGTTGTGAAAGCACCCCTTAAGCTGGCTAAGACCTAAAAAATTTGAAGAAGACTTGGATCATGCCCTTAATGAGCTTACTCTCCAAGGCGGTCAAGGCGCCCCTTGAGCTGGCTAACACCTAACAAATTTGAAGAAGACTTGCATCGTGCCCTTAATGAGCTAACTCTCCAAGGCTGTCAAACCGCTCCACGAGCTGGCTAAGAACTAAAGATTTGAAGAGGACTTGGATCGTACCCTTAATGAGCTGACTCTCCAAGGCAGTCAAAGCACCCCTTAAGCTGGCTAAGACCTAGAAAATGTGAAGAAGACTTGCATCGTGCCCTTAATGAGCTGACTCTCCATGGCGGTCAAAGCGCCCCACGAGCTGGCTTAGACCTAAAGATTTGAAGAAGACTTCGATCGTGCCCTGAATGAGTTGACTCTCCAAGGCAGTCAAAGCGCCCCATGAGTTGGCTAAGACCTAAGAAATTTAATGAAGACGTGGATCGTGCCCTTAATGAGCTGACTCTCCAAGGCGGTCAAAGCGCCCTACAAGCTGGCTAAGACCTAATGATTTGAAGAAGACTTGGATTGAGCCTTTAATGAGCTGACTCTTCAAGGCGGTCAAAGTGCCCCATGAGTTGGCTAGGACCTGAAAAATTTAAAGAAGACTTGGATCGTGCCCTTAATGAGCTGACTTTCCAAGGCGGTTAAAGCGCCCCACGAGCTGCCTAACACCTATAGATTTGAAGAAGACTTGGATCATGCCCTTAATGAGCTGGCTGTCCAAGGCCATCAAACTGCTCCACGAGCTGGCTAAGACCTAAAGATTTAAAGAAGACTTGGATCGTGCCCTTAATGAGCTGATACTCCAAGCCGGTCAAAGCACCCCTTAAACTGACTAAGACTTAAAAAATTTGAAGAGGACTAGGATCGTGCCCATAATGAGCTGACTCTCCAAGGCAGTCAAAGCGCTCCACGAGCTGGCTAAGACCTAAAAAATTTAAAGAAGACTAGTATCGTACCCATAATGAGCTGACTCTCTAAGGCGGTCAAAGCGCTGTACGAGCTGGCTAAGACCTAAAGATTTGAAGAAGACTAGGATCGTGCCCTTAATGAGCCGACTGTCCAAGGTTGTCAAAGCACCCCTTAAGCTGGCTAAGACCTAAAAAATTTGAAGAAGACTTGGATCGGGCCCATAATGAGCTTACTCTCCAAGGCGGTCAAGGCGCCCCTTGAGCTGGCTAAGACCTAACAAATTTGAAGAAGACTTGGATCGTACCCTTAATGAGGTGACTCACCAAGGCTGTCAAACCGCTCCACGAGCTGGCTAAGAACTAAAGATTTGAAGAAGACTTGGATCGTACCCTCAATGAGCTGACTCTCCAAGGCAGTCAAAGCACCCCTTAAGCTGGCTGAGACCTAAAAAATTTGAAGAAGACTTAGATCGTGCCCTTAATGAGCTGACTCTCCATGGCGGTCAAAGCGCCCCACGAGCTGGCTAAGAACTAAAGATTTGAAAAAGACTTCGATCGTGCCCTGAATGAGTTGACTCTCCAAGGCGGTCAAAGCGCCCCATGAGTTGCCAAAGTCCAAAGAAATTTAAAGAAGACGTGGATCGTGCCCTTAATGAGCTGACTCTCCAAGGCGGTCAAAGCGCCCCACGAGCTGGCTAAGACCTAAAGATTTGAAGAAGACTTGGATCGTACCCTTAATGAGCTGACTGTCCAAGGCAGTCAAAGCACCCCTTTAGCGGGCTAAGACCTAAAATATTTGAAGAAGACTTGGATTGTGCCCTTAATGAGCTGACTCTCCAAGGCGGTTAAAGCGCCCCACGAGCTGTCTAAGACCTATAGATTTGAAGAAGACTTTGATCGTGCCCTTAATGAGCTGGCTGTCCAAGGCCATCAAACAGCTCCACGAGCTGGCTAAGGCCTAAAGATTTGAAGAAGACTTGGATCGTGCCCTTAATGAGCTGACTCTCTAAGGTGGTCAAAGCACCCCTTAAGCTGTCTAAGACTTAAAAAATTTGAAGAGGACATGGATCGTGACCTTAATGAGCTGACTCTCCAAGGTGGTCAAAGCGCCCCATGAGCTGGCTAAGACCTAAGAAATTTGAAGAGGACTTGGATCGTGCCCTTAATGAGCTGACTCACCAAGGCCATCAAACAGCTCCACGAGCTGGCTAAGGCCTAAAGATTTGAAGAAGACTTGTATCGTGCCCTTAATGAGCTGACACTCCAAGGCGGTCAAAGCACCCCTTAAGCTGGCAAAGACTTAAAAAATTTGAAGAGGACTTGGATCGTGACCTTACTGAGCTGACTCTCCAAGGCGCTCAAAGCGCCCCTTGAGTTGGCTAAGACCTAAAAAATTTAAAGAAGTCTAAGATCGTGCCCTTAATGAGCTGACTCTCCATGGCGGTCAAAGCGCTCCACGAGCTGGCAAAGTCCTAATGATTTGAGGAAGAGTTGGATCATGCCCTTAATGAACTGACTCTCCAAGGCGGTCAAGGCGCCCCTTGAGCTGGCTAAGACCAAAAAAATTTGAAGAAGACTTGGATCGTGCCCTTAATGAGCTAACTCTTCAAGGTGGTTAAAGCGCCCCACGAGCTGGCTAAGACCTAAAGATTTGAAGAAGACTTGGATCGTGCCCTTAATGAGCTGACTCTCCAAGGCGGTCAAAACACCCCTTAAGCTGGCTAAGACTTAAAAAATTTGAAGAGGACTTGGATTGTGACCTTAATGAGCTGACTCTCCAAGGCGGTCAAAGCGCCCCTTGAGTTGGCTAAGACCTAAAATATTTAAAGAAGACTTAGATCGTGCCCTTAATGAGCTGACTCTCCAAGTCGGTCAAAGCGCTTCTCGAGCTGGCTAAGACCTAAAGATTTGAAGAACACTTGGATCGTGCGCTTAATGAGCTGACTCTCCAAGGTTATCAAAGCACCCCATAAGCTGGCTAAGACCTAAAAAATTTCAAGAAGACTTGAATCGTACCCTTAATGAGCTGACTCTCCAAGGCGGTTAAAGCGCCCTACGAGCTGGCTAAGACCTAAAGATTTGAAGAAGACTTGGATCGTACCTTTAATGATCTGACTCTCCATGGCAGTCAAAGCACCGCATGAGTTGGTTAAGACCTAAAAAATTTGAAGAAGACTTAGATCGTGCCCTTAATGAGCTGACTCTCCAAGGCCGTCAAACAGCTCCACGAGCTGGCTAAGGCCTAAAGATTTGAAGAGGACTTGGATCATGCCCTTAATGTGCTGACTCTCCAAGGCGGTCAAAGCACCCCTTAAGCTGGCTAAGACTTAAAAAATTTAAAGAAGACTTGGATCGTGACCATAAGGAGCTAACTCTCCAAGGCGGTCAAAGCGCCCCTTGAGCTGGCTAAGACCTAAAAAATTTAAAGAAGACTAAGATCGTGCCCTTAATGAGCTGACTCTCCAAAGCGGTCAAAGCGCTCCACGAGCTGGCTAAGACCTAAAGATTTGAAGAATACTTGGATCGTGCCCTAAATTAGCTGACTCTCCAAGGTTGTCAAAGTACCCCTTAAGCTGGCTAAGTCCTAAAAAATTTGAAGAAGACTTGGATCGTGGCCTTAATGAGCTGACTCTCCAAGGCCGTCAAAGCGCCCTACGAGCTGGTTAGGACCTAAAGATTTGAAGATGCCTTGGATCGTGCCCTTAATGAGCTGACTCTCCGAGGCGGTCATAGCGCCCCTTGAGCTGGCTAAGACCTAAAAAATTTGAAGAAGACTTGGATCGTGCCCTTAATGAGCTGACTCTCCAAGGTGATCAAAGCGCCCCTTGAGCTGGCTAAGACCTAAAAATTTTGAAGATGACTTGGATCGTGCCCTTAATGAGCTGAATCTCCAAGGTGGTCAAAACGCCTTTTGAGCTGGCTAAGACCTAAAAAATTTGAAGATGACTTGGATCGTGCCCTTAATGAGCTGACTCTCCAAGGCTATCACGAGCTGGCTAAGACCTAAAGATTTGAAGAAGACTTACCCTTAATGAACTGACTCTCCAAGGTTGTCAAACCGCCCCACAAGCTGGCCAAGACCTAAAGATTTGAGGAAGACTTAGATCGTGCCCTTAATGAGCTAACTCTCCATGGCGGTCAAAGCACCCCTTAAGCTGGCTAAAACCTAAAGATAATGAACAAAACTTGGATCATGCCCTTAATGAGCTGACTCACCAAGGCGGTCAAAGCGCCCCTTGAGCTAGCTAAGACCTAAAGATAATGCAGAAAAACTTGGATCTTGCCCTTAATGAGCTGACTCTCCAAGGCAGTCAAGGTACCCCATGAGCTAGCTAAGACCTAAAAGTAATGAAGAAACTTAGATCGTGCCCTTAATGAGTTGACTCACCGAGGCGATCAAAGTACCCCTTGAGCTGGCTAAGACCTCGATCTCTCTCTCTTTCTCGACTACCTTTTTCTCTCTCCCTTGCTAGGAACCGATCTCTCCCTTTCTCTCTCTACTACCTCTCTCTCTTCCTCCCTCAATCACTCCTCCTCTCACTCTCAACAATCCACTATGTCCATGAACCACAATGACAGTCACAAGATTGCTCTCTCACCACGCACAACATATCCTTCACCACTACAGCAACCCAACACTGCCACCAACTTCGCCAACACTAACTAAACAGCTAAGTTAGGTTAAGGCATCCATCCCATACCTACTAAGCTTAATAAAATACCCACAAAAGTAGGTTTACCTGCATTAGAAGATGAACAAAAAATGCCCTTTGCTGGCCCTAATGACCATTGTTGCTATGTATGTATGGGTCATGTGCTAACCCACTGGAGCTCCAAGTCCAACTTGATTACTTGACCTAACCGACTCGAACTAAAGCCCTAGTTTAACTTGTGTGCCTGAATGATTATTTGGTACGGTGGTTTTGTTCTTTTTTTTTAATTTATTTATTTATTTATTTGTTTCTTGTAATTGTAATTATATATAAAAGGAAAGGAGAAGAAAAATAAAAAAAATTGAAAAAGGAAAAAAGAAGAGAAAATCAAGAAAAAAAAGAAAAGAATAGTTTAGTTTTATTTTTATTGATTTATTTTTTTAAGCATAATAGAAATAGATAAAATAATAAATAAATAATAATAATCAAATAAAAAATAACAAAAATCATTTTCATCACTTAGAAAATCAACTTTTCAAAAATAAATAAAAATAATTGTACCATCTCTAAATTAAGACCACTTTAGAGTTTCTAAAAATAAAACCTTAAATTAGGACTCTTAGAAATTTTCCTCAAATAAATCAAGATGGGTAAAAACATAAACCCAATTGGTTTTCAAAAATTAAAATCAATTCAACCCATTATTCTTTTGGTAAACAAACTACGAAAGTTTGATCCCGAATAATAGGTACATAGACACTTGTACGTAAGTACGAGGCGACTAAAAATATGGAAAGTTTTTTCTTCTTCCCATCTTTGTGAATATTTATGTAAATCAATTAGATTAGTCGTATTAGTCATTCAAAAAATGAAAAAAGGTATTGTTGAAAAGCAAATTTAAAATTGGAAAGTTGAAAGTAGTATTCGTTTAGGATTTAATAAGATAACCTCTAGATCTAGATCTTTTACTTTAGAAAACTGTTATGTAAAATTAGTTTTCCCGTTAAGATTAATAGCTAAGTTATAACCAATCCATCCAATTGGTTATAACTTAACTTTTTTCCTAACTCCAATTGGGTGGCAACTCTAAACAATTTTCAAATGCAATAACGAATTGGTTTTTTTTTAAACCCCAATCGAGATCAATATTAAACAAGTAGGGTTTAATACTGATTGGTTTAAAGAAGATCAATTTAAAACAACCGGGAGGTGAAAAACCAAGCTCGATAGTTTTCAAGTGTTCTTTCAGTTGGTGGATTCCTTTTAAGGTGTTTGGACATATAAGAATTCATTGGGCCAAACAAGTTCATTAATCAATAGTGTTTGTTTAACTACTTTAAGATTTGGGCCTAGTTTTGGGCTTTAGGCTTAAATTTGGGTGTTAGGCCTTATACTTGACCTCTTGGGCCTTTACTTATGTATTTTAAGTTTAATTTTCTAATCAAATTCCATAACTTTTAATTTGAGCCTTAATGTTACTCTCGTGGGCCTAAATGAGCCCCTTTTACTTGTTTAAGGCCCTAGCCTACTAAGGAGCCTATAGGTGATGACTTTAGTGGGCTTTTAAACTTAATAAACCTTTTATATTTTATTTTATAAGTATTTTAATTTAGGGATCAAATTTGGTCACTAAGTTATTAGGCTTTATCCTTGGTTCTTTAAAGGGTTTTTGAGCTTATCTTGCATTTTAGGACCTTAAGCCTAACTCCACTTATTATTTTGGGCCTAAGGTTGCTAAAGGCCTTAAGATAAGTTTATTTTCTATTAGGATTCAAATCTAGTTCTTTTCATTTATTAGGTTTCTAATCATATTTCTAAGGCCCTAATCACTAACTAAGCTAATTTAAGGCTTGTTTGCATTCTAAGACCTTAAACTTGATTCTAACTTATTCCAATGGGCCAAATATCCTAATGGGTCCACTAAATAACTCATTTTAGTAAGTTTTCCAAGTCTAGTTAATTTCATTAATAGGGTTTCTACTACTATTTCTATGGCCTTAATCATCATCTAAGCTAGTTTAAGCCATTAACTCGTCATTACCTTACTTAACTTAGTTAATTACATCCTAAATCATACTTAACACTACATAATCATATCATTATACTAATTAATCAAAATTTACAGCTCATTAAGTCCATCAATAGTGGTGGCCAAGAAGGGGCTTTCCAGGATTTCTTCAAGTCCATCCATACAACACTTATTCAAATGTGTTTTCTTGTTTTAATCATGTTTCTTCTTGTTTTAAGCTAATAATATTACATAATATGTTAAAAGCAAGATGGATATTCACTAAGGAAGGGCAAAATGCATGGTACTTAGGGTTTTATTGGGTTTTATTGAGTTTTATCAACTTCTTGTCAGGTTATCTATACAAAACTATCTCTCATACTTCTAGAAGGCAAGTAACAAAATAGGTAAGTACATGAATGAATATGTGATTATAGAGCTCTAAAATGACATGTACATGATTATAACATGTTTGTCTAGTATTTCTAATCCTAAACTCTCAAGATATCATAGGTATAACTTATGTGAACAAGAAAGTCAAGTTGGATGAGTTTGACCTTCGGCTAACCTGCATGAGTTCTAATTTTTCCACTCAAAACCAAAGACGAAACTTACTCCTTTGAAGATAAATGTTTATCAGCAAGAAACTAAGGTATTTGTATGATCTTTTGGTGGTGGTGGCTTGTCATTAGGTGGTAGTAAGGGCAAAAAAATTCACTAAGGTATGTAGAGAGGTTCGATAGCTCCTTTTGTTTTCTTCCCTTTTTCCTTTGGTTTTTGTTTGGTTTTCTTGAGAGTGTTTTCTAAGGTTTTGTAATAGTCAAGAGTGAAGTCAAAATGAGGGTTTTGAATGGGTGAAATTGTAGATAAAGAGTATAGGATAAGGAAGGACAAGATATTGGTTTAATTGGTTAAAAGGGTACAATGATCAAGAGGGGGACCACTTACTCCTTGACCATTTACTTGATTTCATAAGGGTTTGTCTCAAAATATCTTAATTATCTAATTAGCCTTTTTGTCTTGTCTCCTTAATTGATCTTATCCATTTCTTAATTAAGAAAGCTAGGGTTAGTAGATGGATTAAAGGGCAATTAAGCTAATTAATTGCAATTATACTTAATTGAGTAATTTAGGCCTAATTAGGGTATAACTAGGGTCTTTCCATATTCTATCACTTTAATTAAGTGCATTTAGCTATAATACTTTGTTCGTTATAGACCTTTTGATATGGTCCAACGTAGACGGACACATCACATTTGGTATCATACGTTCTAAGGGGATGGGCTCAAACCACGAGATGGTTTGAACGATAAATGATAATCAAAGGTTGATCAAGGGTCTTTGTGCACTGATAGTAGATATGACTCACCAATGCCTCATATGAGCTCGTATCACACTTGATATGATGAATAAGTGTGGTCGGAGTTCACTCACCACTAGTCCACACTCGATGGGCTAAATATGTGTAGTAAAGAGCAAGCAAGGAAAACACTTAGCTCATGAAAATGTGTCTGAAAAGTCTAGATTGTATTTATTGTTGTGGCTACTACAATATGTAAGTATTTATATGACCCATCAAGGAAAACACTTAGCTCATGAAAATGTGTTTGAAATGTCTAGATGGTATTCACTACTATAGCTATTACAATATACAAGTATTTATATGACCTAGTTAAGATAAATTCTAGGTTAGAGTAAAGTACAAAAAAAAAAAATGATATAGGGAAAAATTTATAAGGATAACATTGTAATTAGGCAAAAAGAATATCTAGTAGCAGAAAGGACAATATAGAAGTTAGAAAAAGGTAGTACGTATCTCATTTTCTCATTCTATAGTCCTAAAGACACTACCAATCGAGTCGAGTAGGTTTTGAATAGGCTAGGTTAGCATCAGCAGTATGATAGCTCGAATATTTGCAATTGGGAAAGGGTTGGTTTGGGTGGCAACTCATTGTCCAATAAGCTTCGAGAGGTTAACTTTGGAGAGTTGGCAACTCAGCTTCAGCACATATCAAGTCGGTAGTATTCTAGTTTGATACTTGGGTAGGTGTGTTGTAGAGAGCTTGGCTTAGTATGTCTGTTGTTCACCTTGATAGCTTCCTAGAAGATGTAGTGAGCAAAGTAACTCGGCAAGTTAGATTGGGGAATACATTGCTCCTTAGCATTCAACTTACCTTAAACAACTCAGCAAACTATCTAAGCAAGTCCTCAAGCTTAGGAAGGTATGATTGGTCCATGATCCCTATCACCTTTATTATTCGGGACTGATTAGGGTTTTCAGACTGTGTACAAGATTGGCGATTTAAGGTTTCCTTGTGAACGGAGAAATTATTTGCAATTAGCAAATAGTTTAGATATATACGTAAGATTTAATAGTTGAATTAGATTTTTAGACTTTCAATTAAGGTTTTACTCAGTCTATTGATATTTTTCAATTGTTTTCATATTTCTCACGTATTAGGAGTTTTAGGGTTTTACATGTACAATTAAGGTTTTATGGTTTTACTCTCTTTAAGGTTTTCTGACTTATTATTTAGGGTTTGTGACTTATGATTTAAGGTTCAATCATTTTATTTAGGGATTTTATTATTATATCATGAGTAGTTCTAAGGGTTACCTATTAACTCCTATATCTAACTCTAAGTTTAGATGCAAAAGTTTGCAGAGTTAATATTATCTCCTTAAGTATAACATTGGCATTATTAAGGAAATATTTTCATATAATTCCTTTGGCTTTATATGAATAATCTCTCTTGACTTACGGTCGATTATGAGGTAAAACCCAATTAGCGAATTAAGTTTCTTAATCTTAAACTTAATCTTAATTACTGGTACACTAAACATTTGTTAGGTATAGTTTAGCGCTTAATGTGCCAAATTAAGTTAGTCGGGCCTGCTGAGCCATCTTGTCTAATTAGTTTAAGGAATTGAGATAATTATTGTTGTTTAAGTACGTTTTAGAGGGTAGATTAGGGTTTTAATGCAATTTAGTGATCATTTTGCTATTTAATTTGATCACGATAGATGGATTAAGGTTTTCGACACTAGAATAGGGTTTTACAATCATTTCAAATGTTTGCACGTATTAAGGTTCCAATTGGGATTTTGGTGTTCGAAGGTTCATTTGAGAGTTATAGTATTCATTATAAGGTTTTCAATTTATTGTTAGGGTTATATATATCAATATTCATTTTTGGCTTAGCTTAGTCTTTATCGGTTTCAAGGAGCTCTCATGGGCTTCGGCTTTCAATCTCATTCCCATTAGGATTAGTTTCATTAGATTAGGTTGATCTTAGGAGCTAATATTAGTTATTGGAATTTGTTTAAAGGATTTTAAGGCTTTGAGTGTTGGGGTCAAACTAGGCTAAGATTGCCATTTAAGGTTTTAAGAGTTTGCATTAGGTTTTTTTTTTTTTTTTTTTAAGCATAGCCTCTCAAGTTTAAGGTTAGTTATCTTGCCAACACTAAGAGTATTTTTCGAAAGAACTTATTAACTTATAGCCCCCATTCCAGGAATTTTGTAGGATTTACAATAGCATAATTGGTTAATTCTTCATCCTTAGTCAAATTATGTGACTAGAGAGGAGGTTACGACAAAAGTGAATTCAGTGGTTCAAAGGTAGTCATAGGACGAGTAATATCTCGATGGTATAAGGTTGGGTTTAGTCGTGAGCTGTTGGTATGTACGCTAAACTCCTCAACTTAGATTAAAACAAATGTAATTTCTCTAATTTTGTAATGGATAGGATAACACCGTACAATGGCATTTGCTTATCATGTTACATCAAAATAATTGATTGATAACATATTTATGTTTGATGTATAGCTTTTGGTCTCCATCTCAACTTATTTTAGTGACTAAAGTGATGTTTTGGGGTCTCCACTACACTTGTTCATCTATTCCTTATTTCAATATATTTCCTTATTCTAAAACATGTATTTGCTTAATGTAAGTTGGTTTTTCCATCAAATGGAATGAAAACAAGTTCAAACCCTTCTAACAAGTGGCAATTATGTAATAGAGGTTGGTTAGGGTATAAGGTATAATTAAGGCAATTACATACAATTGAATCTAATCAAGTTTATTAAGCATAAGTAGGGAAATTCTAAGACTTTGCTACATTTTATTACTTTAATTCAATTAATCTCAATGTCACACATATGCTCTTAGGATTTCCTTAGGGTTTTGAGTTCGTTTACTATTATTAGTTCACGTATGCATTTAGTACTTTAGGGTTTTAGGAGATCAAAGTACTTATTTATACATAACAAGTGATTATTACTACTTAACGTTGTTTTTCTAAGTACCTTAAGGTTTTTAGAAAATAGTTAGGGCTTCTATATCATTTTAGGGTTTTAAACGTACTAAGGTTTCTAGGGTTTTACACATACAATTAAGGTTTTAGGGTCAAACTAACTTTATAGTTTCCTATCTTTTTATTTAAGGTTAGATTACCTTATTTAGGGTTTTGATTCTTACATTTCTATAAGGTTCCAAGGATTATCAATTGACTCTCTCTCTTGCTTGACTTCCCTATGATCTCAAAACCCATATGGTTTGCAACTAGTGAATTGAAAACATATGATTTTTCGCTTGTAAGTTGCTATTTTTATTAATAATATCAAATGATATAAAAAATTATGAAACTTGGCTTCCCTTGGTATTTTAGCATGTAAAATTAGAATATCAACCCAAATTTTAAAAAATAGAAGCATATATATAGGTTCCTAAAGAATAGGACAAGTTTCGTTGAATTTTGCATCAATTTTAAAAAATAATAAACAATATTGTTTTAAGCTAGTTTTTGGTATATATATTCCTCATGTGATATACTTAATTTACACAAAAAGTATTTTTCATAAACTATACATTTAGTATTTATTAAAATTATTTTGTTAAATCTACACGATTTTTCATATGATAGAAATAATGTGTTTTTAGTCAAATTTCTTAATGAATTTGATTTGTAATTATTTGTAGAGCTTAGTTTTGATTTTGGGAATATTTAGTCAAATTTTATAATTTTATTTGGTTGTTTACCTAATTTAAGCTTATTTTTAGATAAATCGAGTCTAAAATTGATATTTTAGAAAATATTATATATTACACTATTTTAGTACTCTTCATGACCAAATTATAACAACCATAACTTACTGGGTATAATATATTTTTTGTAGCTTTAATAGAGTTTAGATACTGAGAATTATATATTTTCCTAGCATTTATGCATAATTTGTAAAATAAGATAATACAAAATAAATTTGTCTAATTGACATTATAGCGAGAGGAGGTTCTAGTTGCTACGGTATTTAAAGAACACATCGCTTATCTTAGTTTTGTTCAATTGAAAAATGGAAATATTGTAAGTAAATAGAGTACTTTATTCAAATCAGAAGCTAGATTAAAGACAAAATTAGAAGCAGTTATACTTATGTGTTCTTGTATAAGTTAAACTTAGATGACTATGTTATGTGATATACTAGGTATGTTGGTTAGTGAATTGAAGATACATGTTAACAAGTATCTAATTAAAAATTTTAAAGTTGAACTAGATTAGAGAGGAAATGAGAAACTAAATTAGAAGCAAAGTTAGAGACCAAATTAGAAATAGTTTAGGAGTAAACTAAAAGCCAACAAACTGATATCAAGCTATAATATATTCACATGTAATCTATAGTTTACCTTAGTAGAATTTACTTTTGTTAGGCGAAATCACAAAGGAAGGAGCTCATGTTAATAAGTAAGTTTGAAAATATATCGTTGGCTAAGTAAGTGGATATTTGTGTACCTCGAGTAGACTTATGTCTAATCTTAACTTTGCATGCTTGGTGATGTTTTAGCTTGGCTAAACTTAGTTGTAAGTTTGATGTATAGCTTGGTGAATTACATGGAGCTTTTGTTGTAACTATTGTTGATGGAGAGATGATCTGATATTAGATTGGGTTGTTGTGGTTATGTTGCCTTTAATGTGATTGATGTATATAGGCAAGTGCACCCTATCAAATTGTAATAGTAGATTAAGTCTAAGTGTCAATCCATCAGAGACTAGTATGATTACTAATACTCACCAAATCTTTATTATATAAGTGGCAAATTAAATTTCATGAAACTTAAAGAAGTAAATCTAGATTAACTAACATGAAATTCAAATATTATCAAGAAAGCATTTTAATTAATTTAAGATGCAATACTGTACCTAGATCTTGTTTCCCTTAGATCTAACATGCCATTTTCCTAAAGATAATCTAATTTTTTTCTTTAATTTTTTCTTGACTAGGAGAATTCTCTACTAATGTTAATCACTTACTTAAGTCAATTAACCTTAACCCTACAATCACCTATTAAAATCTCTTCTCATGCATGACCTAAGATTGTATTATTGAATAATGAATTCTCTACGCTTTAAATTAAAATCTGGAAGAATCTTAGAAATTATCTCTAATCTTATAACAATTCTCATCAACAATGCCTAAATTTGATCTTATAAGAAATCTCTTGATTCTTTATTTCTTATAAGATATCAAACTCTAAATTATTACCCATGGAAATAATAACCTAAATCACGAAGCAAACATAATTAAGTCAAGAAAAGAATAAAAAACTAAACCAATCAAACAATTAAAATATCATATGAATAGATCTAGGTTCTACAAAACCTAGATACCAACATTCTACTCACTATACATCCTAAAATAATAATCTAAAATCAAACTATAGAAAATAATGAAAAGAATCATCATGAAATCCAAACAAAATTTAGTCTTAAAATCTTTGCTTCTCCTCGCTTTCTTGGTTGTTATTGGCTTCTAAAAACTCTCTCTAGGTTGTACACAAAAGTTCTCTCTTTCTCTTTTTAAAATAAACCTTAACAAGAGTTTATATATGAAGAGCTTAAAAACTTAGGACAGCTGGAAAAGATACAACGAGGGATACAACCGTGTCGTTTGGTTGTATCCCTTACTAGACTTTACGTTTTCCCCTTTTAAATTGGAAATGACACGGCCGATGACATGATCGTATTTTTTGGTCATGTTTTAGGCTATGACAATTGAACATCAGCTCTAATTTTCCTTGAAAATGACACAGTCGTATCGTTTGGCTATGTTAATCTTCAAACCTTCATAACTTACTCATTTTAGCTTCGATTTAAGTGAAATTTATTTTTATCTTCTCATTTTCTTGTGTAAATCATTTCAAAACCTAGAAAACAAAAATTTACTCAATTAAGTATTATTATCTAAAAATAAACTAAAATATCAACGAAAATCATCAAAAATCACTAAATAAAATATATATAATTAGGAACTCATCATTAATACTTACTTAGATATGCATTAACTTAGGATAAACTACATCTTAACCTCACCTCTTAAGGTGTTCACTAAAGTGAACTCGATATTGAGGTCTTAGAACTGATAACGACACTAAATAAAGACTGGGTAATAAATGAATAGTAAGTTTTGATAAGAATCAACCTGCAGCTATCTCCAAGCCAAGGCCAACTTGTCCTAAGCCGATATCGACTTACCTAAAACTGAAGCTGACTCGCTCTAACTCGAAGCCTAATTGTTCAAAGTCGAGGCCAAGCTAATACTAGAAGGCTGAAAGGAAGAAAATGAGCCACTCAACATTAAGTCTATCACTTGCAAAGAAGCCAAGAGATCACATAGTCGAGGCCTTAAGGCCATAGATCCACTCAGCATGGCAAGGAAAGATTAGTGTCGTATCACCATAGAACTCGGCAACTGTAGGCCAACCTTTCAAGTATCTTAGCCAAACATTACGAGACTTTAAGGGTCCTTACCTAGACCCAAACATCCCATTGCTGACCTCACCCAACTCAAATCTTGCTCCTTCTAGTACAGCCCTAAATAACTACATGCTGACTCTTTCTACCAAATGTATAGTTTTATTTTTTTGTACATATTTTATTTAATTTAATTATGGGCCCACTCTTTAAGGCTTAAGTCCTTGTACATTTTTTCCATTAAGGTTTTAGGACTTACTATAAATAGCAACATTTACAATTAGTAGGGGCAGATCATCAGATAGTGAAGAATATGCAAACAATGATTATGCTTAAACATTCCTTTTGAGTATGGATATTCTTAAGCTCTTAGAACTTGCCTCTTTTGGATTATTGAGTGCTTATTAACTCTTTAACCTTTCTAGAGTTCTTATAAATCTTGGTCTTAAGATTATGGTAAACCCCTCATTTAAGTGAGTTAGTGAGTTACATCTAATCCTCATTTGAATCTTGAGTAACATTTAGTGTTCATGAATTATGTCAAACCCTATTTCAAGCTTAACCCTTGATTGTGTTTATTTTTTGGTGCATGATATCTATATACATTCACTGTCAAAACATCCCTTCACATCCTTTTCCCCATTTCCTCCAAAAACCTATATGCCCATTCGTAGCTCGAGTCTCACTACATATATTCTTGAGCCGTATCATCTTGGTATCAATGCTTTAGGGAGACGCGCGTGCTAGTGTTCTTCAAAGTTTAGTCCATGGGTTGAACACTTCTGCATATCATCATTTAATAATATGGTGAGTTGTTTGAGTTCTTAGTAGTAATTTTAAGGTTACTGTTAGTTGTATTTTGTTGCAGTAGTATTTGTGGAATTGTCTTGGTGGTGGTTCTAAGTCGAGTACAGTTAGGTGTGTTACATATTTGTTAAATTTTCTATCTAGAATTTATTGTACGAACTACAATGTCTGAAGATAGTGTCAATAACAATGGTGATAGCCTTTATGGAAGCTTGAGGAGATACATTGATAACTTAGAATATTAGATTCAAAATCTCACTGATTCTGTCTAGGAGCTTATTGGTTTAGTCAGAGGCCATAAATGTGTTGGTTGAGATGAAAGAAGGGAATGAACACCCCTTAGTAGAAGTGGTTCCAACGAGCTTGATAATGATGAACAACAACTGAGAAGAGTTGCCGAGTCGAGAAGATGAGAAAACTAACCTAAGCAGAAAAGAAGCAATGATAGAAGTGTTGATGTAGAGAACCTAAGAGCTCAAACAAGAGAGCTGAAGCCAAGAACAACTATGGTTGAGTAGAGCTCCAAGAAAAGTGGCCAATCCAAAGTGAATCTACTAGCTCGAAATGCAAGGGATGAACCTTGAGCAAATAGTCAAGGACTTAATAACATCAAACTTAAAATGCCAACCATTAATAGAAGTAGCCTATTTGAAGAGTTCCTTAATTTGATTCCCTAATTCGAAATGTCATTTGAGTATTATGAGTGTGATGACTAGACAAAGGTTAAGCTAGCCTCATTAGCCCTTGTTGAATATGCAAGTATTTGGTAAGATAAATTGATCTCCAAGCGTGATGTCGAAGGAGAAGAGCCAATTAGAACTTGGAGGCTTATAAAGAAGTGGATGAACCAACACTTTGTGCTGACCTACTTTAAGTAAGAGATGCTCCATGCCTTCTAATACTTGAAGCAAGGTCGAAACACTATTGAAGAGTACTTGCAAGAGTTTGAGACCTTAATGACAAGATGTGAGATCGACAAGCCACAGGACTGTACTATTGCAAGGTTCCTAAGTTTACATAATGGAATTGTAGCTGTTCAACTCATTAGACGAGCTAATCAATCTAGCCTTGAGGGTGGAAAGATAGAGGAGGAGGAGGCACCAAAAGCCGACTAATCGACCTTAACCAATCAGCCTTGAGCTTGAGAAGTCTACCTAGAGAAGGTTATAGAAGAAGATAGAGAGAGGTAAGTTTAGCCGACTAGATTAGGTCAAGACAAAGAAAGTAAAGAAGGAAAAGATACCAGGCACCAAGGTTCGAGAAGTTAAATGCTTCAAGTACTTGGGCTACAAGCATATTGCTTCTTAATGTCCAAATAAAAGGGTCATGATCTTAAAAGGTGAAGGACCCAAAGCTCAAGTAGAGAGTTAGAGTGACAAGAGTTCAGAAGACGAGTTGATAAAAGAAAATGTCTATATTGAAAATCTGGATGAACTCTTAGCCATGACAAGCCAATGAGCCGACCTGAAAGCAAATCCCAAACAAAGGGAAATTTTTTTTCATATTTGATGTTTGGTGAATAAGAAGACCTATTCCTTGGTTGTTAATGGGGGAAGCTATACCAACATCATTTCTACAGAGCTAGTAGAAAAGATGAAGATGCCAACTTACCCACATCCCTGACCTTATGGATTAAAGTGGTTTAATGGCAAGGGTATGGTCCATAAACATAAGAAGGCTCGAGTAGCATTCAAGGTAGGATAGTATGAGGACGAGATTGACTTTGACGTAGTCCCTATGAATGCCACAAATTTACTTCTTAGCCAACCATAGGAGTATGACCAAAAAATAATCCATGATGGCTTCCTTAACACTTATACAGTTTGGAAGGATAGGAAGAACTATTGCTTAACCCCCATGAGTGTTAAGGAAATCCAGAGCAACTCGGTACCCATGGTAAAGAGAAATGGGAAGAAAAGTTTGTTCAACATCCTAGCCCATGCTCATTGTTTAGCGATGAGGATGACTTCTTTTCGAACCCATAGTAATGATAAGAATTAGCCTACCACTATCTCTAAGTCGAGGTCGACCTGTCCCAAGCCAACACCAACTTGCTTGAAATAGAAGCCGACCAACTTTAACCTTAGGCCAAACTATTCGAAGCTAAGGACGATCAACTCTTGCAGTCGAGCTAATATTAGAAGGTTGAGAGGAAGAAAAGGAGCCACTTAACATCAAGTCTATCATTTACCAAGAAGCTGAGAGATCACACAGCAGAAGCCTCAAGGTCATAGATCCACTTGGCACGATATGGAGAGATTAGTGCCAAGTAAACATAGGACTTAGCAATTGTAGGCTAGCCTTTCAAGTATCTTAGCCAAGCACTGTGGGACTTCAAGGATCCTTACCTAAACTTAGACATCCAATTACCAACCTCGCCCAATTCAAATCCTACTCCTTTTAAGACAACCCAAATGACTGCATACCAACTCTTTTTACCAAACACATAGTTTTGCATTTTTGTGCATATTTTCTTTAATTTAATTAAGGGCCCATTTTTCAAGGCTTAAGGCCATTAAGGTTTTAGGACTTGTTATAAATAGCAACATTTGTAATTAGCAAAGGGAGATCATTAAAGAGTGAAGAACATATAGACAGTGATTAAACTTGAACATTCCTTTTGAGTAAGGATATTCTTGAGCCTTTAAAGCTTGCCTCTTCTGGATTATTTAGTGCTTATTAACTCTTTAACCTTTCTTGTATTCTTATCAATCTTGGTCTTAAGATTGTGATGAAACCCTCATTTAAGCGAGTTATTAAGTTGTATCTAACCTTCATTTGAATCCCAAGTGACATTTAGTGTTTATGAGTTATATCAAACTCTATTTTGAGCTCAACCCTTGAATGTGTTTGTGTCTTGGTGCATGATATCCATACACATTCACTGTCAAAAACCCCCTTCATGTCCCTTTCCCCATTTCCTTCAAAAACCTGAATACCCATTCGTAGCTCAAGTCCCACTGTGTACACTCATGAGCCGTATCAAAGTTTGCTCAAATTTATTAGGTATTGCTTGGTATGTTACTTGATGCATTTATAGCATGACACAAAAAGGACCTAAGGGTCATATATTATAAAATTGAGATTTCACTAGGCTGAGTTTTAAGTAAAAGCAAAGTTAGGTTTCAATAAACAAATGATTTGACATTTGAAAGTTAGGTTTTCCAAGAGAGCCACTTTAGGTGATTTGACATTTGGGGGTCCTACTCTCTTAGGTAGCTTCTTGTTGTCGCTTGGTTCCTGGACTTTGTATCTAGATGCTCGAGTATACTAGCTAACCATATGAGTTGCTAAGATGGGTTAGGATATCGTTACCGATGCATGTCACATGCACGAGCATGGTATACCATATCTGCATTGATTGTTTGGCTAGAAATTATAAGATATTTTATTTTAGCTAACCAACTATTGGTATTCTTATAGTAATAGTTGTACTTATTATTGTGTGTTTATCCATTCTCACTCAGCTCATAATAGTTAATGGGATAAGTTATCTTATCCTTATGTTAAGGATGAATGAGACAGAGTGATACATCATAAAAATGAGGAGACTTCTGATTATTAGTTGAAGATGAGCTCTAAGCATTTGAGATATGATTTGAATACATGAAGGAAACACTTTAAGGAAGAAGTTGTTGTTACCTTACAGAATATTTAGCTTAGTTGTTGTAGACAAAAGAGTATACTTGTAAAGGAACTCTATGTTGTGTAGAAGTGTACAATTGTGATAGTCTAAATACAGTTCACTTGTGTAAATATTCCACTATTGCTTACCAACTTGAATAAGGAGTATTTGAAATCAAATATTCAACAAGATGGAATAATAGGTTAGATACATATCTTTACTTTATCCTTAACTTAAGGATAGCAGTGATAAACCATTTTTAAGCACCAAAAGTTTGAGAAAATTTTTTTAAGCAAATGCTTGAAAGGTGGGGCAATATGCTTAATTCAAGAAATACATAAAAATGATAATAATAAATTTTAAAAGAGTACAAAAAAATAAAAAATAAAAAAATGATTGAAAATTTTATAAAAATGCAAAAAAAAAAAGGGGGGAAATAAGATTTTTTAGGAGCCTCTTATCAATTTTAGGTTCTTTAGAACAAATGAAGAGGGTCATCTTGTTTTCCAAGTCAAATGGAGAGAAAGTGCGCATATGCAATTTCACAGTTTTGAGTTATATTCGAGAATGTTAAATTTTTCTAAAAATTTGATATTCAAACCATGGTTGATGCTAAAATAATTTATTCTTGCTTCAAACTGCACTTCGATTTGACTTAAATTTATTGTTTAAAGAGAAAAACAATTTTTGACTAAATGTACAATTATTGCACCAAAGCTTGTAAATCGTTAAATTGGACTCATTTTGAAAATTAATTTTGGCATGTGTACTAAGCTTACTTAAGGAAGGCCTTGTAATTATAGTTATTTGAGAATCGATCCAATTGGACCTAAGCTAGCTCTTTTAATTCAAGGTCACTTTAAGCCATTGAAAAGTTTAAATGCATTTTGCTTGCACAAGATAACAAGGCATGGGCAAACTATCTATCTGGTTGAGCACTTAAACTTGCAACTTAAAGGACTTGAGTTCAATTCTTATTAAATGCGTAAGGAGCATTTTTATCTTTTGCTCCACCTCATGCTACGCATTGAAGCACAATGAGGTTACATGTCGAGTTACAAAATGTGACTTTCTTGTTTTGGCCTACTTGGTTGACGCAGCACCCATGTAGAGCTACGTCATCATCTCTTTCACTCAAAAATTCCATATTTTCCTCCTGTTTCCATTCCCTTTAATCCCTACAGTTCTCTTCGATTTTCTACATGAATTCTACAAGATTTATTAATGTGATCTTGTTAATGGCATGACTGACTTTGTATTAAACCCAAAATTAATCCAAATAGGCATCTATATTTGTTAGTAAAATAAGAAAAAAATGCTGGAAGTTGGAGTTTAATGGCCATTTATGCACTTTCCAAGTTTGCTTAAGCTTGGAAAAGTATAATAGGACCTCCTCCATCCCCATTTGGTGGCCTCTATTGCAAACACTCTCTCTCTCTCTCTCTAAGATTGTAACTTCCATACAAATTTTAAAGCTAAAATATACTTACACTAGCATCCTCTACTTGAAAGCTCTCCATAGCCACTATTTTTTTACCATCATCATGCCTTTTAAGAGCACTACCGCCCTCGTAGGGTTTGATGGTGATGGCCACCATGGCAAAATGCATACCATTAATGACTCCACCTTAAAACCAATGCTACTAGTAGACTTTTCACTTCCAAAAACCCAAGACTTGACCCTCATTTGAATTACAACCATAACTAGGTAAAGTGCATACAACCACAATCGATAAGCACTCTTCAACTCCTTCTAAACCACTACTAAAAGTCAAGGTGACACTACCAATGAATGTTTTGCTTATGAAACTATCATGAAAATGGATTTAACCCAACAAAAATTATCACCATAGGATGTTGTAGTAGCCCTTTGCTATCGTTACTCTTCCATCGCACAAAATCACATGCTGAGCATGTGACCGATCAAACTACCTAGATCCTGACCCTAGAACTCATCCTGTAACGCCCCATAAGGAGGCCTGGAAGTTTTTCCTAAAATCTTCATATCACATATGCACCCATGATATAAAGATTGCCTTGCAAGTAAGAGGTTGTAAGACTCAAACTAGTAAGTTTCTATGGGAGCTTATTCATTTTATTTACATTTACTTATTTCTATAAACAGCTTGTGTAACCCAATAATCCACAATCCACCAAGACTGTAAAGAGTCGGAATCACCTACTAAACAATAAGACAGGATAATTAAACTTCAACAACATTACAAGTTAATAAATATTGTAAAGATCTAGCTTAACTAACATAGTCTACAAAAGTAATCTTATTCATCTAATCCAGCTGCTTAAGGAACACTTTGCACTCTGAACTTAGCCTAGTCCTAGGTTTTGGTTACTTACAAAAAGGAACTGTTGGGGGGTAAGCATACCTCGACTCAATGAGTTTGTCTCTCATCACTATCATTTAAGTAAGTTATCAAGCATTATTAATAAACATGCAGTTTATCTAAATATGAAATAAATGTACATGTAGTATATGCAAGTAACACATCTATGGAGCTTTAGAATCATGGAAGGTTTAGATTTGCGTCATCTATATGTTAATTATCCCCCATACTTAACTATACAAGGCACCTCACCTTATCTGCATGAGACTGTCCATAGGTATCGTCCTAGCAGACAAAACTCCACTATTACCCTAATCAAGAATATCATACTAATCAATTAGGTAAACCCTATCTAGGGCTATCCATTATCAACAAATCAGTACAATGCCCTACAGGTCCATTTTCAACAAATCCATATAATACCCCATAGGTTAAATCATGCGAGTCTTAACTCGAGCAACTCGTTTTCAAACAACTGAAGATGGTCTATTAGCTTTGCCTCAACAAGTAAAATGTCATAAGAGACTGCTATGAGTGCTCACTAAGTTGATAAATCTTTCTTTGAATAATAAAGCATTTCAAAAATGTATTTTAGCAAAATTTTCAGAAAACTCAGCAAAACTATAGATATTACAGTCCACATTTAATTACTGAAGTACAATTAATGAAATCTACTATAAATTTAGGTTTAGTTTATGTCTTAGGGTGCATATCTTAACTTTATTCTAATCTAATGAACCTAATAGTTTACTAAAATGATTAAATGACCCATTTTATCATCAATTTCAGATCTAATACTAATGGTTCATTTGTTCTCAAGTGGGTTTTTCTAAACATAATGTCTATTTTAGGCCTAACTACTTAATATAGACCTTGTTTAGCCTCTTATCTTGTGAGATTAAGTCCTAAATCCTAATTATCTTTAATTAATCATATGATTGACCCATTAATGAACATTTTACAACAAGTTATTCAACATATTTGGGATGGTTTAAGATGATTTCTTAAGGCTTTCTACATATCATGTACTTAACTTGCTAGAACATAATGTTTACTACACTAAAAATCTAAGAAAATGCACATGTAAGGGCCTGTAAACATGGTAAACAAAGGTGTAATTTTAATAAATTTTTCTTTAGTTTTTAAGCCCAAGAACCATGCTCATAAACTCAAATTAGAAGGAAAGTTGAAAAAGTGCATGTTTATCTTGGTAGATATTCAAATGGTCGCATTTCACTTTATTTTTGGAAAACAAAACAAACCCCTTTAGTAATGGATGTTTGTCAGCAAGATAGGGGGATGAAAGAGGATTCAAATAGAAGTGGCTTTGTGTAGTTTGGAGGTGGTGGTAGACAGTTACGGCTTTAGGCATTTAGGTGCATAGCTAAGCTCGAGAAACTTACTCTTGTTTCCTTCCTTGTTTTTCTTTTGTTTTTCGATTGTGTGTTTAGAGAGTGTTTCTAAGGTTTATTGCTAATTGATTACAATTTGAAAAGGAAAATTGTGGTTATTCTAGCAATTTAGTGAATTATTAGCAATTACTTAATAATATGGCTATATAATTAGAGTTTATTAATTAAATTAGGGCCTTTGATACTAAATTAGAGTTTCCAATTTGTTTTAGGACTTCTCACATTTTAGTGTTTTTTGAGGATTTGAGGGCTTTGAAGGTACACTTATAATTTTAGCGTTCCTTTTCTAGAAAATGTATTATTTAGGGTAAATTAATAATCCCATTAATTTATTAACTTAATTGACTTCATTTGATTGATCATTATCATTTGTAGTTATCTCTAACTATTCGTTATCGAGTTTATACGATTTACATAATTCAAGTTAAATATTTTAATTTAGGGTTTTCATTGCATTTAAAGTTTAATCTAAAGTTTTACGACTCTAGGATTTGGAGTTTATAGTTTTTAGTCAATTCGGATTTTTAATTTATAGTCACGCGTACTTAGGTTTTAGAGTTTTTATATGCTACTAAGGTTTATAGAACTTTATCTTTGGGATTTTTTCATGTTTGTTTTTAAGGTTCCGATTTAAAATTTTGTTGATTTTAATTTCTTTGGTTTGATTGAGCTCAAGGAATATTATTGGTTCTTCGAATTCAATTCAAAGTCTAAAACGTAAAATTCACGAGGTTTACATATGCCATGCCCACTTCTTGACCTACATGGAACTATATTTCCATGTTGTTATTTTTTCTTTTGCTTATTTGTTTATTTCATTTTTTATTTATTCAATTACACTAAAATGAAAAAAATATGCAAAAAAGCCATAAAAATAGAAGAAAAAGAGTAAATTTTGTTTTCTTAACATATTTTTTCTTTTCTTCATATTTTTCCCATCTTTTTTTTTTTCAAAACTATTCTTCTATAAATTTATTTTGGAATTTTTTCTCATATAAAAAATAGTAATTTAAAGCATTTTGTCACTTAGGAAAAAGAAAACATTTTTTCCAACAAAAATGAAATAAATGAACCCTTTTCAAAATTAGGGCATTCTTTAGAATTTTTGAATAAACAAACATTCAATATTTAGGACCTTTTTTTTTTTAATTTTCCTTAAATAAAGTTAGAAAGGGTGGAACACAAAAACTAGGGTAATTTTTGAAATAAAATGAACTCAGCAACTAAATTTTTATAAATGAGCTACAAAAATTTGATCCTAAAATGCAAGTACGTAGGCAACTGTGGCCAATTATGGGGCTACTTAAAATAGGGATTTTATCATCTTTCCTTTTGTAAATAAATTTAAATTCTCAAGTATTTTTGTAAATAAAAATTTATCTATTACATTACTTGTAAATTTGAGCTTTTTTTTTAGTTTCAAGGGTACTTTTAAAAATAAAATCAAATTCAAAAGGTTAACATAAACCCTATAAGTTTTCAAACTCATATGCAAAGTTGATCAAGAGAGTCAATTGATAATTCGTAGAACCTCACAGAATATGATGGTAAGAATCCTAACTAAGATGACCAAACCCTAATTAGCAAGTCAAAAACCCTAAATAATAAGATTGGAGACCCAAAAGAAAGTTTGATTCTAAAACCCTAATTGTAGATGTAAAACCCTAATACTTAAGAAATCCTAAACGATTGCAAAACCCTAGCAAGTTACTTAAAACCCTAATGGCATGATTTAAAACCCTAAAATAATAAGAAGATCTAATCATATTGTGAAAACCATTCATTAAATATAAACAAGTATACTAATAACCTAAAACCTTAGGTTTCGAAGGCGTCCCTCTAATAAGTACAAACAGACATAAAACCCTAAGAAAATGCATGGGACACCTAAATAAACTAAATTGAAGTAACAAAATATAATCAAACTCTAAATTCACCTTTAATCATGCCTAATGTGCTTAGTTGTACTTAACTATGTTTAATTAGCTTAATTACACCCTAACCTATTATCAACTCTGGTTACATCTTAATTAACAACAAAATAAGCTTAATTAAGGGCAAAAGACAAAGGGATTAGTTGAAGTAACCTAGGATAATGTCCTTTTGGAAGACAAAAACTATACCAAAAATGGGAAAAAGTAAGTATGGTATTAAGGTACATGTGGCCACTATATACCATTAGCCTAAAACAACATTCGTTTGTCCCCTTTTCTCTTTCCGTTTCCATGTCTACCATACCTTATCCCCTATTCCATTTTCTTTTCATTTTCCATCATATTTCATTCATCACAATCACTCTTAAATATTCTCTCAAAAATCACTCTCAAACACTTTCCCTAAAACACCTATCAATTACCATATTACACCTCCCACCACTGGCTACTCCTCCACTACCACCACTAAATCACCAACAACCAAGCACCATACTACCCCCATATGTCCCCCTTCCTTGCCAACATACATACATAACACTCTATACACCTAAGCTCATGGCATTAAAGAAAAGAGGATCAATACACTTAACTCTGGTAAGTGACTAAGCCTAATTTTTCATTGTTTTTCCTTATGATATATGATAGTTCCTTATAGTTTAGTCACTTAAACATTCATGTACATGTACATCTTAGAGTCATGGTGTAGTATAATGTAGGATAAGTTTTAGAGTAACGACACTAACATGTGGTGGGCTTAAGTAGTAAGTAGGTTTTTACATCAAATCGCCAAGAAAAACCCCAAACCCCCATTCCTCCATGCATGTTGCCATACCCTCAACATGTAATCATCTTGCTATCATCATATTATGTGGTAATATTAACTTAAAACAAGTAGAAATGTGAATGATAATAAGGATACACATTAGAATAGGTGATGCATAAAAAAAGTGGAAGTAGCCCTAAGGAAAATGAACTTGGCCACCTCCTTTGGGAGGGTTAATAATCTATAAATTTTTATTAATTAGTGTAATGACATGATTAACTAGTGTTAAGTATGATTTAGGTTATAATTAACCAAGTTACGTAGAATAATGATTAGTTAGTGGCTTAAACTAGCTTAGTTAATAATTAAGGCCTTAAGAATAGTATTAGAAGCCTCATTAAAGAAAGGAACCAGATTTGGAACTTAGATAAGACTAAGGTGCAAGATGAGCCCAAAAGCCCTAAAAGGACAAAAAATAAAGCCCAATAACATAGTGACCAAATCTAATCCCTAAACTGATAAGCTCATAAAATAAAATATTAAAGGCTTATTAAGTCTAAAATCCCATTGAAGGTCATCCTCAATAAGCCCCCTGGTGAATTAAGGCCTTAAATTAGCAAAAAGTGCCTAAAGAAAAAATTAGGACCCAAATTAAAAGCCATGAAATTTATGTATAAAATTTAACTTAAAATACCTAAATAAAAACCCAAAAGATTAAGTGTAAGACCCAACACCCAAAACTAGGCCCAAAGACTAAAATTAGGCTCAAACCCTAAAGTAGTCAAACCAACACCTTTAACTAATGAATTTATTTAACCTAAATTGAATTCCTACAAGTCGAAACACCTTAAAAGAACTTCGTCAAATGAAAGAACACTAAAAAATGATGGAAAATGACTACGAGATTGTTACAAATAGACTTAAAACAAAGAAATTATGACCAAATAACAAAAGTAGTGAAAACAAGAAGTTTAGGACGAAAAGGAATCATTGGGTAGTATAGGATATAATACTTATGCACTTTAATTATAATCTTTAAGTGACATAGGCCTAAGGATTGGCTCTACTAAGTAATACTAGAACTACTAGACACCATGGTTAAGTGAATATACCTACCCCTCTGTTATCTTGTATTTGCTTGTAACATGGTGCACTATTTAAATATATCCAAGAAAATTATTATGCTTAGAGAATCAAGATTCCCCAAGTAGTATGCAGTGGAGCAAAAGATCATGCATGGTAGACCCATTATTGTCATATGTTATCATCGCATTATACTACATGCTGAAATGACATGTTCTTACCTCGACCTTAGGGATCTACTTGGCTTTAGCGTCCCTCTACTTGAGGCCGAGTCGTTTCTGCTGCTTTACATCTACAACAGTGATGATATTTGGAAAATATATGTAGAGGCCTAGGTCTTGATGTATATAAATACTTCCTAACTTGAGTAATGGTGGGCATAAAACTGCACCTTATACAATCACCGATAGGCTATATATAATATTGCATTTCATATGCTGGTTGAATTACGTATGCCTGTTTAATTAACTTATTTGTTATTTGCTTCTTAGTAGGATAGGAAAGTTATTCACTAAGCAGCTGACAGTCAGCCCTTTCAATAATTAGGCCGTAAGATGCTTAAGGTTAGTTCCGGTAGCTTTTGGGATGTCAAGGAGAAGATGAGAGAACAAGTGAACATTTACTTTATATTTGGACTCTTAAGTATTTACTTGATCTTTTAAAGACCTATAGTAGTTTAGACTACTGATCATTTGGATATGGCCTGTATGACTTATTTTAGAGGAATACAATGTATCCTTGAGTATTATGTTATTTAATGTTAATGTTTAGACTATTAATATATGTCTCGATATTATTTTATGCAGATTTCCCCAATGGGAGCTAATGTTATGTTGATGCCTTATGTATTACAATGGAGGTTCTTAACCAGTTAGGCTATTAGTTTTGGATCTTCTCGTAGTATACGGTGGTATTACCATAACTTAGCCGCCCTTTGGGTTATGACAATTAAGATGGTACCTACTTAGACTTTAATAGGTTAGCCCCTGAACTTAAGATCTTTAGTTTCAAAAATCTTTTTCTCAAAGATTGATTTTCCTATAGTCTTACAGTCTAGTAGCTAAATTATAACCAATCTACCTAACTGGTTCTAACTTAACTCTTTTATCAACCTTAATCGAATGGTAACTCCAAATATTTTTTCTTGATCTATAAGAAATCAAATTTTTCTTAATTCACAGTTAACATTTAGTAATAAATAGGTTATAAAGGTTTAATACTAATTGGATTAAGGAAAATAAAATGGTAAATTTAAGCTCAACAACACTATTCTAAACCATTTGCATTGGACATACATAGTAGTAGTTGAGAATGTTCATAAAGAAATCCTAGAATGGATACCAAAGTTTCTTGGTCTTGAAAGTGAAAAAAAATGCATAACCCTTTGGTGTGAAATTGTACAACTCAATCATTGTTTTCTAACAAGTACACAAGCAATTGCAAATGCCCCATTTTTATCGCACTTTTTTTATCTTTTTTATTTATTTTGGGGGATAGGTTTATAGAAAAAATGAAAAAATTAAAAAAAAAATTAAAATTGAAAAAAAATTAAAAAATAGCAAAAATTTGAAAAACAGAAAAGTGTTAAAAGTGTTTAAGTCTAGTAATTGAGTTGATTTAGGTTAGATTAAGCAACAATAAAAATATACATGTAAAAATTTTGAATCTTGAAAATTTGATCTTTATCAAAACTATAATTTTGGAAAAAGTCTAATGAAAGTTTGGATTCATGAAAGTGGGCTTTGATTGAGAAATAACTAGGCAAATTAAAAATAAGACTTGAAATTTACTAAAATGGACTTATGTTGAAAAATCCTTTTGCATTTATATTTTGACTATTTAATTATCTTAAGGGTGTGTAAACTATTTTCAAAGATAAATTGGATTAATTTAGCTTTGGGTTTGAATGCCTAATCTAAAATTGGCCTAGGCATGAAAGCTTAAGAGAAATTTAAATGCATAAATGGTTAATAAATGAGCAATAGCATAGTTGGTATAGATGTGTGTGTTAGATCCATAGGTAACAGGTTCAATTCCTCTTTTTATGCATCCATGTGTTTTTTTATTTTTTTTGGCCCTTGTCATGTGCTGCATGTGATAGCTTCTTCTACATTATGGTCGAAAATGGAGGAGAAAAAGAGATTTAACCACCGTACCTTCATCAAATCTAGTTAAATCTCTTATATTTTTTCATGGAAATTGATTTAGATCTATGAAATCATTATGAAAACTTCCAAATATTGTGAAGATTAGCATTAATAATGTGAGACCCTAGTTGCTTAACTACTAATACGAGTTAGGCGTTTGGTACAATTTAGGGCTTGTGGAAAATTTTTTCCAAATTGAGTCAAATTCTAATGTGAAGTCACAAAAGTTAGATGAGGAGTCCTAGTATGATTAATTTCTCAAAATAAAGTATACATAATATTTAATTTTGATAAAACATATTTTTACCGAAATTTTTAATAATTGTCAAAAACTCAACATTTGAGCCTTAAAACCTAATAAGCCCTTAAATATAAATTATTTGATTCATAAAAATAATATTTATGACTCAAATAGCATATAATATGATTATATTATCAAGTCATATTAAAGTTAAATACCTAATATGTAAATATATTATTATATATAATAAATAATTGCTAAAATATAATAATTAATTGTTAAAAAATTATAAAAAAAAATAAGAAACATACTTGAAAAGTCTAGATGTAGGCATAGCACAAGCGAGCCACATTAGATTATGCAAAGCATTAGTTGTTCATAGGGGTAGATGTCACTTTATGTAATATTGTACTTAATTTGGTTAAAAAATGACACTATACATCCAAAGATCAACCTAACTGTCCTAGCAAATCATAAAAGGACTTTAGGGGTGACATTTGACTCATTTGGAAATCTAAAGTCGGTAAAAACCCTCTCTAAAAACCAGAATTAAGTAAGAGCAAATTTTAGAAAATTATTGCAAAAATTCAGATCAAAACAGGGTAATTGGGGTTCCCACAACAAATGACAACCTAACAACATAGGGCTTGGAGCTTAAGCAATTGAGGGTAAGGGAAGGTGGGCTGGTAACCCTGAGTAATCGGAGGATGGTCGGATGGCTATGGATTGATAAGGTTAGATTTTACATCTAATTTTCATTTTTTTCTCTAAAATGTAGTAAAATAAGTCAGAAAATTGTAAAAATTTGTCCTAGGTTGTCTTACATATACTTTCATGCAATAATTTTATTTTCTGAAAATAACAATGATTTATAATACTTTCTTAATGACGTAACCTGTTATAATGAATTTTGAATAAATTTTCCAAAATATCAAATGGTGTTGTTTCAAGATGAAAAATTTTGTATAATACTCTTATAATGTATACTAAATTTTGGTAATAAGAATTTTTGAAAAATTTTATATTTACTATTTATTGTAATTTATTTGTGTTTGCTATTTTTTTCTTAAATTAAAAAATGAATTGGATTTTTTTAGTAATTTGTGTACAAAATTAACATGATACAATTTCTATTGGTTAGTAATAATGAAATATAGGTTATATTCACATTTTAAAGTTAAGTATACTTATTTACCTATTTTTAGCTAATCATTGATAAAATTAAGCTAAAACAAGTATTTTAGAGCATATTGTATAATATACTATTTTAGTGCTTTTCGTCATCAGAATATAACAACTATAATTTATTGAGTATAATATATTTTGCATGGCTTTAATATCGTTTGAATACTTATTATTATATATTTTCCTATCCTTTATGCATATTTCACTAAACATGAAAACAAGAGTTAAATGTCTAGTTAACAACATAACAAGCGAGAATCTTAGCTACTATTATACTTCAAGTACACTTTACAGATCTTAACATGATTTGACTGAAAAGTGGGAATTTTATAGGCAAATATAGTATATTAGTCAAATTATAAGCTAAATCAGAGATAAAGTCAAAAGCTGCTAGACTTAAGAGTTGTTGTGTAAGTTAAATATAGACAATTGAGTTAGGTGAAATGCTAGAGATTCTTAATTGGTAAACTGACAAAATAAGTTTAATAATATCTTATTAGGAATTTTGAAGTTGGATTAAATCAGAGAGTAATTCAAAAGCTTAGTTAGAAGATAAATCAAAAGCTAAGTCAAAGAATAAGTTAGATACAGTTTGGAGTAAACTAAAAACCAACAAGTTAATATAAAGTTAAAATATATATACACACATGATCTATGGTTAACCTTAAAAGTATTTACCCTTATTAGGTGAAGTCATAGAGGAACGAGCTTATGATAATGAGTAAGCTTGGAAACTAACAGCGACCCAACTAAGTGGATATAGATATAGAGAGTAGATTTACAACTGCTCATTAGGGAGTAAGTATTCCTATATATGGTTGTGGTGACTACATGTGTAATGATTGAATTTACTATGTGAAGTGCACCGTGATATCTTTTGTTATATGTTTAACATTGGTTGATCTTGACATTGTTGATGTGTTGCACTAACATAGGGAAAATGCTAGGTATTAACCCAATCTCTTAAGTTGTTTACTCAAGTGAACCCAATACTGAGATTTGTAGAAATGAAACAAGAGAAGAAATAAACTTAGGTATGGCTAAAAGAATAACTCAATAAGCTTGATTGTTTTGCTTGGTATTCATCTAAGATTTGGTTAATGCATTCATGGCATAGCATGAAAAAGGACCTATGGGTTAGATTTTTAAAACTTATGACTTTGCTAGGATGAGTTTTTAAAGTTAGGTTTTCAAATATATAGTTTTGCATTAACCAAAAGCTTCACCCAAGTTATATGGTTTTGCTAGGCTAAATTATTTCTAGGTTCTTGGATATACTATCTAGATGCCCAAACTTAAAGTTAACTAAACCAGATGAATTGTTAGTTTAATTAGGATATCGATACTAATGCATGTTATGTGCATTAGCATGGTATACACTATTTGCATTATCATATTTGTTGGCTAGGTAATTAACTTAATATGATATCTATATGCTTATGCTATGTGCATTGTTGTATTGCTTCTTGTTTATCAACTCTCACTAAACTCATAGTAAGTTAAGGAAATAAAGTGTTTCATCCTCAAGTTAAGAAGCATATTTTGGGGCACCATCATCAATGAGGCAGACTTTTGAGAGCGTTAGTTACAGTCAACTAATTTGGAAAAGTAAAAGTTTTGCAGAGCAAGTATAATAGAAACATAAAAGTTTAGTTTTGGCAAGTGAAGTTAACTTTTGGAGTTTTTGAGATCTATAAATGTTGTTTATATTTCTAACTTAAAGGGCTACAGATGAACTCACTTTAAGCATTAAATGTAAAATATATGATCTTTTGTTAGATTTGTGTCTAATAAAATAGGTTTACTTGTGTGATGGTACATCTCGTGCTATGTCGAATATGATAAATAATCATAAATAAAAGATTTGGCAAACATAAATCTTAACTAGGCTTCATGCATGGCCATAGCCTCTTTATTCGAGCTTTTAATGAGAATCAAATTGCAAAATCTATAAGAGCAAGCTTAAGTAACATTAGAAACATAGCCCATTTCACTCAAAAACACTCCAACAGACATACACTCATCCACTTTCTCTCACTAACTCAAGCACATTGTCTCTTTCTAACTCTCAACCCACATACAAACCACTAACATGGAAATCAACCACCTCAAGTGAACCACCACAACCTAAGCTTCCAAGCATAGCCCTTTTCACGTGTCATAGTAGCCCTTAAATATGTCCACAACCAAAAACCCATCATCCACCGACCGCCACTTTTAAAACACTGCTAACCATATACCCTTAACTAAGATTAGCCATTCTATTGTATTTCTCATACCCAAAAACCCCATAATACACCTTTTCTTTGTGTTGAACCACCCTTAGTCGTGGCACCCAAACACCATCATTATTGCTCCTTATCTAAACACCAGCAAATGACCACCATAAGTCAAGGCACACATACCAATCTAAGTTTTAATAATAAGATTCTCATGAAAATCAAATTTCCCGCTTGAAACATTGCTTAGAGATCACTATACAAAGTCAATTCAGCTACCATATATTGCTCTACTCATGACCCACTTATAGCTTTAGTAACCTAATTTAACCTAACTCATGTATGTGCTTAGTGAACCTAATCTGACTCATGTTTAACTAGTAGGTAAGTTATTTTGTTTTTTTGTTATTTATTTATTTATTATTTTATTCTGGTTTTACCATTTGTATTTTATTTCCTATACTTCTAAAAAAATCCATATTAACATAAGTCTATACTTTGTGCAGGTCATTAGTTTAATATTAATTGTGATTTTTTCAAATTAGTCTTAGTTTTATTACTATTAGTTTAGCATAAAATTGCTAACTAGATTATTTGCATAAAATAGGTACTAACATGCATCTCTTTGCAAGTTTTGGCATTAATAACTGATTTTTTAATTTTATTTATTTCTTTTGACATGTTTATTAGAATTGCATTTTTCAAGGATAAGTTGCATACTTAGGTAAAAATTATGGGTGAGAGGATATAAGATGTATAGGATATAGGGTCTACCCATACCTTACCGTATGCCGATAGATTCCAAAACTTTAATAACCATACCCTATCCTTTCGCCCCTTTGAACCACTTTGTATCATGTGCCTTATAAATTGCATAGTGTACATTGTAGAACCTATAGACCTTTTTCTTTCTTTTCCTTATAAATTTTGATATGGCTATTTTTTCTTTAAGACATAAAATAAACTTAACCATTTTTCTTTTTCTTTTTTTATTTAAAAAGAAAGCAATTGGTCAATTTAGTCGATCTTTCAAATGACACTAAGGGTCTATTGAGATTTATTTTCGACCAATTTTTTTCCTTATAAATAGTTCTTTAATTATTATTATTATAGATGAATTTTTATGAAAGCATTGTACAAAACATTCTTTCCAATTTTTTTCCATAAATGGTTCTTTAATCATTATTATTATTGATGAATTTTTATGAAAGCAATGTGTAAAAAATTCTTTATGTAAACAAAACATTCATTTTGTAATAACATAATGCAGAGACATTTAAGGGAATAAATGAGAGTAGTAAACATCGTACTCAATGTAAGATTTACAAAGTTTATTAAAATGTGAGTAAAAGATTCACAAATTTGTATATTTCAATAATTATAGGTGTAACGATAATATATGTTCAAACAATTAATCATGAGAAAATAAGACATAACATGGAAAACATAACAAAATATACATTCAAATTAAATTGTTTTTCTTCCTAAGGATACATACATCAGTAAAATAATCTCCCTATACCATAAGAATTAGATTTTTCTCTAGTAATAATACCAATTCTTTTGCTAAAAATAAAATAAAATAATTATTCCACTATAGAAAACAAGAGATGGACATTCCTTATGGCTTGTAGATGGCACTAAAAGTAGAAACTAAGAATTTAGATTCCCTTTTTTGAACTTTACTAGATGATAGATTTAGTAAATAAGGAAAAAGTAGAAAGAAAACAACATTGGAGTGAAGACTAAAGATGAAAGATGGAAGAGAAGGGACTAACAAATATTTAATTTAGGGTTTCCAATAGGTTGGGCTATGCTTCATTTTAATGAGATAATATCCTTTTTTATTAATTTTGTTTTATTAATTCCCCAAGGTGAGGACCCTAGCTGTGTTTTGTATGCTTTAAAGCATAGCTTCCAAGGTGAGTACATGGTACCTTAACTTCTTACCTATACTCTACTCTATTAGAATAGGTTTCAAAAAATTACTACTCAAAGCTTACCTTGTGATCTTTATTAACCACATAAAACCTACTTAGTCAAGTAGGGTTTGGGTGGATACCTTATATGACGAGGTTACTCTCTTACCCATGGTAAAAATCACATGTTTGTCATAAAGTTACATCTTTAGCATAAACTTTACATATAAAATATGAATTGCATATTTAACATATAAATAGAATGCTTTTAGTAAAAATTCACTTTTTTTTTAATTTTTCCATTTTAAGTAATTTAAATATAAATTGCATTAGAAAAATAACATCATTCTATATTTTTTATTAAAAACTACAAATTTTCACCTCTTTCATAAAAATTAGAGTTTTTATTGGAAATTGCATCTTTTTGTTAAGATTTCCATATCTTTTATGAAAATTGCATCTTGTAGATAAAAATTGGATCTTTTTGTCAAAATCCTTATCTTCTGGTTAAAATTTGCATATTTTACATTGAAATTTCATATTCTAGAATAGTAAGGTAAAAATCACGTTTTTCATAAAATCGCACTTTTTAAATGCTTTAATTTCTTTAAAAAAAGATCGTTTTATCATGTAGATTTGATTTTTTAGAAAATAAACAGTCTTTAATTTATTTTTTCTTCAACAATTAGATTTTTTAAGGTTTTCAAAATTAGGGAATAAAAATTAGTTTTTTTTTTAGAATTTTTCTTAAAAAAGCAAATTAGAAAAAAAAAAGTTAACTTAACCTGTTTTCATGCATAAAATCAATTCACATACTAAAGTTATACAAAAATAAATAGAATTACATTGGTTTACCCTAATTAGCGAGTATATAGGCACCTCTAAGGTAACCATAAAAAATTTTTAAAAATTGTGTTATTTTTTTAGAAAATTCGCAATAAAAAATCACTTTCATGCATTTTTCACTTTTTTGTATATTTTTGCATTTTTACAAAAATTATAAAAATAAAGCCCCATCATTTATTTATTTCTAATTTCTCCATGGTAACTAAGTTTTAATATGTTAGCCTTGAATTCAATTTTCTAAAAATTATTTTTTTAGAAAGATTTGTAAACTAGTAGCTAATTAGGGTTTTCTATCCAAAAACCCTAATTTTATTTTTTATTGGTTTTTACTAGTCCCTAATTGATTTTTTCTAAAAATATATATTTTTAACATTTTATAAAGAAAAACATATTTTAATTTAATCTTGAGTATTATATATTAAACAGGTTGTGTTTAATATAGGTTAAATAGAGGAAAATCAATATAAGGTTAAACAGTCACCTCTCTAAAAGACATTATAAGCAAATGGCTCACTTCTATGTAGGTAATCTCACTTTCGTAATTAAAGGGAATGAGCTCCACATTGATGACCCTAATCAATCATTGATATGTCCACTTTCTCCATACCGTCGTCGTCTTTACCTAAACATTCATCATTAAGGACTATAGTTTCCCATATTTGCTTATGTTTGTATATGCATATCTTCCTTGAACCATTATTACTTTCTCTTCCTTGCCAAGTCATCATTAACTTTATCAATGGAGGAGCTACTACCTCATCATTTACATTGTTCCTAATATAGATGGTGGTGAAAGAGCCATAGGACCTTGATGTTAAATCCTCTCAAAGATCTACTATTTCTTGATGCTGCTAAGAGAAGGATGAAGTTCTTGAAGCAAATGAGAGTATTTAAGTATAGGAAAATTACAGGAGTTGTACAGAGTGAATTCGTATATGCAAACCGTTGGATAAGCATTAGGGTTCAAGCTTTGGTGGATATAGGAAGTTTAAGGACTTGACATGTTTGTTCCCTAGATGGTGCCATGTAAACGCCTTAAATTTTCTAGATAAGGAGTTGGAAGTTAATAAGATTTCCCAAAAAATACTCTTAGTGTTGGCAAGATAACTAACCTTAAACTTGAGAGGCTACATCAAGAACCCTAATGCAAACTCCTAAAGCCCTAGATGGTAGCCTTAACCTTTGTGTGGCCCCTACACTTAAAGTCCTATGATCCTACAAACAAATGTTAATAATCAATGTTAACTCTTAAGGTTAACCTAATCTAACGAAACTAACCATAAACCCTAATGGAACAAAGATCGATAGTAGAAAACTATGAGAATTACCTAAAACCGATAAAGGGTAAACCAAGCCAAAAATAGATATTAATATAAATAACCCTAACAATGAATTGAAAACCTTACAATGAATATAATAATCCTTAAATGAACCTTTGAACCCTAAAACCTTAATTAGAACCTTAATACATGAACCCTTCAAATGATTGTAAAACCCTAACCCTAATCCAACTATTATACTACAATTAAATAGTAAAACTATTCACTGATTAGAGACTAATCACTTCATTGCCCTAAAACCCTAATCTACCCTCTAAAACGTACTCAAACAGCAATAATTGTCATTGTTCCTTAAACTAATTAGACAAGATGACTCTATAGGCATAACCATCTTAATTCAACACATTAAGCCTTAAATTACACCTAGTTAGTGTCAAATGTACCAATATTTAAGAGTAAGAAATTAAATTACTCCTCAATCTACTAATCTGGTTTTATACCATAACTAACTACAAGTCAAGAGTGATTAATTATACGAATCCAAGGTAATTATACGAAAACATCTCCTTAATAATGCTAACATTATACTTGGGGAGACAATATAAACCCCACAAACTTTCGATTTTGAACTTAAGGTTGAATATAGGAGCCATTAGGTAATCCTTAGAACCACTCAAGATATAATAATAAAAGTTACAAGAATAAAATCCCTATATAAAATGATTGAACCCTAAATAATAAGTCAAAAAACCCTAAAGAGAGTCAAAACATCAAATCCTAATCGTACTACTGGGCTACAGTCCGTGTCAGTTGTTCGGCAACCTTTTGATGTAACTTCTGGTATTTCTTGGCACGCTGTAAGCCAGATTGACTTTCCCATTGTATTGCCGGGCTGAAAGCCATATCCAGGGGTAAGTTCAAGTTAAGTCCATAGATGACCTCAAAAGGTGATCTTCTTGTCAAGCTATGAGCTGAGCAGCTGTAAGCAAATTCAATGATGGATAGGCATAAATCCCAATTATGCAAATTCTTCCCAACAGTTACTTGCAGGAGGTTATCAATTATCCTATTCACAACTTCAATTTGGCTATTTGTCTGGGGGTAGCAAGAAATATTGAACATAAGCTTAGTGTTAAGCTTCCTCTAAAGGGTCCTCCAAAAGAAGCTCATGAATTTTGAGTCACAGTCAAACATAATACTTCTTGTCACTCCATGTAGTCGCATGATTTCCTACAAAAAAAGGTTAATGACGAATAAGGCATCATTAGTTTTGTGGCAGAGAATGAAGTGGCTCATCTTATTAAACTGATCAACCACCACCTTAATTGAGTCATGTCTTCTCAGCGTTCTGGGTAAGCCAAGCTTAAAATCCATACTTAGGTCGATCCATGGTCGCTTAGGTATAGGTAGGGGTATATACTCTCCATACAGCTCTCTCCTTCCCTTTGCATGTTTACATACTTCATATCTCTCAAGAACTCGACACACATCCTCCATTACCCTAACCCACAACCAACTCTCATTACATCTTAATTGGCAACAAGTCAAACCTAATTAAGAGTAATTGTATAAGGAAATATATGGGCATAAAAAATCTTGTACAATGGGGAGACAAGATTTTTCCCTAAATGGAAAAAAATGCAACAAGTACAATAGTCATAAAAAAAGGCCATTTACTCCCTTCCCAAAACACATAAGCCTTATTCCCCCTTCCCTCCTTGTTTTCATGCTAGCCACCCCTCCCCTTCACTCCCATTCTTTGTTTTCCAAACTCAACTCACTCAATAAAATACTCTCTAAAGTCTCTCTCAAAAATGCTTGACACTTCACTTGAGAAAACACTTTACTCCTCACTCTGCACACACCATTACCACACCTTCTAACTCTACTATCACTCCACCAAATCAACAACCACCAAGCACCATACCACCCTCACACATCCCCCCTACCTTCGGTACATGCCTACACCCCAAATCATTAGCTTCCCTTGGAAAAGAAGGCGTAACACTCCTAACTCTGATAAGGCAACTAAAACTAGTTTTTCTTATTTCTCCCTTAAGGCTCATGTTAATATCTTGCACATTGGACACTTATGCTTTCATATACATCTATGCCCTAGAAGTTTAAGGCATAGTAGTGAGGAACAAGTCAAAATAGTGAAGGAATAAGGTTCATTAGCTAGCGCTTTAGCATGGACATGCAAGGAAGTTAAGCATCTAGTGAATTTTAAAGTTAAACCACCAAGAAAAACCTTAAACTACCATCTTCCCTAACAAGACATCCCTTCATGGCCCTCATTACCCTTGCCATTATGATATTTTGCAATGATAATGGACTAAAACAAGTAAGGATGTTGATTTGATTAAGGAAAAATACCATTTAACAAGTGTTACATAAAGAAGATGAATAAAGCCCTAGAAAACCCTACTGGGCCACCACTAAGGGTGAGCATAACAAACTACAACTTTTGATTTATTTGTGTAATGACATGATTTTTAAGGGTTAAGTATGGTATAGGACTTGATTGACCAAGTTAAGTAAGAGAATGATAAGTTAGGGCCTTAAACTAGCTTAGTTGGTAATTAGAGACTTAAAAATGGTATTAATGATAAGGACTAGATCCACATCCTTAGTAAAAGTGGATCAAACTTGAGGCCAAAGGTAGGCTTAAGCCTAAAAAGATAGTTAGGATTGGGCTTAAGGCCCTAAATTGCAATATGAGCCTAAAAAGTCCCAAAAGATGAAAGATTAAGGCCCAATAGTTGATTGACCAAGTCTGGATCCAACTTTAAAAGACTCATAAGAAGAAATGCAAAAGGCCTACTAAGCCCTAAGGCCCATCTAAGATTTCTACTATAAGCCCTTTAGCAAGTTAAGTTAATGCATTAAACTATGAAAAAGAGCTCATTTAAGCCTGTAAGAACAATGACAAGGCCTAAGTTGGAAACCAAAGTTTTAGATAGAAAACCTCACTTAAAATACCTAAATGAAAGCCCAAAATATTAAGTGTAAAGCTCAATATAAAAAACTAAGCTCGAATCCTAAAACTAGGCCCAAACCTTAAAGTGAACAAACTAATACCATCAGCCAACAAACTAATTAAACCCAAACTAAAACCTTGCCAACCCAAATGCCCAAAAATGAGCTCACCAAATGAAAGAGCATTTGAAAATGATGAAAAGCGATTATAAGATCATTAAAAACACACTTAAAATGAAGAAACTACAACCAAAATGCGAAATCAGTTATGATAAGAATCTAAGATAAGAAAGAATAGATAGTTAGTATAAGTAGGGTATTTGTGTGCTTTAATTGTATTCTTTAGGTAACATAGATCCTGTGATTGATGCAGTCAAGGACTCTAGTACTATTAGATGTCATGGTTGAGTATCCCTATCTTATCATGCATTTGCTTGAGGTATAGTATACTAATTAATTATATTTATGAAAACCATTATGCTAAGGGAATTTGGGATTTATACATGCCTGTATTGGTTGCACTTGTATGCCAAAAATACCATAATATATCAAAATTGAGAATTGACTGCTACATTAGTAGATAGGACATTAGAGTGTTTGTTATATATATTAGTTGGTCACTTGTAAACCAGATTAATAATTATTCAACCTATAAACTAGTAATGCATTACATGCTTCTACATTACTATGAAAGGGTGTCAACACTACATAATAAAGTGGGAGATCATGCATGTTGGATCTATATTTATGATGTATTGTTGTTGTATCATACGACATATTTATATGACATGTTATTTCCTAAACCTCTAGGATCTACTTAACTTTAAGGAGTTCTGCCTTTTACTTAAGGCTAAGTTATATCCACTACTTTAGGTCTATCAAGAGAAGATGATATTTGATCGGATGATAGATGTAGATACGTAGGTCTTCGCGTGCTTAAATGCTTCCTAACTAGGCAATGGTAGGTGTAAAACCATGTTGTATGTAGTTATCAGTTGATTTATACCATAGATACCCTATTTTTGCCTTCTGTAGTTTTAGAAATTTTTAGAATAAATAAAAAGGATTCTAATGCAAAAATACAAAAAAACACGAAATTTAAGAAAAATACAAAAAAAAAAGGAAATTTTGGAAAAATAAAAATAAAAACTGAAAAAAATTGAAAGAAAAAACTTTAAATTATAGAGTTAGAGTGCTAGGAGTAATAAATAATTTAGAATAGCTTTTTAGAAATATTAAGGCATTGGGTGAGTATGCTATTTTAATTTAAGGTTGCTATAGGCCTTATAAAATTCTAGTCTAGCCATTTTTATAAGTCAAATACTTTTTTGTTGCAAGATATATTAAGGTACGGGCTAACAACCCATCTATTATTATACTTCATCTTAGCATTGGTGAAAGTTAGAGATCATGGGTTTAAGTCTCTCTAGAGGCACTTTGCGCCTTTTATTTTCTGTTCCTTAACATTTTCCATGTGTCAATAAATAACTAGGCCATGTATTAACCTTGACACATGACAGACCACAAGTGGACAACATAGCTAACATAGTGTAACATCAAAGTTTATTTCTTCCTCTTTCCCTCTTTTTCTCCTCCTTTCTTATGCTTTGCCAATTTAACCCATTTTGTTCATGGCCAAATTTGATTCTATTTTCTTCTTGATTACACTAAGTCAAGGGTGAAATCATGAAGATCTCATGGTTCCCTTTAGAATGAACCCAAAAACTCATCCAGATTCATTCGTTTAAGGGGTCAAATTGGACATTGAATAATGCAGAAATCTCGAATCTGATACATAAGCTTCCTACAAATCTGAGTAGTTGACGGAAGTTTAGAAGCTCCTTTTTACTTTTAGAAGCAAGGAAATCACTGCACTAGTAATCAAGCTTCCCCAAATCTTGAATCGCGCCTCATTTCAAAGAATTGCCTAAGCTTGCAATAATGGTTGACTTGACCGTTATTGCTCCTTCTAAGCTTGATCGACCTTAGTTCAGTATAAAAGGAGCTCCCCCATTCTCATCTCAAAATCAACAATCACCTATCCACTCTCAAACAATACTTTCTTACTCTATAGAAGCCCAACTTGTGATCTCTCTCTCTTTCTGTAGAAACTAAGTGAGCTCAAGCATTTTGAATGTAAGCCATTGATCATAACGAGTTCCTCGTGTCACAAGTAGTCAGACTACACTACTTTCAAGCCCTATCGTACCTTCCACCATAACTTCCACCACTTAGTGTTTTTGAACCCATGGCTGCCATATGAACCACCACCTTATGATGGTTCTAACGCTAAAATAAGCACATGATAGAGCTCGTTGTAGCTTGAAACGTAGCACCCTAACTTCCTTTCTTGTCTTCAACAAGTGTTGCTAGTCATAACCACCACCACACTCGTAGTCTAATCTCTAAAAGCCCTCAAACCACCACTAAACATGGTAGCATTAACACCAAACCCCCATTCCCCAATGAGATTCACATGAATCTAATTTTTCCTACAACAAAAAAAAGGGTTCTATAACAACCTTGGACCACCTCTGCTTGCTACTGTTCTCCCCCTTCCACATGTGCACTTATAAAGGACATGAAATAGGTTGATCAAATCGACTCGACCCAAAGACCTAAGTCCAACCCATTCCTGACCTACGCCCTACTTTAGATTTAGTACAATCTTCCTTGCTTGTTTCATTTATTATTTTATTTTTGTTTTCTTTTTGTTGCTTTATTCTATTATAAACATAATGAAAAATCTAAGAAAAAATTGAAAAAAAAAAAAGGAAAAAGAAGAGGGAAATAAGGGAAAGCTTTGTTTTATCTTATTTTGGAAAAAAATATAAAAAAGTAAATAAATATACAATAAACAAAGATGCTCTTATCACCTAGAAAAATCGTTTCCTAAAGAAAAAAAAATGTTTTAAACATTCCTCTTCAACGATAAGACTTTTCTTAGACTTTTCCAAAAATAAACACCAATTTCGGACCCTTTTCTTTTAGGTGTTTTTCCTAAAATAAAGTCAAATGGTTAAAAACTTAAATATGGTTGTTTTCTTTAATTAAAAGCAATCAACAAGTTAAATTTTTCTAAAATGAATTATGGAAAGTTTGATCCTTGCTAAGGGTATGTAAGCACCTATGGAGTGACTTGAAATAAAGAATTTTTTTTTTCCCTTTTGTATAAATAAATTTAATCCTTTAATTTATTCACTTTTGTAAGTGAAAAAAAAATTAATTTTCTTTCTTTCATACTAGTTAATGCTATTCTTTTAAGTTGAAAGGGTATTTTGGAAAATTAAATTAAATTTAGAAGGTCAAAACTAGTATCCATTTAGGGTTTAACAAGATTGTAAACCCTACGAAATTTCGGTAACCTAAAAGCAGAATTAGATGAAGGAGTCTTTAGATAGTCCCTAGAACCACCCCAAACATGATAATAATACCTAAGTAAAGGAATCAAACCCTAAGTGTTTGACCAAAACCTTAATTAAAGTAAGCCTTAAAAACCTAACTAAACAAGCATGAACCCTAATACTTGAAAAACCTTAGAACGATGGTGAAACCCTAAAATAATCATCTAACCTTAAATAGGAGATCAAAAACCTTATTGTCACCAATAAACACTAATAGTAAGGTTGAATCGATCATTACAAGTGATTGGTAGTATTAAGCAATTCAAATCCTAATTTTTAAGCTCGTACGTGAATCAAATTACTATAAATGAGCACCAAACCTTAAGGAAACCATAAGTACATGCATAGGGCATTTATAATAGCTAAATTATAGCATCAAAGTTCAACCAAACCCTAAACACATCCTAATTGCTCTTAATTAGCCTAATCATGCCTAATCACCACCAATTGCCCTAATCAAACCCTAATCCGTAACCAACCCCATTACATCTTAATTAGCTACAAGTCAAATATGATTAATGACCAAAAGAAGAACTCTTATCCCCTTTTAAAAAATTTTGTACCCTAAGGGGACAAGATCTTATCTAAATTGGCAAAAAGCACATAAGGTACATAGTCCCCATTTTGTACCTTATCCTTGATTTCTCAAACAATCAAGGCTAGTTCCCCCTTACCTCTCATTACTTCCATGATGTACCATCCTCATTCCCCCCACCCTCATTTTTTGTTTTCTCAAACCCTATAATACACCTAAAAACTCCCTCAAACTTCCTCTCAAAGATCAAGCCCTAAACTCCTTCTTCTTCCTCTTTTTAGCTGCATCAACCACCCTAGCGCCAACCGTCATAACTTCACCACCAGCACTCTAAATCACTCCAAACCAAGTCTCATGCCTCACCCACATCCCAAGTTAACCCATTGATAAACACACCCACCCTTGTACATATGAAGGCTCATGACACATAGCCACAAAGAGAGGCCTTCCATACTTTGCTCCAATAAGCACGTATGTTAGGTTTTTCCTTAGTTTTCCTGTAAGATAAGACTAAATACTAATGTTTTCTTTGTTTAAAATCATTTTACAGAAACTCTATAGAAGTTCTAAAGGTTTCAAGAAGGCCAACAAAGGTAAGTATAAGAAAAACCACCTTTAGTAGAAGCTATAACATAAATAGGCTAAGTAGTGTAAAGTAGTGTAATTATTAGTAGGAGATCATCAAGTAGGATCATGAAACCCCTATTCCCAATGCATGCCGCCCCTTGTATGTTCTCTCACACACATTTTCACGTACTTTTATGAAGAGATTAACGTTTAGATTAGTAGAAACATAGGTTATTTAAGTCAACATACCATAAAAATCAAGTGTTGCATGCAAATGGAAAGTTTAACCCTAGAAACTACTCTTGGCCACCACTTTCATTGAACTACTAGATCTAGAACATTTTTTTTTAGTAGCTTAATAACCTATTTATTTAATGTTAAGTATAGTTTAGGACTCAATTAATCAAGTTAAGTAAGCTAAAGTATGGTTAAGGCCCTAAACTAACTTAGTTAGTGATTACAGGCGTAAGATGATGTTAATAACCTAAAGAACCATAATGAACAGATTTGTAACCATGTTAAAAATGGGCTAAACTTAAGTCCATTGTTAGGCTTAAGTTTGAAAAGACAAGTGGGCTTGAGCCTAAGGCCCTAAATAATGACCTAGACATAATAGCTAGATGACCACATCTAAACCTAATGTACCTAGGAGCTTGATTATCACTAAGACCTATTGTAGCAGATTTGAACCAATGAGTCCTTCGAAATATCGAAGAAAATTAAGGTAAGTAGGTCAATGAACTAACTTGAGTAGCTGACGTGAAGCTACTCAAAGGATATGACCCACCTACGAATATAATACGACTTGACACTTCACTTAATATGATACACAAATAAATATCAAGATCCACCCACCACTAATCCTAAGCTACTGGGCAAGATTAGATAAGAGTGCATGAAAATGGACTTAGAGAGGTTGTCTCATAAGAACACTATATTCAATGTCTATGTATATAGTAAGATGATCCGAACTTATAAGGAGAAAAAACTATTTATAGCAAATTCCTTGGGCAACATTATAAATGAAGAAATTACAAAAAGGCATACATCAAAAGGGAATCCTAATACATATGAAAAAAGGGCAAAAAGGAAAAATGATAAAAAGGGAAAAATAATACAATATCAAATGAAATGGATAGGTGACAGCACAACATTGGTCCTGTTCAAAGATTCTCTAATCACAGTAGACGAGAGAAATCAAGATGTTGCAGCAACAAAGAGGCCATGAAAATTGGTAGTAAGCCGAGAGAGAAATACTTAGTAGTACAAAAGTATCACATCACTTGGCAAGAACCTTTCTATAGCTGAAGGTCAGATTACTCGGCACAAGCCCTTCAGCTAGAGAATAGTCAGCATCGACACAATCGAGAGAGCAAAGCATAGTATAACAACACAGAGTGCTCAGGAAGTTTAGCCATCCACCTTCTATATAAAGTTTCTTATCAATGATAGGTTGCTGAGAGAGAATTCTTCTAGTGAGAGATTAGAGGCCTCAGAGCCGTGTGCAAGTAAGAGGACCAATGGTTAGTAGTTTATCAGTTCCTTAGGGTTGTTGAAGATTTTCCCTCAAATCTTGGCCTTCTTCTTCATCAAATAGATAAGGTGTCAAATTAACTACATTAAAAGTAATAGATACACTGTATCCATCAAGCAGCTCAAGCTCATAGGCATTGTCGTTAATGCATTTAAGGATCTTAAAAGGTTTGTTTGATTTAAGGGAAAGCTTGCTCGTTCTCTTCCTAAGGAAACACTTCTTACTGAGGTGGACCCAAACAAGGTCTCTGGGGCTGTAAACCACTCATCTCATTCCTTAGCTTCCCTGCTCCTTTTGCTGGGCTACAGTTTATGTCAGTTGTTCGGCAACCTTTTGATGTAACTTCTGGTATTTCTTGGCACGCTACAAGCTAGATTGACTTTCCCATTGTATTGCCAAGCTGAAAGCCATATCCAGGGGCAAGTTCAAGTTAAGTCCATAGATGACCTTAAAAGGTGATCTTCTTATTAAGCTATGAAATGAGCAGCTGTAAGCAAATTCAATGATGGGCAGGCATAAATCCCAATTATGCAAATTCTTCCCAATAGTTACTCGCAAGAGGTTATCAATTATCCTATTTACAACTTCAATTTAGCTATTTATCTAGGGGTAGTAAGAAGTACTGAACATAAGCTTAATCTTAAGCTTCCTCCAAAGGGTCCTCCAAAAGAAGCTTATGGATTTTGAGTCACAGTCAAACATAATACTTCTTGTCACTCCATGTAGTCGCATGATTTCCTACAAAAAAAGGTTAATGACGAATAAGGCATCATTAGTTTAGTAGCAGAGAATGAAGTGGATTATCTTATTAAACTAATCAACCACCACCTTAATTGAGTCATGTCTTCTCAACGTTCGAGGTAAGCCATGCTTGAAATCCATGCTTAGGTCGATCCATGGTAACTCGAGTATAGGCAGGGGTATATACTCTCCATATGGCTCTCTCCTTCCCTTTGCATGTTTACATACTTCATACCTCTCTAGAATTCGACACACATCCTCCATTATCCTAGGCCAGTAAAAATGTTCTTTCAATATTTTGGCTATCCTCTTTTCCCCAAAATGGTTGACTAGGCCCCTAGCATGAGCTTCTTAGACTAGTAGTTCTCTCCCCGAACCACTCAACACAAAAACCTACTTACCCTTCATCAGGAAGCCTTGATTTAAGTACAACCCATCTACAATTCTTCCAACATTGCACTTGGCTACTAAGGGCCCAAAATGTGGATCGTGCTCATATTGATCAGGTAAAGTGCTGAATCCGAGCACCTTGGCTTATAATGTTGTGATGAGGGTATGATGAAGAGAAAGAGTGTCTACCACAATGTTGATGGTCCCTTTCTTATACTGAATGACATAGAAGAAAGACTCCAAGAATTCAACCCATTTGGCATAATGATGAGAAAATTTTTGTTGCCCACGGAGATGCTTAAGAGACTCATGATTTGAGTAGATGATGAATTCTCTCAACAACAAATAATTATGCTAGTTCTATAGTGTTCAGACAAAGAACTCCTTATCGCATACAGAGTAATTTAGGGTAGCACCTCAGAGTTTCTTGCTGAAATAGGCAATTGGTTGTCGCTCCTGCATAAGGACAACACCAATGCCAATTCTAAATGCATCACACTCTACCTCAAAAAGTTTCTTGAAATCTAATAGGGTAAGAACTAAAGTGAACGTTAACTTGGACTTCATGTCTTCAAAACTCTTTTGAGCCTTCTCTGACCAATTCAATCAAAGGTGTAGTAATGGAATTGAAGTTCCAAATGAATCTCCAATAGAATGAAGCTAGACCATGGAAGCTCCTGACATCAATAGCACTAATCGACATAGGCCACTCAAGAATAGCTCTAACCTTCTCATCATCAACTCGAACTCATTTCCCTGAAACAACATATCTAAGGAATATAACCTCTCTTTGACAAAACATACATTTCTTCAAGTTATTAAATAATCTCTAAACACAGAAAATGTCGAATACTTATGTTAAGTGCTCAACATGAGTGATGTGGTTTACATTGTAGACCAAAATGTCATCAAAATAAACTATAACACATTTATCGATCAATGTTCTAAGTATATGATTCATTAGCCACATAAATGTACTCGGCACATTAGTTAGGTCAAACAACATTACCATCCATTCAAACATACAATCCCTTGTTTTAAAAGCCGTTTTCCATTCATCTCTTAGTCTCATTCGAATTTGGTGGTAGTTACTCTTTAGATCAATCTTCAAAAAGATGCAGGCACCATGCAACTCGTTGAGCATATCATCTAACCATAGAATCAGATATCGGTACTTTTCTTAATGGCACAACTATCAATGCACATCCTCCATGACCTATCTTTCTTCAGTACTAAGACCATTAGTATGGCACATGGGCTCATGCTCTCTTGGACATATCTACGATCTACTAGCTCATCTACTTATTTCTTCAGTTCGGTTACCTACTCAGGATTGAACCTATAAGTGGGTTGGTTCGGTAAGGCAACTCCAAGTTAGAGGTTGATGCAATGCTCAATGCCTCTCAAGGGGAGTAAACCTTTCGACATCTCGGCAAGAAATAGGTCAACATAGTCTTGAAGTAGTTGCTGCACCACGGGCAGGGAAGCTCTCGGCTTCTATCACTTCCAAGAGTCTTCTGACTAAGAGGATCACATAGTCCTCTACCTTTACTTCTTGGGTAAACTATGCTCGAGAAATCACTAAGGACTTTCGTTGAAGTGATATAGCAACCTTCTATTGGGTTTCTTGCACTTCCTTAGGACTCAAAGGTATCAATATAATTTTCTTCCCATCCTTCTAGAACATGTCGGTGTTCTTATACCCATCGTACAATACTCCCAAGCCAAAAAACCATGCTCAATTGAGTAATATGTGAGAAGTGCACATGGGAAGGACATCATACAATACCCCATCCTTATACCTATCACCATTCGTTCAACCAGAGAATCTTGTACGGCTTAAGCTGTAAAAGGGTTAGCAATTTCATGGCCTTTATTACCCCTTATACTATGACATTGGTATAGCTCCCTTCGTTAATGACCAAGGTGCATAGCTTGCCATTCACTCGGCAATTCGTATGAAAGAGGTTCTCCCTCTACTCATTCTCATTAGCCATAAAAGCACTAAGAGATCATTGAATGATAAAATAGTACTTAGTATCACCCTCTGGAGGTTTCTTGACATCGAGGTCTTCTTGAAACTCTTCTAGCATTTGTTTAACTCCCATCTCTTCCTCTCTTTTGCTTACATTCTCTACTTCAAATTTGGGCTTGTCTCCCTTTATAGTCATGACTTAGCAATTTGAACATTGACTAGCCATGTATCCATAACTAAGACATTTGATTTTTTGAGTCTTTCTTCCTAAGCTCTAACCTTAGTTTCTTTGGACCTCAAGTTCTTTGGCTTCTCTTCCTCTTCATACTCCTCTACTTCATCCAACTCTAACCTTCTTCTCGTAACCTTATCAACATGACAACGTGATGCTTGGTTCATAAGAAAGGCTTCTTGTATACATTCATTCATTTACCTTCTTGGCTTATCTCTCATGTCTCGGCCTTACACAACAACTCTCTCATGCAGCCCAATCTCTAAGGCTCTGTACTGAAATGGCTAAATTGGCTACAATACTTATATCTACTCATTTGTAATACGTAGTGTTTGTTGGATAACTCGACTATGACCATGAACATCACTCTTAGCATCATTAATCTCTCTCTAAAGACTAGTATTTAACATTCTCAAAAATGACATGTCAGAAAAATGCTCTTCACATACATAAATACCATATGAACTATGAACTTGCTATGTTCTTCTAAATGAAAACAGAGTATCATAAGTAGCAAACAAGTAAGGACTATCACCATACAGCTCACCGTCACAACCTCAAGCTTTAATGCCAAGATTATGTGATGTGTCTAGGAGCTCAATTATCACTAAGACTTACTGTAGCAAATTTGAACTAATGGGTCCTTTGAAATATCGAAGAATATTAGGGTAAGTAGGTCAACAAAATAACTAAAGTAACTAACGTGAAGCTACTCAAAGGACTTGACCTACCTACGAACACAACATAACTTGACACTTCACTTGATATGATGCACAAGTAAATATCAAGGTCCACCCACCACTAATCTTAAGTTACTCAACAAGATTAGATAAGAGTGTATGAAAATGGACTTGGAGAGGTTATCTCATAAGAACAGTATATTTAATGTCTATGTGTATAATAAGATGATCCCAGCTTACAAGGAAAATAAACTATTTATAGCGAGTCCTTAGAGCAACATTATAAATGAAGAAATTACAAAAAGGCATACATCAAAAGGGAATCTTAATACATACGAAAAAAGGGCAAAAAGGATACCCGACAAAAAGGGAAAAATAGTATAGTGTTAGATGAAATAGATAGGTGGTAATACAATATTGGTCCCATACAAAGATTCTCTTATCACAACAAGTGAGAGGAATCAAGATGTTGTGGCAACAAAGAGGCCAAGATGAGAAGGAGGGGTACCATAAGATTTGGCAGCAAGCCAAGAGAGAAGTACTACTCAACAAGAACCTCTCAATAGTTGAAGGTCAGATTATTTGGTATAAGCCCCTCAGCTAGAGAATAGTCAGCATTAGCACAATCGAGAGAGTAGAGCATATTATAACAATACAAAGTGCTTGGGAAGTTCAACCATCTACCTTTTATGTAAAGTTTCTCATCATTAGTAGGTTACCAAGAGAGAATACTTTAGGTAAGGGATTAAAGGCCTTGGAGTCGTATGTAAGTAAAAGGACCAGTGGTCAGCAGTTTATCAGTTCTTAAGGGTTGTTGAAGATTTGCCCTCAAATCTTAGCCCTCTTCTTCATCGGGTACATAAGGTGTTAGATCAGCCACATTAAAAGTAGTAGATATACCATATCCATTAGGTAGCTCAAGCTCATAGGCATTGTCATTGACGTGCTTAAGGATTTTAAAAGGTTCATCTAATTTGGGGGAAAGCTTGCTCGTTCTCTTTCTAGGGAAATACTCCTTAATGAAGTGGACCTAAACAAGGTTTCTAGCGTTGTAAACCACTCGTCTCCTTCCTTAGCTTCCTTGCTCCTTCTACCGAGCTACAGTCTATGTCAATTGTTTGGTAACCTTTGATGCAACTTCTAGAATTCTTCGGTACGCTACAGGTTGGATTGACTTTCCCATTATATGGCCAGGCTGAAAACCATATCTAAGGGCAAGTTTAAGTTAAGTCCATAGATAACCTCAAAAGGTGATCTTCTTATCAAGCTGTAAGCTGAGCAGTTATAAGCAAATTCAATGATGGGAAGGCATAAATCCTAGTCATGCAAATTCTTCCCAATAGTTACTTACAGGAGGTTACCAATTTTCCTATTCAGAACTTTGGCTTGGCCATCTATCTAAGGGTGACAAGAAGTACTAAACATACGCTTAAGTCGAGAGAGAATTACTCAGCAAGAACCTCTCAGCAATTAAAGGTCGACTTACTTGGTACAGGCTCCTTGGCTAGAAAATAGTCGGCATCGACACAATCAAGAGAGCAAAACATAGTATAATGTCATGAAGCGCTCAAGAAGTTTAGCTATCCACCTTTTGTGTAAAGTTTCTCATCATCCGCAAGTTGCTAAGAGAAAATTCTTCGAGTGAGGAATTAGAGGCCTCAATGCCATGCATGAGTAAGAGGACCAATAGTCGACAATCCATCAGAACCCTAGGATAAAAGGCTTAATAAGAGTTATCTAAGAGGCCTACCAAACCTAAAAACCCATCTAAGATACCCCCCATAGGCCCTTTAGTGATTTAGGGCCCTAAACTTAGTAAAAAGGGACCTATAAGAATATCACTAAGCCTTACTTTAAAATTTTAAAGTGTTAGGTAGAAAAAGGCCATTTAAAATACAAAAAAAAAGCCCAAAATTATTAAGTATAAAGCCCAAAGTTAAAAACCAAGTCCAAGACCCAAAACTAAGCCTAAACCTTAAAGTGACCTAACTTACTATTTGGGCCTACGATCTTGTAGGGCCCAAACTAAAAACTTACTGATTTAAAAACTTAAATAAAACTTCACCAAATGAAAGAACATTCAAAAACGATGAAAATGACTATAAGATCACCAAAAATGGAGTCAAAATGAAGAAGATATGCTCGAATTATGAAAACAACTAACTCTAGGATGATAAGAGATAAGCCTAGTTAATTGGTACAAAGAAAATACTCATTAAACTTAATTATCTTCTTCAGTGGATGAGGAGTTTAACTTGGACACAATAGAGGATTACTAGGACTATTGAGCATCATGGCTGAGTAAGTATACTGCCCCCCTACTTTGCTTATTTGTGCTTGTAGTTAGCGAAATACTTAATTATATCCAATAAACGAAATTGTTGTATGTTAGGGTAAACAAGAAATTTTATGTGTTTGAAATGATTGACCTTGTTTGCAAAAATACCTTAAGTTGATATGAATATTATATGTTTGCTACGTTAGAACTTAAGATCTTAGAGTATCTATATATATATATATATATATATATATATATTGATTGGTCACTTATGTACCGAACTAATAAATACTTAACCCCTAATTAAATCGAACATGCATCGTATCTTATAACATGATAATATAGGCATTAGCATCACACAGTAGAACATAGGATCATGCTTAGAGGATCCATATTGTATTTTTTGTATTGAAAGTTGTTATCATACGACGTACTTTATGCGACATATTCCTGCCTCGACCTTTAGGAACTATTTGGCTCCTGGAAGTGTTGCCTTCTGCTTGAGACCATTTCATATCTACTGCTGAGGGTGATATTGATAACAAAAGACTTCGAATTAGATGTGAATACCAAGATCCTAACATGCCAAAATACTTCGTAACTTGGACAACGATAGGCGTTAAAACCATGCTGTATACAGTTACTAATAGATTATATATACTGTTGCATTGCATATGTTTGACTATGCATTCATACACTTGTTTAATAACTTGCTTAGTATTGCTAGTTGTAGAGTAGGTAGGTTACTTACTAAGCAATCAAGCTTACTCTCCTATAGTTTATTGTTGTAGCAGGACTTATGGCTAAAGCCGAGCTACGGAATGCTAGAGGTTAGTAGCACCAATTGGGATTAGGATGTGAAGAAGTTGAGAGCTCAAGCAAACCATTTGTTTATATATGTAGACTCTCCTTAATTTTCACTTATTAAGTATCTTTAATTTGTTTAGTAGCATAAATTACTTATGGTGATTTATCTTGGTATTGTATGGCTAAATTAAGGGAAATCTGATATTCTCACCTATTTATGTTATGTTAGTGATTATTTAGATAGTTTAACTTTAATTTATATGTTTTGTTATTCCTTAATGCTAGTTCCTAAGAGAAGGTCGTAGTTGTGAATGCCTTATGTAGTACGTCGAAGGCCCCTGATCTCGGATGGTGCTTGATCTTAGATTTTCACATATTAAATGGCGATACTCCCACGACTCAACCTCCCTTCGGGTTATGACAAAGATAGCCCCTAAATCTAGTATCTTTAGTTTAAAAAATTGGTTTTTAAAAAAATAATTTTTCTATAGATTAGTAACTAAGTTAAAATCAATCAATCCAATTGATTCTAATTTAACTATTTTCAGACCAAGAGAAGAAAAAGAAAGGGGTTGATATGGTTGACTCCCATGCTATGTGTCGCCACGTTATCTAACCATGTAGTGCTACGTGGCAGATACATGGTCTAATCATGCTATGCTATGTGAGACCCAAACTTTGAGAAAGGTGACACATGCTACCATTTGTTTGTTTTTTTCCTTTTCTTTCTTCTTTCATTTCCAATTGCTGATTTGCCTTTTGCATTTTGATTTTCAAAATTTTCTTTCTTTTTTTAATTTACACACGAAATAAGACCCGATTAATTATTTATCTTTCCAAAAATCTCATTACACTCTTTAAGGAAATATGGAGCCTAATAAACATACGTTTAGAATATTTTCAAAACCTATCCAATTTGATCGACTTTGGAGTATGCTTTTTACCTGCATTTGACTTTTAGTTGACAACTTCAAATGACCATAAAATATTGATTTTAACTTCAATTGTGGTGCGAATTAAGGCCATGATCTCTTCAAAAAGTAAATTTAAAAGTATCTCATAATAAATTAATCGAACTTGAGCAAGAAAAAATGATTTTCAATAAAATGTTTATTTTTGTTCAAAAGTCCTAATTTAGTCAAATTACATATATTTATTTTTACTTCAAAAGCTATTGTTGACCTTAGAAATTGTTTTTAACTTAAATTGACATAAATAGACCATTGCATGGCATATTTTAATGATTTTTTTATTTTTATTTTTTTCTATGTTTTCTTTTTTTTTCTATTTTTTCATATTTTCCATTTTTTCCTTTTTTCTTATCTTTCATTTTTTCAAATTCTTTTTAGGTTTTTTGCATTTTAAATTTTTTTGGCTTTTATTAAGTTTTCATTTTTAAAAAAAAAAATTTTCCCTTCTTTTGGCCTTTTTTGAAAACTAGGAAATTATAAATTAGTGATGGACTTAAGGAGGGCAAAAATAGATTGTCCATAACCTAAGGCTTTTATTTTCCTAAAAATTCAATTTTTCTAAATTTCATATATTTTTTCATTTAGTATTGATCCTCTACCATTTGTAAGTCCACCATCTTGCTTAGTAACTCAACTTGTAAAACAACAGCAAGTTACAAATTCATTTAGTAATGAAGCAAAAGGTTCTTCCTTCTTTGTTAGTAAAGGAGGTATAAAAGAAGTGGTCATGAAAAAGAAAGAGATTGGTCAAAGAAGCAAGTTCTTTTGCAAGAAATGTAAGACAAAAGGGCATCTTATTGAAAAATACTTTGAGCTCATTGGGTACCCAAAGTGTTGCAAGGGTAAAAGAAATAGGAAAGGCAATATTAAATAGTTTATGGCATCACATTGTTGTGCTGATAGACTTGTAGATGTTTCTTGTTCAAGTTTCAATACACCATTCAATCATGTAATTTCGAATTAGTCTAACATAAAGGGTTGTTCCAATACTTTGGATTCGCAAGTGTTGCAAAGCGTATGTTAAGTAGTTTACAAGATGATGAAGGCAAAGGACAATGTTGAAGCCTGCAGCTCTTTATTGAATTTTGGTAGTATATGTGTTTTTACATCTTATTTTGTTGCTTCTCATAATAAGTTAAGTTCTTCGACAATTGACTTAAGTACTTGATGTTAGACAAGTGTACCTATCAAATTATAGTAAACAGATTAAGTTCAAATATCAATCCTTTAGGGACTTTAACTACTAATACTTACTTGGTCTCTATTATCTAACCTACAAATTCGAATTCGAGAAACTTAAAAAATCTAAATTAAATTACAGTAATTACTAAATTAACAATTAATTAAGAATTATTCAAGAACCTAAATAAGAAAGTAATAAAAGTACAAATTAATTCAAGATTTGAAAACCGTATATAGATCTTTGCTTCACTTAGATCTAAGATGTGACATTCCCTAAAGACAATCTAATTTCTTCATTAATTTTTCTTGGTCAAGAGAATTTTCTATTAAAGTTAATCATTTTCTCAAATCAATTAACCTTAATTTTAAAATTACTTATTAGAATCTCTTCTCAATAGTATGACCTAAGATTGCATTATTGTATAATAAATTCTCTATGATATAAATCAAGATAATGGAAAGATCTTACAAATTATCTCTAACTTTACAATAATCTTTATCAACTATGCTTAAATCTAATCTTATAAGAAATCTTTCGATTCTCTTATAAAATACCAAATTCTTGATCACTATCTACAAAAGTAATAATATAAATCATAAAGCACATACAGTTAAAATAAGAAAAGAATAAAAAATTAATTAGATCTAATAAAAATCATGTCACATGAGTTGATATAGGTTCCATAGGACTTAGATATAAAAGGTCTATTTTCTATACATGATAAAGTAGTAATCATGAATTAAAGAATAAAGAATTGTACAAGAGTAAATGATGAAATCAAAGAAAATTTGAATTTTCAAGTCTTGATGGTCCTTTGCTCCCTTGAGTGTCCTTCTCTTGAAAAGCTCTCCAAAGTTCGTCTAAATGTTTTCTTTAAGAAACCCCAAAGAAGCATTATATAGGAATCAGATAAATAAAACCCACTACAAACAATACGACTAGGGATACCATCATGTCTCCTGGTTATGTAACTCACTACCAAATTTCTTCACATGTTTTTTTTTTTTTTTTCAAAACTGGAAATGACATAATCTTGTCCTTTGGTCATGTAAATAAAAATTGCTCCAAATGACATAATCATGTCACTTAGGTGTAATAACCTTCAAACCTTTATAACTTGCACATTTTAGCTCTAATTTGAGTAAAACTTATTTATATCTTTTTATTTTTATTTTTTTGCATAAATTGTTCCAAAACCTAGAAACCAAAATTTTACTCAATTGAGTATCATAATGTAAAAATAAACTCAAATTTTAAGGAAAAATCATCGAAAATCATTATGTAAAATATATGCAATTAGGAACTCATCAATGCTAGTGACCATATGACTCCATTTGAGTCTTTGTTGATCAATAAATAATATCTTTCTAAGCCCATTTTGGTCAAACTGCCCAATGGAACAAATAAACTTATTCATGTTCTTGCATTTATCCATACTACTCTCATACTTGTACTTCATAATGTTTTTCTTATTCTAGATTTCCATCACAACATAATATCAATGCATAGAGTCATTTAATTCTCCCTTTCTAGAAAATTTTGATTCATCATCATGCTAGTTTCAGGACTTGACAACTAACAAATGCATTGGAAGAGGTCTGACAATTCAAGGATTATACTTAATGTAGTTTTGAACATGTTACTTTTTCTATTTTTATCGTTGTTACTCTACCATCTCCTATTCTATTACTTCTGCTTGTATCTCTTCTATTAATTCCTCTTCAAATTTAAGTCTTATATGTGCTCAACTCGGATAATCCTCCAGTTTTAGCTTGAACATTTAGATATTTGCAAAGTATTTCACTTGAAAAGTTTCTATTGCCAAACTTGCCCACTTGCTAAATTTCATCTTTTATCATTTCAAAGGGGTGAATTTGCATCAAGTTTTATATTTAAGTTGCTACATGTTGATGTATGGGGGCCTTATAAAGTTGCTTCATTGATTGGAGCTCACTACTTTTTAATGATTGTGGAAGATTTTTCTAAAGTAATGTGGGCATATTTGATGAATTTTATATCTCAAACACTAACCAACACCCAACATTTTCTTTATTATCTCAACAATCACTTTAATATTGGTCCTAAATTTGAACAGAGTGATAATGGCATGGAGTTTATTTCTAAGGAGTATTAAAAATTATTTTACACCCTTAGCATTGTTCATTAGTGAACAATGACCTACACACCCCATCAAAATGTGTTTTGGCGATAATAAAAAGGCAATATATGTGTGTCTATTAATTCTTCAAGTGAGTAAGATGTATTTTATTTCTTGTAAAAGCATACAATAAAGAAAGCTAAATATATCATTTTGAAAACTTTAGAAGATAGATTAAAGGTTAAATCAAAGTGTTTAGGAACAATCATTATCTATGGCACGTTTCGAAATTAATTCAAGTCTTTTTAAATCAATTGAATACCTAGCTCCATCTATTAAATATATTTAAGTAATATATTCAATACATTTCACTAAGTTAGACAAATCTACAAGGATTAATTTTATGAAATTTTATTGAGGCATGATTTGAAAATCCAAGGAGGAGTTCTTGATTAGACTTATATTACTTGCAAAATTATGCCCATATGTTCCAAATCTAGAAAGGGAAGTATTTTTCTTTTTCTTTTTTTTTTAAAGGTAAGATATTATTGACCAAAGTTTGAGAGAAATATATCAAGAATATTAAATTTGCAAGCTCATCAAATTAAAAAACATAGCAAGTATATCTTCCCTTCAAAAAGAGTAAAAATTAGGATTCCTTCCATAATAAATAGCATGGTCAATTTCTTGTGAATTGAAGGATTGTATAATGCTATTGAAAGGAAATCAAAACCCATCTATACACTCAAAAAAGGAAGAGAGCAACAAGAACATCTTAACAAAAACATGAAATCTCTAATCAAGCAGTAAAAGAAAATCTCCTCCTAAATGATTGCTTCAAGAAATTTTAAAAATAAGTATATCACAGGAAAGATCAAGAGTTAATTCAATTCATTCAAAACATTGAAAAGCATTCCAAATATTCCTCAACTAGTTATTGTGAAATATTTTTGAAATCTTCTTAAGTCAAACATATAAGAGGACTGTTTTTATAATATTACTTAGTTCATTTGTATTTGTGCTTAAAGATTAGAGGATCAATTGTATCATTTCCTTATCATTTTTTCTTATATTCTATTTTAAGAGTTAGACTTGAGTATTGATAGAGACTTTTGTTATAGCTTTGAAGATCTAAGTGTTAGTAGATGGAAAAGTGTAGTAGGCATAAGATCGAAGCATTATTATTGATTTTCTAGATCTTCTATACTCTTTTATTTTATGCCATGCAATTTATTTAAATTGCAATTGTACCCATGTTTTCATGCCAATAAATTATGTAATTTAGCGGTTTTTCTAAAATCTTTATTTTCTAAAATTTTAAACCACAAACCCCAACCTCCCCTAGGGGGGTACTCTTGGTTACTTAATCAAGACTTATGGAGTTGAAAGGAAACATTCCCTTTCAAACTTTTTTGCAATATTAATGGGTTGTTCACTTCATGAAATAAAATAAGAGGGAATGGAATTAAAATTCCATAAAGAATAGATTATAAGTAATTTAAGAATAGATGTATAATATAACTTTAATAATTAAAATTATTCTCAATCCATTTTCTTTCTCAACTAGTCCGGCAACTGCGATTAGCAATCGAAGTAGCGATGGCAATGGTGATTGATAGTGGTAATGATAGCAGTGGCTATGATGGTTAAGGGTAGTAGTGACAGTGATAGTGGTTAGTAGTGATAGCGGTGGCAATAACAGTAACGGTAGTAGTAACTACGATGATTGGTGATAGTGATGGTAACAGTAACAGTAACAATAACGGTGGTTATGGTGGTGGCAATATCTATAATGATAGTATCAGCAGCTACAATAATGGTGGCAGCAATAGTAGTGATGGTAGTGATGGCAGTAACTATAGTAGTCGATCGTGGCAACGACAGCAATAGTAGCGACGGCATTAGTGATGGCAACGATGATAGTCATTACAGTAGTAGTGATAGTGGTATTAATAAAGAATTGTGATTTCTCAGTTAAATTAAGGAATCCCTATTCAAGTAATAAGAATTTCTATGGAATAGCGATTGCGTAACAAAAACTAAGTGAACGTTGTAATAAAAAATAAAGAGGGAATGAAATTCCAATTCCATAAAATGAACATACCATAATGGTTTGGTTTTGTGGAAAGAAAGAAACTTGCAAAATAGAGGATATAACTGATGTGATTATGTAGTAAGAACTCAAAACAAAAAAAAAATACGAGGGTAAAATTACAATATGCAGCTACTAATACCAACATTGCTAGCCTACCCACACCACTGCCCCCACCTCGGGGCTTCACTAGGCCCTAACTAGGCTTTGGAAAACAGCTAAGAAGACTCAGATAGAAGACATGGGTAGAGAGCAATCTGTATGGTAGATTTGTTGGTAGATTTGTTGTTGCAACAATGTAACGGGCAAAGAAATATCAATTCCCAATTCTCAAAGAATATAAGACATCCACAACAACTCTTTAGCAGTGTAAGACATACTATAGGATATTCAGCTTCAATAGTAGACGTAGCAATCATGCTTCCTTTTAGTTTTCCGAGAAACAACAGCTGAACCGAAAAATTCATACTAGAAGGACCCTAATTGGCATCAGAACAACTAGCCAAATTCAAAGACTTTGACGAGATTGGCCTTTTGGAGCTGCATGTTTGCAAAGAAAAAGACGTAGATTAGCGACAACACAGACAAATGCATTCATAAGACACTGTGCTAAGCATGACATCTGAGGGAACTTCAACTACGAGACTAATTGAGTTGCGGTCCCAGTGGCAAGCCCCTCGGCACGGCAAAAGCGACGATCAATACCATATGGTATATATATGATGATGCTATCTATTGTATTATGGTTTTGCTTGTTTTTGTAGATTTAATCTCAAACCACTGTTTTACTTAAATAATCCCGATTTCTGAAATATAAAAATTGGTTGGAAACCACTGTAAATTAAATAGCTTTGTGGCACTCTAATATTACACGTGGTGTACTACTACAACAGTGGTTGATTTGTGGCATAAAAATAAGCATTTAACAAATTAAATAGAATATTGAAACATATTTTTTTAAAGAGGCTTGATAGTTATGACATATTTATTTTAGAATATTCTAATTAATAAATATGTCAATTTCACAACAACACACTCATTAAGACAATTGAGTTTAAATTTTTCAATACCATTAGGGAAAGGGTTATATTATGGATTGAGACTTTCTTGCCCAAACTCATCTAGACTTATATATAAAATATGATATAATAATACGAATCACTGCCTTATATGTTGTAATATATATCTTAGTGGCTTGTAGCATTCAATGATCTCAAGATACGAACACTATTATATTTGGTTAATTGTAAGTAATGCCTTGATTATATAATTAATTAGATTGATTACTAAATATCTAATAAATAACTTTTACGTCTGGTACAATTTTTGTATTTTATATATTACTAACTCTCTTGTATTGATTTTATTATATCATATAATGTATCATTTACATTTATTAATAGCTAGTTAAATTGTATTAAATATATAATAAAAAACATTTACACTAATGTCATCTATCATATTTTATATATTACTAAGCATCATGACTACATAAATTATGTTATATATTATTTACATTTACTATTTATAATTATTATATTACATTATGTAGTTACAATTATTATATTACATTATATTAGTAAAATCTATATTAATCTAGCCAAAGCAAGTTCTAGTAACTGCCTCCCTAAAAATTACCTATTTAGCCTTAATGTAATATTATTCAATAAAAATACCAATATTAATATTATCTATAAAAGATTTATAACATGGGCAAATATAGTAGCTCCTTAATTTTTCTCCTTTATTAATCTCTCTCATCTATCCTTTATCTTTCTTTTTTTTAATGACAAATCTTCTATTTTGCCCAAATATAATATTATTTAATAAAATTAGCAACAATAATATCATTTATAAAGGTTTTATAACATAGGTAAATATTGACAACTCCTTAATTTTTCTACCCCATTAATCTTTTTCTCGTTTCTCCTCTTTTTCAAGGCAATTTTAATTTATTTCTCCTCTTCCCCTAAGGTTGTTCATCGAACTGAATCGAATCAGACTGAACCAAAAAATGCAATTCTTTTATATTTCGATTCGATTTGCAGTTCAGTTTAGAAGATTTTTAAACGGTTTGTAATTCAGTTTAGGAGGTTGAGCCAAATCAAATCACTTGAACCTGAATAGAATCACTTCTTATTTAAAAATAAAAAATAAATGACATTTCTTACTTTTAAATCATATTAACATTTCATTTTAATTTTATTGACATTTTGTTTTATTGTCTCTCTTTCCACATTCAATTTCTATAATCTACTCTTTCTGGGCCTTATTTTTCATCTCTTAAGCAAATTTTCATACTTTATAAGATGTAATACTAATGTAACATAATGTTATATAGCTTAAACTCTTATATCATGTTCCTCATTTTAAACATTGATGTGTAGTTAAAAGCTTCAATAATTATTTGTATTATTAAATATTACGAAATGCTTTTAAAAGTGGTTTGAACCGAACTGCATTTGAAGCGGTTCAATTTAGAACCCTAAACAATTAAAAGTAGTTCATTAAGGATTTAAACCGAATCATTTGAAATATGGTTCAATTTGATTTGATCGCTAGTCCGAACCAAACCAAACCATAAGCACCCTACCTCTTACGTTAATCTCTCCCTCCCTCATTAATCTCTCTCTTCTCCCTCCTCTTTTTTAGGGCAAGTTTTATATTAAAAAATAGTTACTTCAACAATATAGATTTACTTACTCGGTTTTTTTCTAATTGCTTTTTTTTTTGTTATCCATTTTACTAATATAATAAATCTCACACCAATATTAATATTTTTTTTTCATTTTATAAATTTTTATTAAAATCTCAAAACTAATCCATAATCTTTAATTTGAGTAAATTTTATATAAGCAATTTTTATATTCAGGAGTCCACAATGCAAGTGGGTTGTCTAGTAGTATTATTTTATGTGTAGAATCAATTCTTAAATCCTAAAATACAAAAAAATAAAAAAGAGAAAAGAAAAGAAAAAGAGAGAATCTTATTATGATATTTGATCTTAATTGATATTTAACAAAATAAAGTGTGGAAACTAATTTTCAAAATGATGTTAAGATTTGGAAAATAGTTCTAATAGAAAATAGTTGGTTTAAACCAAGGGAAGGTATATATAGAATAGGTAAGGTATGAGGCCCTACTTATACCATATTTTGTAAATATAGGTTCCTAAACTTTTATACTTGAAACTTATCTTATAATACTTTAGAAGACCTTATACCTTATACCTTATACTCTATAAAATTTATTGAGGAAAAGATACCCTATAGAACTTGTTCGAAACATTATGTTAAATGCATAATCAATATCAAACTTATAATTGCACTACCATTAGACCACCTCATAATAATTTGTAAGGTTCGGTGGGTAGAATAGAGAATATCCCTATAGTTGAAAATGTTCAAGTACTTAATTGGGCTATGTTTAAATTTTTTTTGTCTATTCTTTTTAAATTATAGAAATAATGTTTTTATTAAACCATAAGGTTGTTATATACGTAGAAGACTAATATGCTAAGTATTTCTAATAAAATATATTAGACAATAAACTAAGAAGTAAGATGTTTTTAAGACTTTACTAGAGTAGTATTAATAAAAGAGGAAGAAGGGGGCAAAAAAATGAGATAAAAGACAAGGGGTTTTACCAAAAAAAAAAAAAAAGAAAAGAAAGAAAGAGAAAAGAGGGACTAGACAATAAGGAAAAGGGAAAAAAAATGAAAAAAAGAAAATTACAAAAATACTATTCTTGAGAAAATATTCTCAAGAATGCAGCAAACAAAATCGCCTCTTGGAGAGGCGATTTTGTACTAAACCAAGAGGTGATTTTGTATTATAAACCCCTACCCTATCCTCCCAAACTTACTATTATGTTACATACACACCCCACCCTTAGCTTAACATAAAATCATTTTTAAATCAATTAGTATATCTCAAATTGAATTCTATCCGATTATATGTTAGTGAAATGTTTAGTTTTCTTCTCTTTCTCTATCCTATAAGTATGCCCGTTGAATCAATAGAGAACTTTTTTTCTATATCTATAAGAATCAATATTACAATATTGATTATTGCTCTAAATTTAGATCAATCCAAAATCACCAATTCCAACCCAAATTCACCTCCTTAAGATGCACTTTTAAACATTAAAATACTTTGTAATTTTTAACACAACTAATACATTGGAATTTAAGATGACATATTCAATTATAAATGCATGAAAGTGTTATGTATGCTGTAATTGTACTTTAAAATAGCTACATAGTTTTTAGAAACTAAGGATAAAATATAAACTCGAATATAAAATATGTAAAGCTAATGACATCAACACTGTCATCACGTTAGTGGATGAATATCCTAAGGATCTACATCAGTCTGACCCTGAACCATCTGATCTGCATCCTATTGAGTGATCTGTATCTCATCTTGACTATAAGCACTCGAAAATGATGCATGCATGAGGACCGAAGTAGGTATGGTTGTTAAAATCAAGAGTCAAAAATATAATTCTACGAGTCTATAATTTTATAAAGTATTTCTTAGTTAAAATGGATGATTTATGAATTTTCATATATAATTCTATAAGCTTACGATTTCATTAATTCTGTACGATTCTATGCATTAAAATAAATAGGAGAATCACAATTTTAATAACCATTAGAGTAAGGTGCATCTATGTGACACCTTTTATTAAGCCTAATTTTTCTTGATTTTTAAAATATTTTACTTAACTTAATAAATATTAAACCCTAACCTATTTAATATTAACCCTCGACTAGGAGTTAAGAAAAAACTCAATTTTTAAATGTATTTAAAATATCCTTTAGAGTCATCACCCTAACCGGAGTTGGGAAAAAGAAGGTTAGGATAAATCAATTAGGTAGACCAATTTAACCTAGCCACTGATTTGCTTAAAAAAACGATTTTTTAGAAAAAAGGTTTAAAAACCAAAGATTTTGGGTTTAGGGGCTAATTTTTTTGAACTTTTAATGAGTATCACTTTTTTAACTTTCCAATTTTAATTTTACTTTTCAATATACACTTATTTACAAACCATTCACATGCAACTAAATTAATTATTTTAAATAATTATTTACAAAATGTGAATAAAAAGAAAGAAATTTTTCTATATTTTAAGTTGCCCCATATTTGCTTACAAGTATCTACGTTCCCACTATTTAGGATCAAATGTACGTAATTTTTTTCGAAAAAATTTAAGCAATTTGATTGATTTTGATCTTGAAAGGAAAACCGAATTTACGTTTTAAGTGGGTTCAAGTTTTGTTGAGAAAAATTGTACGGATCCTAAATTGGGGTTTTATTTTTAAAAAGTTCTAAGAAGTCCTAATTTTGAAAGGGTTCATTCATTTTTATTTACCCGAAAAAAGATATTTTCTAAGTGATAAAATAACCATATTATTTATTCATACATTTTATTTGTTACTATTATTTTTTATTTTATACTTTATTATTACTTTTCTAGTTTTGTACTACAATATTGTAAAAATAAATAAAATAAATCCAAGCTTTTTCTTTCCTTCTTCTTTTTTTTTTCTTTATCTTTTATCTTCTCTTTTTTTTTTTATGGGCTTTGTTACAATTACAAATTACAATAATAAATAAATAACTACAAAAAAAAAAAGAGACTAAACTAAACCAAATCAATCATGAGTCATGGGTCGATTTATGTGGATGGGTCTTCAGGTCAAATTTCTAAATTTGGGTTGGTTCAATTGGATCGGAGTTGGGTCCTAAACCTTCTTTAACAACAATGGCGATAGGGTGTGTTATAAGATGATTTAACCACCAAAATGAGCGAAAAAGGTTGATTTCATGCATTGCTTATTGGGGTTAGGGGGTATAGGGAAAATGCCATGGCCGACAGTAGTAATTTTAGAGGTAATCAGTGTTTGGACAGTGAGTGGTAGTGGTAACTGGAGTTGAATGGAGTGGTGAGTCTTAAGTTTTTGGGTGTAGAAAAGCTGGTCGTGATGGTCATTTTGGTTAGAGAGCGGCGAAGCTACCAGCTTCATGGTAACGGCATAAGGGTAGTTAGGGTTTTGTTGTTAAAACTGGTGAAGCCATAGCAAAGAGTACAAGCTATTGGGTTCAAATGCTTAGAGGCTGGGGAAACTAGTAGAGTTGACAATTTTGCTGAAAACCATGGAAACTAAACTCGAAGTTAGAGAGAGAGAGAGATTAGCCATAAGTGATTATGGTAGAAAGAGAAAGGATTTGAAGTGATGTTTGGGGAGAATTATGAGTAAATTCTGATGATTGTATGTGTCTAGAATCGATTGATTGACCCTTATTTATACTCAAAATGACTTAATTAATCTCAAAAAGTTGAAAATCGAAATGAACGTAAAACCCCTAATTTCCAATTTTTTTCCAAAATTTGCAATGCTAATTTGAATGCTCAAATGTATGAATCTATACTTGTTCTTAGGTTCTATTTGAAGTAAGTCATGTTTATATTGCTATTTCACCACTAATTGGGCGATAATGCAATGCAAAGTAGCTTGAATTTGGAGCTAAAGTAGGTTGACTAGATAAGAAAGTGTGGGATTTTTGGGGAAAGCATAAGAAAAAGGGATAGAGAGAAAGGAAAGGGAGGGAAAAGGGACTAACATGGCATTGACATAGCACTACGTTAGTCGAGTCAACTAATGAGAAGTTGCTATGTGTCTTAAAAGACACGTGGTATTGCACACATGTTATCCATGTAGCAATACGTATCGTGTGTTACTCAATACGTATTGTTACGTGGTGACATGTGTCATGTGGTAGTGCAACGTGTCCTACATTAGACACCTAGCGTGATGATGTCCTGACATATGGCATCATGTGCTATGTGTGTTATAAGGGGGAAAAAAAAAAAGAAGACATTTTTTGCCTTTGATAACATTCGAACCCAAAACCTCTAATGGAATTCTTTAGTGCTTATTTATTAGACCGTTGATCTATACCTTATCTATATGTGCAATCAGATTGCACATATGGATTAGGTTAGCCTAAACTAAATTGAAACCTAAGCTCAAGCCCAATAGCTCTCTCTTTATTTTTATCTAAATTAAAAATTTTATTCTATTAAACTATCTAAAATATTTATTATTTTCTAAATTTCATAAATCCTTTATTTTTTTCTATTCATTGTGAATTTTTTAAATTTTAAATTTTTTTTTGTAATTTTCTAAATTTTGTATTTTTTCTAAATTTCTTTTCTTTTTCCCCTAAATTATAACCCTTCACCCTATCCTAATTTAAAAAATTATTTTAAAAAAAAAATAAAAAAGGGAGTAAAAATAGAATGTCTACAATTACCCATTTTTGTTGTAAAGTTTAAGTAAAACTTTACTACAAAGATAAAAGAAATACTATTTTTATCCTAAGAATGACTCTAACCTAAAAAGCGCAACAACTAGTAGCCTATCATAGCTTTTATCCGTTAGGGATTTGATGAAAGGTAAAAGGGAGAGAAGGTCCTCTAAGAGCTAGCTAAGTGAGTCTTGAAAACTTCTAATGCCTTAAGAGTTGGTTAGAAATAGCGTTTTAAAACTTGGTTGTGCACTTTAGAGCTAACTAACCTAGGCAGGAGTGTCTCTAGGGGACAAGCAACTTTGAATTACCTTAAAAGAAGCACCCTACGAGCTTGCTAAAAGGAATCGATGATGAAAAGAAGTGCTTTATGGGCTTGCTTGAGAGAAAATTGGTAAAGGAAAGAGCCTTATAGGCTTACTAAAAGAAATCAATGAATAAAAGCACCTTTTAAGCTTGCTGAAAGGGATCGGTGAAGAGAAGTACCCATGGGCTCGCTACAACAAATTGGTGCAAAAAAGTGCCCTATGGGCTTGCTAAAAGAAATTAATGGAGAAAAGCACCCTATGGGCTTGCTATAACAAATTGGTGAAAAGAAACAGGATAATACTCTAAGTGCATGCAATCTAAAGGTTTCAAATTGGGATGACGCTCAGAGAACATGTGATTTGAGGGTTTCAAGTTAGGATAGTGCTCCGAGAGCATGCGACCTAAGAGTTTTAGCATGGGATATCACTCCGAAAGCATGCAATTTAAGAGTTTCAACTTAGGATAGTGGTTTGAGAGTATGCAATCCAAAGGTTTTGGCTAATTCAAGATAGCACTCCAAGAGCATGCAATTCAAAGGTTTTGGTTGATTCAGGATAGTGCTCTAAGAGCATGTGATCTAAAGGTTTTAAGATAAGATAACACTTTGAGAGCATGTAATTACTATCACTTTTACTATACAGACAATACTCTAAAGAGTAAATGATCTATGGGGACCAAAGCAAAGAGAGCTTATGTAAACATATTTGCAATTTTGCAAGACAAAGTAGACATTAGGGATAAATTCCCTTGATGGAAAGAGAAGTAGATGGCGTCAACCATGAGGGTGATCATGTTAAAGAGGATGATTCTAGCCTCCAAGGCCAACTTAGGAGCAATTTTCACGAAGGAGCAGATGCTTGAACTTTATGCAAAACGAAGTGAACTTCTTTGAAAGCAATAGTTGCCAAATTAATCACATTTGAATGATAGAAGCTTATCGCTAGGATAGATTCTAGTGAAGATGACTTTTGAATTGTTAAAAACCTAGACCATTAGGGTGACATGAAAAGGAAATGATTAAAATGAGAGAGAAAGGAATTTTACTTCAATTTTTCAACTTACTAACAGGTTTGGATTCTCTCAATAGTGTGTAGGCTTTTTAGTGACACAACAACTTGATCTTCTAGGCTACCTTTATCTAAGAGAACCCTTCCTTTCCTTTGGGGGCAAATAACTTTCCATGACTTCTTCAGATTTCTTCTTATCAGAGGATATCTCATTAAAAATAGGTTTAGTAAAAAAGGACTTCCTCACACTTCTAGCTTAAATTCCTCTCTCTTGACTTCAATTCCAAAAATTATGGTCCATCTTATAAGCAATGCTTTCTTAATCAATCCATTAGGTCTTTTTCGAACTGTAATGTAATAAAGACTTTTAGTCCTAGGTTTCAACATGGATATTAACAAAATGGGTTTTTATGAAAGAATCGCTCTTTAACCTAGGTTTACAAGTTAAAAACTTTATAAGTAAAACTAAAATTGTGCTTGCCCCAACTTCAAATGTAATTTTACCAAGGATAAGTTTTTTTTTTTTAATTAAAAAGGCTTCTTAAAATGGGTGGAGTTGTAGGCATGCTATGAGCCATGTGTCAATTGCAATTTCTTTAGGGACCATAATTTTTGGGGGGAAATTTAGTACTTGCACTGGCTTCTTTTAAGCTCAATTACTTTGACTGTGTTTTTGGGATCTTTAGTTGAAATGTAGGTCTTAGTTCAAGAATAGGTTTCCGTACCCCATATCCTTTTGGGTTTTAGCGCTTTGAACTTAATCACTTCATTTGTGTCGAGCACACTTTTCATTTTTCATTTTTCATTTTCTATTTTTTCCATCTTCTTTTCTTTTTCATTTAAGACAAAAAATGATTATTCTTTCTTTTGGCTTGCAGCTCAAAGCGTATGTGGTTTGTGTTTAGTGTTTAGAATGGATGCCTTTCTTCATCTTAGAGGAAATTAGTTATCAATGGTAATAATTACTCTTAATTGATGCGTCTAAAGCAAGCACAAATTAGTTTTAACCTTTTCTTCTGATAGATTCTCCTAACCTCCTTTTTACCCCATTGTAAGGGTGGTTCTCAATAGGGTTTAATTTTGAAAATACCCTAATAAAAGGTTCAATGAAGCTGACAAAGGATTTTGTGTTTAGGATATTGAAAAGATTACCTAACTTCATTTTGATTTGTATATTAAATGCAATATGGACTTTCTTTAAGGAATGAGTCCAATAGTCCCTCAATGATGTAACTTAACTCTCAAAGTGTCTTAGGAATGGTGTTTGGGATTCATCTTGCCTTTCTTCATTCTAAACCATTTAACTAATGAGATATCTTAAGAAATGCAAACAAAGCACTTTATTTGAGTCACTTGTCTTTTATAAACATCGTAAAATTTGACCCTATCCTTGAATTGAGTCTAATTAGATTGCCCCTACATCAATCAGGTCTTAAACTCTATTTTTCAGATCCCAACAGTTATTAGTAGAATGCCCCTACTGACTTATATGATATTCACATTGTGCATTTGGGTTGTATTTTCTCGACTTGTATCCTGGCATTAGGGCTTTCTTTGCAATAAGCCCTCATTTCTTAGGTAGTCAAAGACTTGAGATAATGAGGTAAGGATCTAAGTAAACTTTCTTCTAGGTATTTTTGGACTCTTTTTGCTTAGTGCAAGTCTTGATGTTGTAGTATTTATATATGCTCCTAAGTTTGGTGGGGCTGATCTTTTTCTAATTAGTCTCCCTGTCTTTATGGTTTCTTCAATTTAGCTCCTAGTAAGTACAATGTCAACAAAACTAGCCATTACATTACCTAATAGGTGCCCATAATATGGTTTCTACAATAAGTCAATAAAGATAGATATTAGTTCTTTTTAAAAGAGAGGAGGAATGATTCTAGCTGTCATGCCCCTCCATCTTTGGGTATATTCCTTAAATGACTCATTTTTCTTCTTTCTCATTATGTACCAAGCCTAAATCGAAAGAGCTATCTCAATTTTGTACTTAAATTGCTCATTGAATGCCCAAGCCAATTTCTCCTAAGTATTAATTTAGCTAAGATTGAGTTGGGCATACCAGGTTAATACAGGCCATGTTAGACTATCTTCGAAAGTTTATACCATGAGTTGATTATTTTAAACATATCTACCCATCTTGCAGACATATAATTTGTTGTGTAGCTTTAGGCATCTAATTCCATCATACTTCTCAAAGTCTAGTATTTTGAACTTTTCTGGGTAGGCTTTGACATTGTAAGCAAAAAAGTCAATGATCCCAACTTACTCGAATCTATCACATTCCTAAGTGCTCTCATCTTTTTAGTTATCTACTGACTTACCTTCCTTCTAACTCCTTGATACTTTCTTGACTCACCTCTGGGTTAACTAGGAAAGTAAGTCTTAGGCTAAAAAGCTGGATGGATCTTCTCTTTAGGAAGAGGTGCTTCAATAAATTTCCTTTATTGAGCTTTCAAGTGCTTTTCATTTGATGACAATATGGCTTTGAGTAGGACAATGATGTCAACTAAAAAATTCATATGTTTAGTTATTTTCCCCACTGTTTTCTTTATTGAACAAAACCTTACTTCTATAGGGTTGGTGCCATCAAGTTTATCATTATTTCTACTATTAGCCATTACTCTTGATAAGAATCCTCACCTATTAGCAACTTCCTTATTTTACCTTGAAAGAATACTCTTCTTATCAAGAGAGAGAAAAGGACTTAAAAAGAAGTAGAATACAAGGATAAGGCTTATTTGCAAGCTGTGAGGAAGGAGTAGAAAAACATTTATAAGGTATTAGGAGCCTAAATATTTACAATCGATCATTATAAGTAACCTACAAAAAAAAAAAAAACCATAAGAGAAAAGATTGGAAAGAGTTAGAGTAAATGGTACAAAGAAAAGAACCTCTAAACAAATCAAATATTTAAAAACTTAGGGATACGGCTCTCATGATGTTATTTAAATAAAAACTAATGAATGTAATATGGGGGCAAGTTGATGTAGAGAGGGGAGATAGCAAATTGACTATGATGTGGTAGTAAAACAAAAAAAATAATTTATTGCATTTGAAGTTTCCATTACATTATTCAAAAATTTATTACAAATATGTTAAAGTCTAGATCTTATTCTTCTTATGGTATCTTGGTTCCTCTTCAATCCTCTTCAATCTTCTTCCTTTTCTTCAGCTCAATTACCTCAATCCATCTAGCAACCTTAGAGGTGTCTTCAGCATGGAATTTCTAGAAAGCTTTGACCTAGTAATAGGTAGCAACATCTTTAGGGAGTTCAATGACAGCAGCAAATGCATTAATAGGATTCATCTTTTAAGTGTCTTTCCTATGAAAGAAGTTGAGTTTACAGCTTCAAGTATGGTTAATAAACCAAATGATGAGTAAGACCATACAGGTCTTTAATTCTCCATTCTTCTCTTCTTGGAGACAATTGAGTGATCTAGTTTGTGCTACTAGTAGTGTTAAGACATAAGGTTTCCTTTCTAAAAATTGGGTCACTAGCTTTATAATCTTGTGATGTATGTGAAATATCCCATTAGGAAATAAAACAGTTCCAAATGTCGCCAAGATATAGGCATTGATTCTATATTGTTGCCAATCTTCAAAGCTATCAAAAAAGAGTTTCTATCTATAACTAGATGGGGTTGCAAACCAACTAAAAAGATCGTCCACCTTAATGATTCTCCTATAGGGATTTGCCCATATTTTTCATACTTTAGATTCATAGAGGCCTAGGAGCTTTTTAAAAATCTTTGCAAGGCTAGCCGTGATATTTGGGACATATCTTCTAGTTCTAACAAAGGAGAGTCTTAATAGATAGGAGTATTCTTCAATGGTTAGGCTTAGTCAATATAGGCCAAAACAAAAAAAAAATACTGACTCTAAGGATCTTAAAAGTAGACTAAAGCCCATACTAAGGTGATTTAGTTTAGACTTTGAGTAGTGAGAAGGTAGGTTTAACCTTGTCTTCAATGAATTTCTATTGGTTTAGATTGAAAAATTGAAACCATCTTTCGAGTATCCCGTTAAGCTCTAGAAGCTCATGAATATGGACCTATTTAAAAAGGGCTAATGTAAGAGAGGACCTAACCATTTTCTACAAAGAGAGTGAAAAGAAAATTACATTAAAATTATTCTATTTACATGGGAATTGCATTGATATTCTAAAGGAAAGAAGACATTTACATGGAAAAGATTAAGAAACTTCACAATTAATATATATATATATATATATGTATTTTCTATGGTCTTGCCACATTGTATCAATTTACCAATTTTGGGGAAAAGGGTTTGTAAATGCAATTAAGGTAAGTTCTAAAGCTCCTTAAGTTCTATAATCTCACACAGTTTTAGGAAAGTAGTTCATTGATCACATTAAAGCTTAAGTGGGGTAACCTAATTAACCTTAAGTAGTGGTTACCCTACTATACTTAAAGCTTATATAATGGCCCCTCTCTTAGGGTCTTAAGACAACCTAGGCTTGACTATATCTACCTTATATCTTTGATGCAATTATTCCACTAACGTCCTAAGTATGTTATATGCAAAAATGAATAAAATAATCTAAAAACATTTATATTACAATAAATAAATAAATAACATGGTAGTTTGAAAGGCAAATTTAATTTTAGAAAGTTTTTAAGTGGCTAGCCTTCTTAACATCTCCAATAGAGTCGCTAAATTGTTGAGCCTAATTTTTTGAGTTTTTAAAATATTTTCCTTAACTCAATTAATATTAAACCCTAACTCATTTAATACTAACTCTTGACTAAAAGTTAAGAACCATTCAATTTTTAAATGTATTTTAAAAATCCTTTGGAGTTGTCACCTGACTAGAGTAGGAAAAAAGAGGGTTAGGTTAAATTGATTAGGTGAACTGATTTAACCCAACCTCTAGTTCGCTTAAAAAATCAATTTTTTGAAAAAAGTTTTGAAAACAAAAGATTTTGGGTCTAAGGGCTAATTTTTTAAACCTTTAGTCAGTAACACCTTTTTAACTTTCTCATTTTAATTTCACTATTCAATATACCATTATTTACAAACCATTCATATGCAACTCAATTAATTAAATTAAACAATTATTTACAAAATATGGAAATATGAAAAAAAATATTTCATATTTTAAGTCGCCCTATATTTATGTATGAGTGCTTATGTACCTATTAATCGTGATCAGATGTATCAAGTTTTTTTTGAAAAAATTTAAGTAGGTTGATTGATTTTAATTTTGAAAGAAAAATTGAGTTTATGTTTTAAGTGAGTATGAGTTTTATTGAGAAAAATCTAAAGGGTCTTAAATTAGGGTTTTGTTTTTGTAAAGTTCTAAAATGTCCTAATTTTCAAAGGGTCCATTCGTTTTTATTTATTTAGAAAATGAATTTTTCTAAGTGATAAAATAACCTTGTTATTTATTCATACATTTTATTTATTATTATTATTTATTTTTTACTTTATCATTACTTTTCTAGTTGTTTACTACTAAAACATAAAAATAAATAAAATAAATCAAAGCTTTTTCTTTCCTCCTTCTTTTTTCTTTTTCTTTTTTCAGTTTTTTTCTTCTTCTTTTTTGGGCTTTTGTTACAACTACAAATTACAATAATAAATAAATAAATAAAATACTACAAAAAAAAAAAAGATAAGAGTGGACCAAATCAATTTGGAAGCATAAGTTGGTTTATGTGGATTGATCTTCAAGTCGAATTTTCAGATCAAGTTGGATTGATTGGATCCAGGTCAAGTCCTAAACCTTCTTCAACAACAACGGTGGTAAGGCATGTTATAGGGTGATTTAACCACCAAAATGAGTGGGGAAGGTTGATTTTATGCATTTTTATTAGGGTAAGGGTTGTAAGGAAAATGTCATGGCCGACAGCGACCGTTTGAGAGGTAGTTGGTGTTTACGTGGTGAGTGGTGGTTGTGGATAGCGTATGTAATAGCTACTAGAGTTAAATGGAGTGGTAAGTCTTAAGTTTTTTTGTACAATAACGTTAGTTGTCATGGCTGTTTTGGTAAGAGGGGGGTAGAGCTACTAGCTTTATGGTGGTGGCATAAGGTTGGTTAGGGTTTGGTTGTTAAAGGCGGTGGAGCTACGACTGAAAGTACAAGCTATTGGGTTTAAATGCTTAAAAGGTGAGGAAGTTAGTGGAGTTGACAATTTTGCTAAAAAACATGGAAATCAAGCTTGAAGTTAGAGAGAGAGAGAGAGAGAGTAACTATGAGTAATTATCATAGAGAGAGAAAGGATTTAAATTGATGTTTAGGGAGAGTTGTGAGTGAATTCTGATGATTATGTATGTCTAGATTCGATTGATCGACCCTTATTTATACTCAAAATGACTCAATTAATCTTGGAAAGTTGAAAATCGAAATTAATGTAAAATCCCTAATTTTTAGCTTTTTTTTTTCTTGAATTTGCAATGCTGATTTGAATGCTCAAATGTATGAATCTATACGTGTTGTTAGGTTTGATTCAAAGTAAGTTGTGTCTAAATTGCAATTTTTCGACTAATTAGGCAAAATTGTAATGCAAAGTGGATTGAATTTGGAGCTAAAGTAGGCTGATTGGAGAGGAAAGTATGGGATTTCTAGGGAAAGTGCAGGAAAGGGGGAGAAAGAGAAAGGAAACGAAGAGAAAAGGGGTTGATGTAGCGCCACATCAACCAAGTAACCAACGAGAAGTTGCCACGTGTTCTAAAAGACATGTAGTAGGTGACGTGGCTAACATGAGTAGCAACATATGTCAGGCTACGTAGTAATACGTATCATGTAGTGCTCATGCATGTAGGAGTGCCATGTGTCCCGTAGTGGATATGTAGCACAATGATGTCCTGATACATGGCATCATGCGCTATGTGTGTTACAAAGGAAAAAAAAAAAGAAGAAGGTATTTTCTATTGTTGATGATATTTAAACCCAAGACTACTAATGCAATTCTCAAGTACTTATCCATTAAGTCATTGGCCTATTTCTTATCTATACGTATAATTATATTGTATATATGGACTAGGTTAGCTTGAGTTGAATTCAAACCTAAGCTCAAGTTTAACAACCCTCTTCTTATTTTTATTTAAATTAAAAATTATATTCTATTAAATAATAAAAAATATTCATTATTTTCTAAATCCTCTATTTTTTCTATTTTTTGTGACTTTTTTCTATTTTTCAATTTTTTGTAATTTTCTAAATTTTATATTTTTTCCAAATTTCTTTTTTTTTTTTTTAGCTTTTCTTAAATTAAGACCCTTCATTCTATCTTAAAAAAAATTGATAGTCTAAGAGATGCTGGTGATGAATAGTGTAGGGGAGATGCATTATCTCGAATTTGCATGCTAGCCTATCTACATCCTTAGCCTCCTAAGTGGTGACAACTACATCCCTAGAAGGCCCCTTTTCTACTATGGCTCATTCAATAAGGAGTCTCTTTATCTACATTTGAATCAACTGTAGGTGAGTCGCCTAGGTAAACCTCAATAATCCCTTGGAAGAGGTTATCAACCCATTGCTATTCAAATATAATGTCCCAGTATGACATTTACGGTAACCTATGTATGAAATTCACCTATAAGCCAAATATAAAAGTTTGATTAGCATATAAATAAAAAAAAAATGAATGGGTAATTGCAATAACAATTGTATGTAACATATACATCAAGGAGGCCCCTAACCTATTGATGTATCTTTAAGTAACTTATTGGTACCAAGGGATGCAGTCAACATGTACACCAAGTAGTGGTTGGATTTGTACAATTTGGATTTGTCGTTCCTCTTACTATGTTATCCATGTTGCATGCCTAGTCACCCAATTGATCTTGTTATAGCCCTTCAAGTCGATTTCATGTAGTGCTTGCCCTATGTTAAGGTAGGTTGGGATCTCCTGCATCCTACCAAACTAATTAGTTACGTGGTCGAGATAGTGCATCTCAATGATGTGAAAATATATTAGCAGGACGTAGGTTAGCTACACATCACTCCTATCTTGACAATAAGTAAGGAGTCTAGCTACATCCTTGTATGTATAAGGTATCCAATCAACCTAAAGTGAACATCAATAGTGAGGTTAAAATAAAGTAACACTTTAGAAATCTACAAGTAATCAAGTATGTTAAATACGTATCTACTCTAGATGCTATCGATTAAATGCATATCTATATTGGCTAGTTGCATGCTTAGGTAGCTCCATAACATTGAACTCTACCCCTATCAACTCATAAGTGGTTGATTGTCGACCATTATTGTAATCTGACGATGTAAAGGGGTGATGTATGGGAAATGCTCCCACTTCTATACTTAAAGATTCACCAGTAGATCGCTAATCTCTCTAGTCTGGATTTTAGAAGTAAGGTATAACTAGCGGTACAGCTACACCAAATAAGCTACTCCCTTAGCGTAGCGCCTGGCTATGGTGAGGCCCGATAGAAGAGGAAGGAATATGAGGTGCACCACATTGTTGGACTTATTCAAAAATAGCATACCCTCAATCAATTGCATGATATGTGCCTTCATATAGTGCTATACCATAATGTTGTCCACATTAAATGTCAAATAAGTGAAATTGTGCTTCAACTAGGACAATTTCAATCCTACACCCTTCATGGCACTCTTTAGTAGGCAAATTCTTAGTAGGTGGTGGCATAACTTGCCCTACCCAGTAGATATCGTCATGCCTATAATTACATTGCCATCAATAGGGAGACCAATGAGGAGGCAGATATCTTGTAACATCACCGTCATCTTACAGGTATGGAAGTGAAATGTATAGGTCTACTCCCTCCATCACTCATGTAAGGTGATAATCAAGTGCTAATCCAACTGTATGAAGGGAACTTGCTATACACCAATAAAACCCAATTGCACCAAATATGGGATAATGTAGGGATCTATTGGGATCTGCTTGCCAACCTGATGCCTAAATATCACCTCACATATATGGTACATGAGCTAGTAGTTCTCCTATGATCAAGGAAGAAGAGCTAATCTTAGACACATTACGTGAAATGAACATATCGCAAGTATGTTTTCAATTTGCTATTTCTTACCTGACTACCCTATACCAACTTAGACCAATGGGATGGCTATAAGTGAAGTAGTAACCTATTAGCCAATCATGGATCCATATGCCCCTATAAGTCTAAAAATAAAAAAAATAAGAAAATAGTAAGCTAACTATCACATTCATCAACGAAAAGCAAACACTGCATATGATTCCTCTTACCTTCTGTAAATCGGTTTAATTGCTTTACGCGTTGCTTCTCTAATTCTCTTTATGTGCACAATATAATTGTATTGTTTACAAATGGCTGCCTGCAAGTGTTTTACATTAATGCTCAGTGACTCCTATACATCCTTTATCAGAAAGTAAGATAGAGTGTTTGAATCTAATTTCAAGTGGTTTTGTGATAAGAATCAACCCCCTAGATTGATCACAAGAAGTCGAGCTAGATGACTTCAAGGGCTCGTATGGAAAATACTAGCTCTAAGCGATAGCTGAGATGGGAACTCTTATCCTGATCTAACCTTTTGCCGACCTATCTCTTAGATCCTCATATATGTTCAACATGCTCTTACTCAGCTACGAAGTCTTGATCCGAAAGGTAACCTAGGAAAGGATGGTTAAGCTAAGCTCTCTAACTGACTAGTGGCACCTAACTCCAATTCAGCTAACTTCCTAATTAGACTAATTAGCTCCTGACTTGATCTAAATCAGGTCAGCCCCTGACTACCAACACTTCCTGTTTCTACCTGTGTTGTATCATACTCTTGACATCTAGCCATCAAGCAACATGTGTCTTCTAACACAACGTTCCAGAATGATTCTTTCTATTCTCTACTGAATATTCTTTGTCATTTTTACCACTTTTTTTAGTATGATTCATATAATGTAATTGTAAAATACCCTTTTGTCTTTTCATACATGTAAAATAACCCTAGTGGGCAAGTATATAAACCCCTATTTTCTTTGTACGCAGCATCATATCCTTTTCAATACAAAAATTACTCATTTGACCAATTTTAGTGCTCTCGTTATTTAACTCTTATCTATTTCCTTTACCAAAAAGTAATAGCAAGTGACTCCTCAATTTGGACTAGTGTGTCATATATAGTGAATTGTAGGCTGAGTAAGATCAAGTGGTGAGTCATATCCATTTAGTAGTTGCTTGGACTTTACTAACCTTTTCCTATTTGTTTTGGTTTGCTTTGTTGTGATGCCTCTCCTTGTGTTCGACCCCGAAGATGCATCAACTTCACTAGTACCAAAGCATGGTCCCGTGAAGGAGTGTGTGAAGTTGCAATGAAGTTTTGGCTCATTTTATTATTAGTGGCTACTGTATTCCTTTTGTAGCTACTGTAGTATGCTTGAGTGTTTGTAAGTGTAGTTTCATTGATAGTTTGTTTTACTCTATTTTCTATTATAACAATCGAGCAAGTTTGTCTCTATTCTATTTGAGTAACTTTAGGGACTAAAGTTGTCAATAGTTGGTTAATCTACCTGACCAGTTATTACGCTATGTCAGATTTAAGTGTTTAAGGAGACATTGGTGACTAAGGTAGTGGTGCTCAACCTAGTAATGGTCATATGATAAACTTTACAAGCTCATAAACCTTGTTGAGAGTCTAATCACCGCAATGCAAGTTAATAGATATCACCCCCAAGGTGTGCAGCCACAAAACCCACAAGAAGGAGCCCTTGAGAGACACTGTGGCCAAGTCAATCAAACCAATCGCCCAATTCAACCTCCTCGAGCTAGAGGAGCCGCTAGACGAAGACTGGAGTTAGAGGAGATTATGGAGGATGATGAGGAGTTGGATATGGAAAGGTTTGGTGAGGAAGAGGAAGTTGATTATTACTAAACATAAGGATGAGGACACTGAGTTGCTCAAGGGCCAAACAATGTTAATGTGCAAATCCCGCTCTTCGGTGGAAGTGGAGATGTAAATGAATACTTGGAGTAAGAAGAGAAGGTCGAGAAGGTATTTAATTGTTATGGGTATGAGGATGCAGTTAAGGTCCAACTTGCTGCGTTTGAGTTTACTAGATATGCTACCATGTGGTGAAAGAATCTGAATACCACCAAAGCTAAAGATGGAAGATAAGGTATTAGGACTTGGGATGAGATAAGAAGGTGGTCAAGAGGCAAATTTGTGCCCAAGACTTACCTACAAGCAAAGCTATAGGAGCTTCACCAAGGAAGCCGATCTATTGATGACTATATGCGAGAGTTCCAGATGTTAATGATTCGAGCCGATGTGGAAGAGCCAGAGGCTCGTACTGTTTTGAGGTTCATTTCTAGGCTCAATTATGAGATTTATAATGTTGTGGAAGTACAAAGGTTTCATGCGTTAGAAGGGGCCATCACTCTGGTCCTTATCAGAGCTCGACAAGGAACTCAGCACTCGCTTCAAGACTAACGTCATCACTTCTCCCTAGTTGACATAGACACAAGTTTCTTCTTCCTCTTCAACCTTAAGTTTTCTAACATCTTCTTTCTCAAGCTCACTCTCGTTGGTGCTATCTACTACATCTCTTCGAAGCACAATGACGCGTCGGTTTAGACATTCAACGGCCATATGTCCAAAGCCTAAGCATTTAAAGCACTTTACCTCACTGGTCTTCCATTTGAAGGTTTTCCCTTTTTCATACATGCTTTGGGTCAGCCTACTTTCAGTTCAGCTTAGATGATCAGCTTGACCTTACTGGTTTCCTCGGTTGTCTTCAGATCAATCATTCCTCTCCTCGGCCTTATGTAGCCTTCTCGGCTTAGCTTATATAAGTCGATGCGGTTAGGTCTGCTAATCTCAAAGCATCCCCTGTCTTACAAGATGTATTAGCTTCATGATAAGGGTACTTTGTACGTAACTAAATAAGTGACCATGCCGTTTAGTATTAGAAATGTATATAGGGACGAAGTGGTGTACAATGTTGTCCCTATAAGAGCTTCACACCTACTGCTTGGATGACTTTAGTTATTTGACTAACGTGTTACGCATGATGAGTATAAGAACACCTATTCCTTTGTTAAGGATGGAAGGAGGATAATGTTGCAACCCCTAACCCCATCCTAAGTAAATGAAACCCATAATCAACTCGCCCAAGCTAGTAAGAAAAAGGCCCTAGTAATGAGCTGTAAGGAGCTCTCATCTATTGAGAAGGCTGATGAATCAATGTTCATGATAGTTAGACGATTGATGGAGATGAAGGAATTGTAGGAAGTCTCGGAAGAAATTTGATGCTTGCTAAATAAGTTTTCCATTTGGGTTTTTGGAAGAACTACATAGAGGATTGCCACCAATTTAAGGCGTAGAGCACTATATTGACCTACAGCTGGGCAACGCTTTACCTAACTAACTTGCATATAGGATGAACCATGAGTAAGCTGCTAAGCCAAAAAGATAGGTGGATAAACTTATCGAGCAAAGATATGTGAAGGAGAGCATGAGCCCTTGTGCTATACTAGCTCTTCTCGTCCTAAAGAAGGATGGTTCATGGTGCATGTGCATCAACAGCCGAGCGATCGACTGAATTATTATCAAGTATAGATACTCAATATCGAGGCTTGATGACATGTTGGATGAGCTTCATGGTGCAAAGATATTTTTAAAGATCGATCTACGGAGTGGTTGCCACCAAATTTGCATGAGGCTAGGTGATGAGTAAAAGACTTACTTTAAGACTAGGTACAGGCTCTACAAATGGTTGGTTATATCATTTAGACTAACTAATGAGCTGAACACATTCATGAGGCTAATGAACCATGTAATGTGCCCTTTGATTAGAAGATGTATGGTCGTGTACTTTGATGACATATTAGTATATAGTATCGACTTGACCAACCATGTTCAACATCTTCATGAAGTATTTGATAGTTTACAAGCTAAGAAGTTGTATGGGAATGTGAAGAAGTGTATGTTTTGCCAAAAAAAGGTGGTTTTCTTAAGGTTAGTAGTGTTAGGGAAAGGAATTTGAGCAGATGAGGAGAAGATCTAAACTATTTTGGAATGGCTGACGCTAAAGAGTGTCATTGAAGTCCAAAGTTTCCATGGCTTAGCTTCTTTCTATAGGTGATTTATTAAGGACTTTAGCACAATAGCCACCTTATTGACCAAGTTAACAAAAAAAAATGAAGGGTTTAGGTGAAACGATCAAGTTGAGCGAAGCTTTAGGAAGATCAAGGAGAAGCTCATCTCGGTACTTTTCCTTTCATTACCAGATTTTGACAAGCCCTTTAAATTGGAATGCAATGCATCAGGAGTGGGAACTGGTGTTGTCTTGATGCAAGAGCGACAACCCATCGCCTTCCATAGTGAGAAACTTAGTGGTCCTATATGAGAAGGAGTTATACTCCCTCTTTCGAGCCTTTACTGTTTAGCAACACTACCTGCTACCACGAGAGTTTATTATTTACACTAACCATGAATCATTGAAGCATCTTGGGAGTCAGAACAAACTTTCCAAGAGGTTAGCTAAGTGGTTGGAATTCATGGAAAGGTTTTCATACGTCATTCAACATAAGAAGGGGAGCGCAAATTTGGTTGCCGATGCTTTATCACGACGGCAAACTTTGTTTACCACTTTGTAGACAAAATTATTGGGATTCTCACTCATCATAGAGAAGTATGTTGCAGACCCTCACTTTGGTTCTATTGTTGAACAGTGTCGAGTAGGGGTAGTTGTTGGAGGATATTATCTTGAGGATGGTTATCTGTTCAAGGATCACAAGCTATGTATTCCAAACTGCTCCACGCGTAAGCTATTGATAAGAGAAGCCCATAGCGAAGGATTATTAAGTTACTTTAGAGAGGTCAAGATAGCTAATTTGTTAACGGAGAACTTTTATTGGCTAGGTTTGGCTAAGGATGTCCATAAAGTAGTTGGTAGTTGTGATGTGTGTAATCGTGCTAAGGGGAAGAGAGAATCCTATGGAGAGTACATGCCTCTGTCGACGCCAGCCTTACCTTAGTCTAACCTCAGTATAGACTTTGTCTTAGGGTTGCCTTCAACATCTAGAGGGAAAGATTCATCTTTGTTGTAATAGACTATTTTAGTAAGATGGTGCACTTCATTCCATGCCATCGAACTAATGATGCCCTATATATAGCTAATATGTTTTTGTAGGAGATTGTCCAACTACACGAAGTACTAAAAAGTATAGTCTCAAATCGTGACACAAAATTCTTGAGCTATTTTTAGAAGACTCTTTGGAGAAGACTTGGAACCAAGATGGTGCACTTCATTCCATGCCATCGAACTAATGATGCCCTATATATAGCTAATATGTTTTTGTAGGAGATTGTCCAACTACACGGAGTACTGAAAAGTATAGTCTCAAATCGTGACACAAAATTCTTGAGCTATTTTTAGAAGACTCTTTGGAGAAGACTTGGAACCAAACCAGTATTCAGCTCCAGTAGTCACCCTTAAACTGATGGCCAAACTAAAGTGATAAACAGGATATTAGGCATTTGCTTAGAGCTGTTAAGGGAAAGAAACTTAAGGGATTGGGATATGTACTTACCTGTTGTGGAGTTTGCATACAATTGAACTATTCATAGCACTATTGGAAAGATCCCATTCAAGGTAGTCTATGGCCTTGATCCTACCATTCCCTTAGATATGATCAACACCCTAACAGCTATTGAAGAGAGTCAATCCGAAGTGGATCGAGCCCAAGAATTACTTGAGCTACACTAGTCCATCACGAAGAAGATTACTAAGTTCAATTAGAGACAACAAGAGATTAGCAGCCAAGGCCACCAAACTATTTCTTTCCAACTAGGGGACCTAGTATGGATACATCTCAGCTAAGAATGATTCTCACACTTAAGATAGAACAAACTATCTCCTCGAGCTGATAGTCCCTTTGAGGACCTAAAGAAGGTCAACTACAATGCCTACCAAATCGAGTTGCTTGATGACTATAGTATCTCTTATACCTTCAATGTGTCGATCTGATTCCCTACCAACCAACTGAAGAAGACCTTCCAAGCATCACAAAAGACCGAGCAAAAACCACTTTAGATTTGAAAACAAATCTTTTCGACCCCCAAGTAAATGATAAGAATCAACTCCCTAGACCGATCACAAGAAGCTGAGCTATAGCACTTCAAGGGCTCGCATGAAAAATACTAGTTTTAAGCTATAGTCGAAATGGGGACTCCTATCCTAATCCAATCTCCTACAAACCTATCTCTCAGATCCTCACGTGTGTCCAATATACTCCTGCCCAGCTGTAAAGTCATGATCCAAAAGGTAACCCAAGAAAGGCTGGCCAAGTTGAGCTCTCCAATCGACTACTAGTGTCTGACTCCAATTCAGCTGACTTCCTAACCAGACCGATTGGCTCTCGACTTGATTTAAATCAGGTCGGCCCCTCATTACTATCACTTCCTATTTCTGCCTATGTTGTATCATACTCTTAATGTCGAGTCATCAAGCGATACGTGTCTTCTGACATAACGTTTCAGAATGATTCTTTCTTTTCCATACTGAATATTCTTTGTCCTTTTTACTACTTTTTTCAGTATGATTCATGTAACGTAATTGTAAAATACCCTTTTATCTTTTCATACATGTAAAATAACCTTAGTGGGCAAGTATATAAACCCCCACTTTCTGTATACGCAGCATCATATCATTTTCAATACAAAAATTACTCATTTGAGCAACCTTAGTGCTCTCATTATTCAACTCTTATCTATTCCCTTTAGTAAGGAGTAGTGGCGAGTAACCCTTCAATTCGGACCAGTGTGTCATATCCAACGGATTGTAGCTAAGTAGGATTGAGTGGTGAGTCATATCTATTCAGTAGTTACCCAAACTTTGCTAAACTTTTCCTGTCTGTTTTGGTTTGCTTCGTTATGGTGCCTCTCCATATATTCAACTCCGGAGAGTCATCATCCTAGCTTATAATAGGATTGAGGCATGCGTGTAGACCTACAAACATGATTATCACAAATCATCCATCATGTTGCTTCTTAGAAGCTCAAAGTCTCCACTTACATCCCTTTTCCCATTCAATACATCTAATAGACTATAATGTAGGTTCGGAATCCTTCACGATGAAGTTGTGGTGGTTCATAACATGATGCATCTTCATAGTTGTATGTATATGTTGGTTATTTTCAAACCGTATGCCTAACTTCAATTTGTTACTGAAACTCTACTTACCATCATTTATACTCTCCTTAAATGGTACCATTCCATCCCCAATACTTACTACGTAGAAAGGTATGGGTTTCAACATCCCGATCGCATCCACATTGGTGGCTAACCTATACCTCTAATCATTTTGTCCATGTGACCCTTATGCTTCTTCCACTTCTTGCAACCAGTGTGCAGTCGGACTAACATCAGCATTATAATCTGTATCATCAAAATCTTCATCAGTATCCTCACAAGCCAATTTATTCGCTACATCAATATGTCTATTAGATTCGCTACTGATCAATACCTAAGGTTCATAAGATGTAGGATTACTACTCAGTACATGATTCGATGGGACCGGTTAGGATTTGAACACCTAAGTTTCAACTTGCACTCAAATGTCATTATTATGCCAATAACATCATACTCAACTGTAGGGAAGAAGGGGGGGAGGGGGGTGGGGGGTGCGTAGGGAGGTGCTATTGGTGGTAGGTTTTCTTTATGAATTTCAATATATAACTTCGCTGAATCGTTGACTCTACTACGTCTTACTAACAAAGCCATTAGTTGTTATACATCATAATCATCACTAATAGGGATGGCATAAAATGTCCCTAATCTTGCTTACAAGGAGGCATTTGTGAATCAACTCGACCTAGTGGGTCATTATATAACCTAAAACTGATTACATATCAATCCAACCAACTTATCATACGTAGCCCCAAATGGAACTCCAACTACTATTCTCGAGTGCTTATCGTACTGTATTCCATCCTCTCCTTCTATAATATTTCCATTAACATAACAAACCAACCTCATATTATTTATTTTACACCTATTTACCACATCAACTTCATATATTCCAACGTTTGAAAATAAAATTACTACCTTATACTAATAGACATAGTTTACTAGATTTCACAATCACATCATCTTATTAGAGTTCACTATCATATTCCCTTAACGACACTACATTCATTACTTACTCCAATTCAAAAAAATAAGGAACTAACACCATCTCGTCCATATTTCTTAATGATAATTCTTTGTATACATATCACCTAATACATGTATACATAAAATTTAGTAACGAAGACAAATTTTTGCGAAGAAAAACTATAGATACGTATATATAAAATATACTAACTAACGAACACAACTTTATTTAAAAAAAAAAATACAAACACATATATATTGAATGTACAAACAGACACAAGTTTATACAAAAAAGATTAAACTTACTGATAATGAAATATAAAAAAAAAAAAAAAATTCAATGCATGTATATGTTAGAGAAAACATGAATGGTTCGTCTTGTCTACGAAATGCTAATAGACAATAATGTACCGTAATGTATCAAGCAAAAATATTAATTCTTCAAATTACATGTTCTTAAAACAAATTGAAACAAGAAAAAATGACACCCTTTCAAGATAGTTGTTTAGAGAGAGAAAGTGATGAGATTGCATGGATTGTCTCTCAGTTTCAAAAAATCTTCCTACAACTGCAATTTACTCTACACTATTACTCTGAATCTACAATTGATTTGTAAAAAGAAAAAAGATCAAAATGACAAATTGGGTTCAGGAAGTGTCAAAAGCGGTTTAGAGAGAGGAAATGAGTTAGAAATACAAATCACAAAATGAGGGTGAAGGTTAAAGATGAAGATATATGGCCATGGAAATCCCCTCTTTAAGAGGTGATTTCAAATGCCATATTCTTAAGTATATTTTCCTAAGGACAATACTTCTATAATTTTGTTTATTACATTTTTTTTCCTTTTTCTATAGATAGTGGACACAATTAATGTGTAGTCTTAGAGTTTTATACCTATGATTCTTCCTTATGGGAGCAAGTTCAGGGAATATGAGTTATAGGATAGGCATAAAGTACTATAACTTTATACTTATATTCTACTTTGTGGGAGTAAGTTCCAAAAAATTATTACTTGGAACCTATCCCAATATCCTCATCACCTACTTAAAACCTACTTAGTGCAATAAGATTTAGATGATACCTTATACAATAGGATTATCTACCTAACCATAGTTTAGATCCCTTTTTTCCTATTGTATATAGTGGAGCAGTATGACACATTGAGATAAAAAAAATTGTTACTTACTTTGCCAATTCATACGTTGTATTTTATGTCTAGCTAAATAGATTTGTATAAAAAATTACCGATCCATAACATGACATGATCTTAATTATATTTGAAAATCTAATCTTTCGATCCAATCTACTTTTTATATATATATATATATATATATTTTGAGGTTATATCCTCTCATTAAATTTTAAAATATATCCAAATACAGTTATCAAATAAATTAAAATGATTCCTAAGAGACAAAATTTGCATAAAACTAAAGCCTGAAAAAATAAATTACTTAATCTCTTAAACATTACAGATATAGTGCAACAAACAGAAATCTAATCAAAATAAGTCTAATTAAACATACAACGTAAATCATCTCTTTGCTACATTATATCATTATATTATATTGAGTCATGACTTAGTCAAATTAGAGTAATCATATTCAAATTCACCACGTATAACTCTTCTAGAGAAACCATAAAAAAAAGTCTTCATAGAAAAAAGTTCCTTATATAGTGCTATCTGAATTCATTGGACTCCACAATCGTTCTACATGGTTTATGTATACATTCATTTTTTTTAGATCACTTTTTCCACATTTCATATTCAATCATATTTACCCACCACTTCCCTCACGTTCCATGTCTACACCCCGTTAACATAATTCGACTAAAAGTAACCGAGTCATTCACTCATTTCTCTCTTTAACAGCTAAATATTCCTGACACCCACCATTAAACACTCACAGGTTATTTATGTTCTCTTCATATTCTTTTTTATTTTATTAGAGTTATATTCACTTTTTCTTCCTTTTTCACTTTATCAATCAGTATCTGTTTTGCGCCTTCTACCTACTACAAATAAAATATGTTATTTAAGTTTTTTGCGATTGTCCTAATTTAAATTCAATAAATAACTATGGATTATCTATTTTAATTTATCAATCATGGTAGTGATATGATTTAGTCCTTTAATATATAACATATTCTTCTACACAACTTTATTTATTTTTTATATATGCAATACAGGTGCATATCAATTTCTAAAGATTAATGAGATTCTCTTATTATTTTCTTCATCTTCTTCAAGTACTTTGCATCACAGAACCTTAATGTCCAAAAGCCAATATAAATCACATAATTCAATCAATATATATATATATATATGTTAATCATGAATTAAATTATTTGCGTAAAATATATCGAAAATATTCAAACACTAATGTTTTGTAAATGAGGTAAGAAAAGAAGATAGTATAAACTTATTATAAAAGATAGAAATAACATTACAAGACAGATAAAACCACCTCTTAATGCGGATATTGGATAGTACTAGATAACTCAAACTAGAATTCCTATATTATATGAAAGAGATGATCATAAACGAAACCCGTTACATGAAAAATATCAAACATGGTCCGAGAGAAAAAGATAATTACTTATTAGATGATAAGGAATATGATAATAATATAACTTCGAACCACATTTTTGGAAGCTAAAGAAGTGACTAGACAGACATACGCTAACATTCTCCTGATCAAAGAGACATACATCGGCTTATTGTTTTTTGTGCATGGATGTTTTCTTCATCGATACACTACCTGAAAGAGTGAGAAAAGGAAGTACTATAACCATTCATGAGCAGTACGGAGGAAGCCGATGAGGAAGTAATCTCAGAAGACGTAGAAAACGCGGAGGATCGAATAGTTGTATATCCACCTCCATTGGTGCTATTTTGTGCATCGGATAATGAATGGATCGATGAAAAGGACCAGTGTACTTGGTGTTTGGCAGATGTTGGAACGGGAGGTGTGGATGGAAGAATTGGTGGAAGGGCTTCAAAATTCAAAACATTTAAAGCCTCTCTTATTGTTGGCCTAGAGTCGTAGTCTGGATGAGCGCAGCACAATCCAACAACCATCAGGCATTCCATTAGTCTTGGGTCATAATCTCCTTCTAACTTGGGGTCTACTGCATCTATTAGTCTCCCAATTCCGTAGACCTCCCATACCCAACCCACCAGAGGAATACAACCATTGATTTCCCCTGGATCAGTAACTTTTCTACCACAAGCTATTTCAAGTATAACAACTCCAAAGCTGTATAAGTCCGATTCCTTACTAACCATGCCTGTGTAAAAGTACTCGGGAGCCATATACCCCACAGTCCCAGCTAAAACCGTAGTTTGTGATCCTTTCGCATGGTCCACTAGTTTAGCTAAGCCAAAATCTCGCAATTTGGCATTAAAATCTGGATCAAGCATAATGTTGCTGGCTTTTATGTCTCGATGAACCACATATTGGTCCCATTCCTCATGCAGGTACAACAAGGCTGAGGCTAATCCTTGTGCAATTTTGTATCTCGTCTCCAATGCCAACAAGCTTTTCCCTTTGAATAAATGGGTGTCCAAACTACCATTTGACATGAATTCATATATCAGGAGTAGTTCTTTTTTCTGGTGACACCAACCAACTAGTTGTACTAGGTTTCTGTCTTAGCTGGCTTATGGTCTTGACCTCCGTTGCATACTCCTTGATCCCCTGTTTGGATTCTGGTGTGATCTTCTTAATAGCAACTTCACAATTGCCTTCTCTCAGATAACCCTTATAAACCTTTGCAAAACCACCTTCTCCAAGCAACCGTTCTTTCAAAAAATCGCTGGTTGCAGCAGCCACTTCTTTGAATGAGAATCTTTTGGGTCCAGTTACTTGATCAAACTCTTGATCAATAGGTTCTATCATATCTTCATCTTCACTTAGAATGTCTCTATTTCTTCTTGATTGACGACGAGACCACAGATAGCCAAAAACAAAACAGAGATGCAATAAGGATCCGGTACCTGTGATAATCCATTGCCAATAGCTGTTCTTTTTCTTTGTCTGGGACGACGGAGGAGGCGCCGGAGGATCTTGCTCGTTTTCATTTGGATTAACTTCAAGACTAGATATGAAATTTCAAGATTTTATCACACGTGTCTCGAATGAAAAGCCAGTTGTAGCAGAGAAACCGAAGGTTACCCATTCTGGCACCTAGTCTTTCAAATCAACGCAGCAATTAACAGTAGAAAAAAGGGTGGTTTTATCAGCATATGTCATCCTTACACTTAAAAGCCGCTGACTGGAATTGTACACAACCGAAACATCAACTCCTCCCCCAGAAGTGATTCTGTTCCACAACCAAGGAGCAGTTGCATTTGAACGGATCTAGGTTAGATCAATGCCAACATGCTGATAACGTGGATCCCAAGAATTAGTTACATAATATGTATCAAATTCCACAGCAATAAAAGGCGCATAGGGTCCTTCATATGTCTCGTCGGTCTTATTTACTAGAGTAAATCCTCCTCCGAGTGAACCGTGTGGCATGGTTGTCCAATTACGGATGATAAAAAAGGTCAGACCATCAGCGTAAAAATTTCCAGAAACAGCTTGAATATCGAAACTGAAATTGGAGGTGAACAGCAACACGACCTGTTGCGGGGTCCCATAGGTGTAAAGGTTTATGGTATGTAGGCCAGCCGGCGCTGAAATTTATGTTGGCGTTGAGACTGTTGACGGTGAGTGAGATACCATCTCGGGACACAGATGTGTTACCTGTCAAAGTCAAATTCTCGAGAGTCCAGGAACCATCAGGATTTGGGAAGCTGAAAGATAAAATTTCAGTAAATACCGAAGTTGGGAATGGAGGAAGAACTACCATGGACATTACAATAAACGTTGCAGCTAAAACAGCTAAGCGTAATCATCTCCATCAGCGAAAGATAAACAGAAAAAGTTTTCTTTTGTTGAAGCCTGCACGAAATTAAGTAGTCTTATTGGAAGGACGATGGGTCTTGAGCGACCATTGTGGGTATTACGTAGAGTAGACACGCACCGAATAATCCATTTTATGTTGAATGTAATGTTATCGCGATTAAAAACTTCAACTTGTAATATCAGCTGGTTATTAATCTTTTCTAAAAAATCTTAACGCTTAACTTCACCGTTTGATAAGCTAATTTTATATTCAGACTGGTGTTAACTGTATGGAAGTACGTGCAGTTGGTGAATAAACATGTTTCTAATGTCATTTTCAGTTTTGCTAAATGTTTACCACATGGAAACAACATTAAGGATTATAGAAAAATACATGCAAAAATAGCTCTCCATCTCAATATTAAATGTATCCACAAAGTTCGATAAATAAAAAATCCATTAATAATTTTAAGAATTTAAGTGTAACATGACCAGCTTAAAGAAAATTTTATGGTATGATTGTTACGTAGAGTTAATGTACAATAAGTTGTGACTAATTTAAACAAAAATTTATCTATAATAATACTAAGTGGTTTTACTAATGAGATTGCATATCAAAATGCTTAAATTTTCGAAAGTTAGAAATTGGATTTTGGAATCAATTAATTGCATGTTCACTTGTAGAGAATTAAAATTCAATTCCCTCTTTATTCTTTATTATGACAATCATTTAGTTTTTTATTATGGAATCGTAATTTCATAAGAATTCATATTATGTGAAATCAAATAATAAGAATTCTTTAATTCAATTAAGGAATTATGATTCCTCATTACTATTACCACTATCGTCACTACCATCGCCACCACCATCCTTGATCACCATTGTCATTGTTGTCACCGTTGCTTTCACCATCACTACCACTATTGTAGCCGTCACTACCGTTGCCGTCGCTATCACTACCACCAACCACTGTAGCGACTGCCACTACTGTCATTACTGTCACTACTATCAATCACTATTACTACTACCACTATTATCGTCATCGTAGTCATCGCTAACATTATCATCATCAATTATAATCGCCACTGTCACTACTACCATCATTACTGTCACCACCACTGCCACCAACTACCATACAACCACTTATTACTTTAATATTAGTTAAGAAAAAAAAAAGTATTAAATATAATTTAATCATTAAAATTATATTATGTATCTATTATTAAATTACTTATAAATCTAACTAAATAAAGTAATATATATTATATTATTATTAAATTCCTTAAGGAATTTCAATTCATTTCCATTTTATTCGATAAAATTAACAAGCCGTAAAAATTAAGCTTATGAGTCTTATCAGCACAAAGATCAAAGAATATGATGATGATGATACTCTCTGAGAGAACGATGGCAACTAGAAAGACTAATGATGAGCGGCAGTAGTGAATAATGAAAAAGAGGTATAGGAAATGTATTAGAAAAAGTACATAACAAAATATAGTTTTTAATTGTAAATATTAGAAATCGTAACCTTAATAGCTTCATGAATTGTGTTTGTATGCAATTATAAGGCTCATTTAAAATAGATTTATATAGAAACATGTTTAGGTGCTTGATCCAAATCCAAAGATGTTTATAAATGGGTTTAAGCAAATTCTACATGTTTATTAGGTAGGGTAAAATTTTAACTATATATTATTCTTTAAAGATGTATCTTATCACATCAGACTGAAGCCGGCCGGGCGCGAAAATGCTACTTTTTGTATTTGTGATGGAAACTCACTTTTAAAAGGTGCTAATCAGTGCCAAGTCTTTGTTTAAGTGTTTAAAGTCGCCCAGTGATTCTCATCGAAAATTCATAGCATGCTAGCTGTCTTAATCTGCCCACTTGTCATTATATATATTGTTTTTTCGGTCACCAAGTGAAATAAGCTAAATAAAAAATTGAAGATAGATAAAGTGAATAATATTGAAAGGCGGGATACCTAAGGACTCAAATAGTTCATAGCCATGCATTTCCTTTATAAAAAAAGGGAGATTCCAATTCCTTTTCATTTTGCTTACCATACAAGATGTAGTAAAGATTACGTTAGTATTTGATTTAGCAAAATCGAAATGTATAAATAAAATTGGAAAGCACATTGCAAGAAAAATATAGTAATATAATCATCTTGTACCATATTTGGTGTGTGTACTACTAGACATAGATTTTTATAATTGAAAGATTAAAAAAAGTTAAAAATTGATTATTCATATTGTAAATTACAATAAAGTTTAGAATTTTTATTTGGAAACTTGATATAAAGCTATATTTTAAATTTCAAAGATATATTTATTCTATATTGTGAAATAGATTTTTCTATCACTAAATATGATGTACAAATTTTTTAGTTTTAATGCAGTACCTTAATAAGGTCAAATTTTACAAAATAGGCCCATCCCTTTAGTTTCACATAATCCTACTCTTTCTTTCGTAAATCACAAGTCCCCCGACTATCTCTCTATACATGATCACTACGCCTTTTTCTCGGTATCTTGATTAGATTGAAGTGTTTTACTCTCAAATAGATCAACTCATGATACTAAGATCTGTAGTTAGTTCTCACTGTTGTTGTGTTTGTTTATGTTGCGTAGTGCATGATAAAATGTGTGAAATATTTGGAAAAAACAAACGAAGTGATGTGTCTTAATGATAAAGTTTTTCCCTTTTCGAGCAAGAGGTGAGCTCCTAATGCTATGGCACCTGATTTTTCAAGAAAAGTGACCATAAGATGCCCTCTTTGCCTTTTTACACTTAATGATGATGCTTAAAATATGAGAGTTTGTTAGATCACTACTGACAACATGTAACTATTTTCTGTTTATAATACCATCAATACTACTGTTGTAATTCAGCCATTCTTGACTCTTGTTTTTTGGTTGTAATGATTTTCCCTATCCTTCAAAATAGCTTTATCCGAATGGTTGAAAAAGCTGGCCCAAACTAGAAAATCATAGCTATCCTAGGTAGCGCATGTCCCCTTATAACAAAGCGTAATCTAGAAATGATGAAGAGAAAAATGTAGAATTGAGTTGGCTACCCATATCTATAGATGTGTTGATAGTAAGATGAAATATTGTAATCAATCCCCTCAGTCTCTAAGTGAAAGCAAGAAGCTTTGGCATTTGTTTGCACTGATATCTCACAATTGCATAAAGTTTTCCCTTAGATATTTGGTGCTAGCCTTTCCATGTAATGCGTTGTCTATGATGTATTGTAATGCCCTAGAATCTAAGAAATTGCAGCTCATTATGTGTTCCTATAGTCTATTGATACATCTAGCATCTTAATTCAACCTGTTAGCTTCTCTACATAATTTTTAACCATCAAAACCCCATAATAACTTCAACAAAATATCATAGATGTTTTTAACACCCAAAGACTATAAGTAAATTCAAAGTGATCAGCTTCTCAATTATTTTGCTTAATGGAAGTAAAGTTAAATCCATAATTCAACAATATATGCCTTAAGAAACCGAAATAACAAAATTCAAACGTCTTATATTTGCCAAATTTGATAAATAACGTGTTATCATAAACATTAACAAGAGAAATCTCAAGTGACTTCTCATGATTGAAAATACAAAATAAAAGTAAATACATTGTCTAACTACATGACTTATCCAAAACATAAAATCTAAAATAAAACAAAAATGAACTGCTTTTATCATCATAACAGTAGTCATAATAACCAATTGCATTCTCAAAATAGTCAAAATCACCATAGTAATACTTAAACTCTCTATAACCTAATCTTGTAGAAGTCCCCAAGTGGTGAATAAAGGCTAGTATAGCATAAACAAGCAACCAAACATGATCACACAATAAACGCATAAGCATACACGTTAACTAAATCAAAATCACTAAATGCAACAATAATAATTTCTTATCTTTTATTAGGTCAGTCAAGCAACACAATTTCTATGTCCCAAAACTTAGAGTGTCCCATGACTCATGCACACAAATATATATAAATACATAAAAGTATAGTATTGGGTCCTCTCTAATACCTTAAGAACCAAAGAAACAATTAAAACTACTTAGATCATTTTAAAGTGAGATTCCAATTACAGAACATTACACTAAAATCATTAGGGTATCACTTGAAGATCATTGGTCCTCCTAACCCCTTGTGTTTAGTCAAGCACATGCAACACATTTTCAATTTAGGCCAAATAGTTATTAAGTTCATTTAGCATGCACTAGTCCTACAAACATAAGCAATGCACAATACTTTATACTTGACTAAATGGTTTGCTTTGACTTTGAAATGTTTGCCTCACAACCTATTCACATGAAAATAGAACACCTTAGTTAGTTTTGAAACTCATCTATTAGTGCTCTTTAACATAACAACTCAACCTTTTCATACCTACAACTTAAGTCACTTGAGTATCTTAGGATCACTATCATGTTGATTGATTTATGAAACGTTTCAGATGATAATTCATGTTTAGAAAGGCCTTAAAAAAGATAGGAATGGAAAGACACACCCAAAAAACACCAAAGAATCGAGGAAACATCGTTGTATGCAATAGGAGACTGGCATTCAAATGCTACATTGTGTAGTGTCTAAATACCATGATTTTGAGAGTGTTTGTGCCCTAGCATCCAAATTGTAAGCCCCCTCAAATCTTTTTTAGGATAACCATACTTGAATTTAGGACCTTTGGGAATACTTATCAGATTGAGCTCAAACTTTACAATTAAGTTAAAAAAGTTAGTTGAAATGACTCTATAAGGTTAGATTTTAAAAATAATGTCTTAAAACCTCAAATTTAGCTTTAGAAGTGAAATTATTCAATATAATGTAAAACTTATTTAAATCCCAAAAACCGAACATAAAATGCAATGAGGACTTAAAGATAAATTACTTAAGTTATAAAAAGGAATAATATAACATAATATATTATATAAATATATGTTTACTTTTATGAATATACTCTCTCTATATAATAAATATGTTTGTAAATTAACTCAAATTATATAATTAAATATGATAACAGATAAATTCAAAAAATTAAAATAAAGATATATCTTAAATATTAATAAATAAGTAAAATATCATTACATGAATGTGATTACTCATTATATATATAGGATATATATCCATATATTAACAAAATTATTAAATATTAATATGTTATATATAAAGAATAAAAAATACATTAAAAACTCATCTAAAACTTTAAGAATAGCTTGAAATCAAGCTAGAAATCAAATGTAGCAGCACTAACAGCAACTAAGGATGACTCAAAAGTTAAGTTCAAGATTAATTAACACCTCCTACTATTTTACTTAGCTATTCAAAAAAATTATTACCACCTAATTTAGTATAAATAGGACTCCCTAACTTTCAATTACACACATTAAGAACATAAGATAGTCAAAGAAAAATCAAAGGAAATTAATATAAAATAGGAAAAAAAAACAAGGGAGCCATTGACCCATGTTAGTTCCCTACCTAATTGGAAGTCTGTTATTGAACCCCATCAGACCTTGACATAATCCCTACCACTTAGCACCATCAATAACGCCCTATTTGCCACCGATCAACAAAACACCAACAAACATAAATTCTAAGTTCTATCTCGTTTTTCTCTATTTTCAAAAAAATATTAAATCAATTGGGAAAAATATGAACAAATTTATTCCTAGTTTATTTTAGATGTACTTTCATGCTATAATTTTATTTTTTGCAAAATTATGAATATTTTATATACTTGCTTAACAAGTGTACTCTTCATCTGAATTTTCAATTTTAAAATAAATATATTAAATGATAGTATTTTAAGCTCAAAATTTTTCTATAGAATACATATTACATCTAGTCTATTGTTATGTAGCCTAATCTTGATTATATATGTTTAGTATTTTATTACATTTTTAGGCTCTAAGAATGGCCAAAAATAGGATAATTTGTGAAATAAATTGATTTTAGGAGAAACAATTAATGAAATTAGGATTCAATTAATTATGAATGTTTGTAATGATTTCAAGATAGGTTGGAATTAAGTTGGTGTAAAAATCATAATATTTGCTTTATTATCTATCATTTAAGGAAAAAACATAATTTTACATTTATATATGATAAACTCGATTACATGAAACAAGTTACAATTTGAATTCTATATATTTTTCTAAGTTTATAGAAATTTTTATAAGGTTATTTGGTGATCCTAACTATTTATTATGAATTTTCCTAATTAAATGACTTAAATTAGTAACTAGGACATGTATTTAGTAATAATATGTTAAAATATATTAATTATTCAATTAAATTACAATTAAATATACTCTGATAGGAGAGGATTACTTATTTTTTGACATTTCGAAATATTATCTACATTGAAATATGATATATACATGTTAAGATTAGATAATATATAATTTATCATGTTTATCGTAAAATTATGTAAAAATATATATTTATTTATATAATACAAGAAATGATATCAATGTGATATTGCTTATTATATAAGTTTTATTTATATACTAGGGTTAGTAATATCCTTTAGTATTTACCTTTTGAAAAGAACAAGTAATACGTATTATCGAGCTTAAACAAACTCTATGATACTAACTTTATTAAAATTAGATAACTTTAGATAATAAGATAAGTATTTTCGATGATATTACTGAAACACTTTAGTTAAAGTTAAAATAATAATTAAGTAATAAGATTTATTTAAATCGTGTCAATATAAAATCCATTCTCATAAGTGAAAGTTTTCAATTTATAAATCTTCGAGTAATTCTGGGCTTTTATAGAATATATGTCTAAATTAAGGTTTTCGATAATATTTTTTTTTAGTAAATCTTATTTTACATAATCATAAAATGGGATAATTTTATTTTACAAATAAAGTATATATTTTTATTATTACACTATATCTTTCTATATTTTAATCCTTATTCTATTTTCTTAATATTCTTTATTCTTTTATTTTCATTTTAATTATATTTTATTTTTCCTTTTTCTCCCAATTTTCTTGGACATACCACCTTAGATTCTAGAATACCCTAAAATATCTTAAACCCTACCCTATGTTTTTTTCTTCATTGTGATCCTTCTTTCCATTTCTCTCTCTTAGCTCACATTTTCATCTTCTCTTTGACCATTTATTTTCTTCGTTGGACCCTACCCTTCCCCTTCATTCCTCTCCCTCGCCTTAGCTCTCTGTCACCCTATTTCTATTTCTCCCCTTACTCTCTCAATCTTTCTCTCATCTCTCACTCCTTTGACTGGACCCCATATACCCCTACCACAACACCTCCCCAAACCTCAAATTCTCAATCTCTCTTCCTCTTGTCTTTCAATTACTCTTTCTCTCGACTCTCACTTCTCTTACGGAACTACCTTCCATTATTTGGCCAGACCTATACCCTAATGAATAACCGGACACCACCCCTAATTCCCACTTGATTAGCTCGTTGTCTTCATTTTTCTTCTATACAACTTTTCGCATAAACCTTAACATTTTCGTAGATCTTAGGAAAACTGAGTCTCAGTTTGGTATATATAGGATTTCCAAGTGAATAAAGTGTTGACATCCTAAACCTGTTGGAATGAGCTTCAATTAAAGTAAGTGGGAATTGTGGAGATTAAAGTATATGTTTGCTTGTGGTTGTAAGTAATGATTGTGCGCATGCTACACTTATGCTTAGTTACTAAAATGCTAATTAGTAGATAAATTACATGCTTTGTTGTGTTGGTTAACCTTGTTTAGTGTGTTATGAATTGGTTGATCACCCTTGACTGGATTAACTGAAATACGAACTAAAATTATAAATAGACATGCATCACATCCCATTAGGGAACGATTAGGTTTCTCTAGCTGAATTTCGACAACTTCAACGAGGTTGTAGTGAATTGGCCTTTCACTACCATTAGTTAAACTAAGTAACAAGAGAGGAGGTTATGGTAAGGTTAAGGGCATTGGCTTCGAAGGTAGTCACAAGTGGAGGAGAAGCCTCTATTTCACAAGTCTAGAATTTGTTGTGAGAAGGCCTTATGGCCTTTATGATTGGCATTATAGCCATCATATTGCTACTCCTCAACTTGAGTTAGAATGGGTGGAATTTCTCTAACTTGTCGATGGATTGAATAACATTGCATGGATGACATATTGCTTATTCATGCATTACATGTAATAATAGCTTAATAACATAGTTGTATTATTCTGCTTGTATATGTTTTTTGCCTCTTGCCTCTTATTGAGCTATAGTTGGCTCACTTTTCTATAGATTTTCTTGTAGGATCTAAGTAATCATGTCATGTGATGATCACCTCCAGGTATGCAAAAAGGGTGTATTTAGGCCTGAGTGAGGAAGAATTGATGATGACTATGTTTTTAGAACTTTTTGTTTTCTATAGGATCAACTAGATCATTTAGACTATCTAGTTGGGTTCTTACTTTTAAGTTGTATCACATACTTATATACTTTTATAAACACTCTGTAGTTAACCTTATTGTAAATATAAGTTTGTTATGAATATAATGTTAGTATATTTGTGAAACTGTGAATGCTTCAAAGTAGTTTGTCATTGGAGCCTTGTGTATATTAGGGTAATGCTATTAACTAAGTGGACAATTTCTAACAGAAAATTGATATACATGGTGGACTATTATGACTTGACAATATTTAAAGCGTGATAATTCTTGGTTAGTATCAAAGCTTGGTTTGTAGGAACCATCTTTGAAGTGTCTAAGTTAAAATTTGATAAACATTATAGGATAAGTGAGTGGATAGCAAATGGGTAGTAAAAAGCTTTAGATGTAGGACACACATACACATACATACATACATGTACGTATTATTACTAATATATAGGAATAAACAAATTATAACATAAACTTATCAATGTGCTAATTATTGCTTTGCTTACAAGATTGAAGAACCCTACTTTGGAATACTTAGGAAAATTTTCGATGGAATGGGGAAGAAGTGGTTATAGATTATAGGATTAGGGTGCAATGTTTACTTTTGGAAATGGTTGATCGGAATATGTTTATGATTATAGATGACATTATTGACAACTACTTTAGGGGATTAACCTAAAGTTTGCAAGATTCCTAGCACCTAATGATCTTAGAGTTAGGACATCATTATTCTTGAACCTAGGGTTTGCCATTTGATTTTGATGAAAACAAAACAAAAAGTATATAATTAACCATATTACTTTGATCACATTTATTATTGCATTTATTATTCAAATTTCAAAAGAATTACAATTTGTCTTTAAAACTTAATTCAACTCTCCTCTTGAGTTTAGCTTAATGTTCTTCAATTATGATCAATATACCTCGATTATGACCTTTGAGGATTGACACATGTGGAGACTAGGGGTGATTTCTATGATGATACTCATCTTATATTTTCTAGCTATAACCAAACTTGGTCAACCTTATCCTATTGGCTTTGATAAGGTCCCTCTAGGAGTATTTCATATCCTTAGACTATATTTAGAGGGAATTGTATACTATTTTCTTCAATCCCTATATCCCCTACTTGAAGAGTATGATGTACTACCTAAGCTGTTTAACCCTAATGAAGACATAGCTGAGTTAGTTCCCTAGGGTAAACAAGCTAATGAACCTATAGAAAATCCTATAAATAATGAACCTAAGGATGGGGATCCCGAAGAAGACTTACCCAATGATCCAAACGAAGCACTAACCTATGATGTAGTTGACAAGGAAGAAGTAAGCCATAATAGTATATAGTAGATTATAGTAATACCCAATACCCTAGAGATCTTATAGATAAGTTTATGTAGTGAGACCAGTGGTGAGACTATTAATGAGATAGACAATGGGACTAGCGCTATAGGGGGAAATGTTGGGTAGATTTCTTTAGAAGACTGGTTGGCTTTAGCTAACTCTAGTAGTGAGTAGATTAAGGGTACGAGTTAGCTAATGGTGGGAAGAAAGATAGGTAGCAGAATTTTTTGTGTATTAGGTGAATTTTGATGTACCTTACTTCTTTTTGGTATAACCTAACATTTTGATGTACTTATACTTTTATTGTGTTTTTGATGTCTAGATTGGATGTATAAGGTTTGAATATATAATCATTGTATAAAGGGTTGTAAATATTGAATATGTACAAATCTTTTGTATGTAATCTTGTAAATACTAGGTTGTACTTTTACTTTACTGTCTATATATATATAAGTAGTATCAATGTATATCAAATATTATGTTATTAATGGATCTATAGTAGTAGTATCTTTTTATATTATGAATTATGAATGAATATCTACTAAGTATGTTAATCATGTAATATATGCTAAGTAACATTTTAGTAATTGTAAATAACTATGTACCATTCTTAATAAATGGACTTATGAAAATATATGAAATTGTTAGGTTAATAAAAATAATAACCTATATGAAAGACCATGGCTAACATTAGAAACGGTAATAATGACAAAACTCAACTTACCACAAGCCAAACACCACCACCAGTTGACCCTCCATAAGAACAATTAATTGGAAATGGACAACCAACACCACCTCCCAACTAAACATAAGCCCCTACAACCCTTGTACCTACCATAATGAAGCTTATGCTCACAAATATGCACATAATGATCTAGTAACAATGTGTTTTATTGCAACATCTATTAATTGGGGGTAATCAAATAGATTGAAGGCTTCAAGAAACAGACATGAAGAGAAACAGGCTTTGGATGCAAATTGTCTACTTGATTTCATTAAGGCTAATTAGTATTTTAATAGAGATACCAGTAAGCTTGAAGAAGCAATTGATTGGCTAACTCAGATATAGCGCAATATGGTTGTTTTTCTAATACTAGACCATCAGAAAGTATCGTTTGGGACTTATATGCTAAAGTCATGAGCTCAGTTTTGGTGGAATTCAAAGGTAAGATCAATTATAGGACCGATTACTTAAGAAACATTTAAGGATGAATTCAGACAAGAATTCTTCCCAAAAAGAGTTTAGTTAAAAATGCTTAAGGACTTACTTACCTTAAAGAAAAAGAACATAAGCCTAGCCTAATACAAGATTGAGTTCAATAAGTCAATTCAATATGTGCCATCCTCATGTAAGGATAATGGACATTTGAAGAAAATTTTGTTTGTTCAAGGATTTGATCCTATAATGTAATGTAGACTTTAGGATTATGATTTTCCTAATTATAATGACGTAATAGAGAAAGCTTGGAAACGAGAGAATAATCGCTTCAAAATGCTATCATAGTTAAATAGAAAAGTGGGTAGTTGATATACTTAGGAGCTCAATAATCACAAGGATTTATCATAGGGAGTAGTAACTAAGCGAGTCCTTCGAAATACTAAAGAAAATGAGGATAGATAGGTCAGCAAACTCAATAGGCTACGTAAAGTTGCTTGGAGGATATTATACACCAACAAACACAACACAACTTAGCATTTTGCCTAATGTGATGCACAAGCTAATATTAAGGTCCATTCGACGCTAATCTTGAGCTACTTGATAAGATTAGATAAGAGTGTAGAAGAAAATGTACTCAAAGAAGGGTATCTCTTAAGAAAATGTATATGATTATGGCTATAGTAAAGAAGACTATTTATAGTAAGTCTTTTAGGGCAACAATACAATAATGAAAAATTACACAAAAGACATTGTAAGAAAGTGATTCGTAGAATGTATGAAAATGGGTAAATATGATAAAGGATAAAAGGAATATAACACAAGTGTCAGGAAAGTAGGAGACAAGTGGTGGCCTGTCATTGGGCTCGTAGTCAAGGGTTTCAAGGCATTATAGCTAGACTATGCTGATGTTGTGGTTGTTGCTGGCTAATTGTGCTAAGGATTGCCGAAGTGAATAAATGATGCTAATGTTTAAAAGACTAGAAAAGTAGGGCTCAATGTGTATTAGCCTCGACCTAGGCTCTCAGCATATTAGCCTCAAAACTCGGTAGGTTGACCTTGGATTTGAGTAGCTCTGTAGGCTGGAAGAGTAAGGCTCAGCTTATAGTAACCTCTTACTTGGCACTCAATAGGTCGACCTCAGTATATAAATAGTAGGCGACTAGACAAGAGGCCAAGTAGAGTAGAGTATATTTGAGTTAGGACCTTAGAGATTTCACCTATAACTCTTTTATATACAAGAGCTCGTCCTTAGCAGGCTAACGATAGATAATTCTCTTGGTGAAATATTGGAGGCCTCGAAGATAAGCGTGGGTAAGGGGTTTAAAGGTTGGCAATCTATCAGTTCCTTAGGGTTATTGAAGATTTGCTCTCAAATCATGATCTTCTTCTCCATATTTTAGCACATAGGGTTTGACAAAATTGAAAGCAGGAGACATTCCATACTATTTGAGTTATTCTAACTCATAAGCATTATCATTAATGCATCTAAGGATCTTGAAAGGTCCAGTCGACGTGGGGGATAACTTGTTTATCCTTTTACTTAGAAAATGCTCCTTATTAAGGTGGATCTAGACAAGGTGTCTTGGGTTGTAAATGACTAGTCTCCTTCCTCGACTTCCTTATTCTCTCTATTGGGAAAAAATCTTGGATAATTACTCAATAACCTTCTGATTCAATTTCTGAAACTCTTTGGTGCATTGTAAGCCCGATTGAATTTCTCCTTAGGAAGTTGGATTGAAAACCATGTCTAAGGGTAAGCTTGGGTTAAGTTCATAGACAACCTTAAAAGGTGTTCTTCCTATTAAGCTATGAGAAGAGTGATTGTAAGAAAATTTGATGATGGGAAGGTAGAGATCTCAATCATGTCGATTCTTGCTAACAATAGCTCAAAGGAGGTTACCTACCATAGGTTCATAACTTTTGTCTGACTATCTATCTATGGATGGTAAAAAGTACTAAACATGAGCTTAGTGTTGAGTTTCTTCCATAATATTCGCTACAAGAAGCTTGTGAATTTCAAATTACGATAAGAAACAATACAACTTGGGACTCTATGTTATCGTACGATCTCCTATAAAAAGAGGTTAGCAACATTCATCATTGGTTTTGTGGCAAGAGATGAAGTAGCTCATTTTACTGAGTCGATCAACCACCATCATAATAGAGTCATGCTTTTGAGGTGTTCTTGGTAGGCCGAGCATGAAATCCATGCTTAGATTGGTCTATGGCTACTCAGGTATAGGTAGAGGTGTATATTCATCATGAGGTTCCTTCCTTCCTTTGGCTCACATGTACACCTTACATTATTTAAGAACTTTGTATACATCCTTCATCATCTTAAGCTTGTAGAACTATTCTTTCAACAACTCAATAGTCCTCTTTTAGCCAAAATGGTTGGTTAAGCCCCTAACATGAGCCTCTTGGATAAGTATGTACCTAGTAGGACCACTAGGCACATAGACTTGCCTTCCATTCATTAGGAATCCTTGACTCAAGTAGAACCCATCTACAACTCCTCTAACATTGCACTTAACTACCAGAGGTTCAAAGTATGAGTCATGCTCATATTAATCAAGCAAGGTACCAATCCTAAGTATCTTAGCCTGTAAAGTCGTAATAAGAACATGTCGATGAGAAAGTGCATTGGCTACAATATTGGTACTTCCCTTTTTTCTATCAAATGACATAACAAAAAGTTTCTAAGTATTTGATCCACTTGGCATGGCATTAGGAAAGTTTTTGTTGCCCTTTGAGATGTTTAAGAGATTCATAGTCCATGTAGACAATGAACTATCCCGGAAGTAAGTAGTATTGCCAGTTCTAAAGTACTTAAATGTACTTAAACAAGGGCATAGAACTCCTTGTCATATGTCGAGTAATTTAATATGGCACCTTTGAGTTTCTCATTGAAGTATGCAACTGGTTGGTGCTCTTACATGAGAACAGCTCTAATGTCGACTCTAGATGCATTACATTCTATTTCAAAAAATTTCTTAAGGTTGGGTAAGATGAGTATTGGGGCAAAAGTTAACCTGGACTTGATCTCATCAAAGCTTCTTTAAGCTTTCTCAGACCATTTGAATTCATAGTTTTTCTTAGGCAGCTATGGAACTAAAGTTTTAAATGCATCTTCGATAAAACAAGGCTACACCATGAAAACTCCTTGCTTTAGCAGCACTAGTCGGTGTCAGCCATTCAAGAACAGCTTGGACTTCCTTGTCATCAACTCTGATACCTCCTTCAAAAACAACATAACCGAGGAATACTACCTTACTCTAACAGAATACATATTTCTTTCAATTACTGAATAATTGTTTGACATGGAGGATATCAAACACAGATTTCTAGTACTTAATATGAGAAATGAGGTCGGTATTATAGACCATAATATCATCCAAGTACACCACTACACATTTACTAATTAAAGTCATTAGAACATGATTCATGAGCTACATGAAGGTACTTGATGAGTTGGTAAGGCTAAATAGCATCACTATCCACTCGAATATACCATCCTTTGTTTTGAAAGAAGTTTTCCACTTGTCTCCAAGTATTATTCAAATTTGGTGGTAACCACTTTTCAGATTAATCTTAAAAAATACTTGTGCACCATATAATTCATCGAGCATATCATCTAGTCGAAGGATTGGATGTTAATACTTAATAGTGATTTTGTTGATTGCTTAGCTATCAATGCACATCCTTTACAAACCATCCTTCTTTGACACTAGGATTAGTGGTATGATACACAAGCTCATGCTAACTCAAACATATTCACATTCAATCAACTCATCAACTTGTTTCTTTTGCTAAGCTGCTTACTTATGATTTAGCCAATAAGCATGCCTATTAAGTAAAACAGCTCTAGGCTGAAGGTTATTGCAATGCTTTATACCTCTTATAGGTGGTAAACCTCTTGGCAATTCATCAGGGAACAACTTAGCATATTCCTGAAGCAATGTTTGCGTCTCGACAGGTAGGGCTCTAGTCACTTTTCACTTAAAAAGTCTCTTAACCAATAAGTGTATATATTCTTTCCCCCTAACATCCTTAGAGAATTGGACTCGTGAAATCGCTAATGACTTCCTCTATAGGGATTTGTAAATCTTTTCTTACGATTCCTGAACTTCTCTAAGACTCATTAGGGTCAACACAACCTTCTTCTTGTTCTTCTCAAACATATAAGTGTTCCTATACTCAACATAGATTATCTTTCGATCAAAGAACCAAGGTTGACCCAACAGTATGTGTAATGCACACATAAGTAAGACGTCACACAACACCTTATCATTGCACCAGCACTAATAAGCACTTTCACTTGCTCAACAATACATAGACCTCCCTTTTCATTTAGCTAGTGAATCTTATAGGGCTTAGGATGGAGGTAGTTCAGTAAATTTAGGGCTTTCACTACTCCTTGTGTTATGACATTGATACAACTCCCTTCATCAATGATCAAAGCATAGAGTTTTCCATTCACTTCACAGTTCATAGGTTCTTTGTCTGTTTATTCTCATTAAAGGTAAAGGTGCTTAGAGATCTTTACATAACCATATAATATGCTCCCATTTCGGGTGAGATCTAGGTGTTAGTATCTTCCTAAAACTCGTCCAACAGGTGATTAACATCTACCTCTTCTTCACTAGTGCTCTCCACCTTAAACTGGGGTTTCATTCCCTTAATGGCCATGACGCGTTGGTTAGGACATTAACTAGCCACATATCTAAAACCAAGACACTTAAAGCACTTTATCCTTTAAGTCTTCTTTCTTGAGATCTAACCTTGATCCTTCTTCTCTGACCTTAATCCTTCTTGACCTCAAGCTCTTCGGCCTTACTCTTACCTTAGCTATCATCAGATTTACTTTGCATTTGACCTTGATAGTCCCCCTTGGAACTATATTAAGCTCAATCATATCCAAGTTGGCTCGGCATACCAGTTTCGCTCGGTAAGCTAGGTAAGTTACTTGGTACTCGGCTGATTTGAATTCGTCTCTACCTTTTGACCCTCTATGCTACTTAGTTGGTCTTACCTAAAGTCCCTAGTCTCTATACCTCCACTATATTACCAATTTCAAACCCAAGTCTAAAAATGAATTGTACTATTGTCCACATTCAAGCTCATCGACATTACATCAGATCATTAGTAATTGGAACTCTCGAATATACTCATCTATTGATTAGCTACCTTACTTAAGTTCTTGAGGTGTCAGAAAGTGTCTTGCTTAGAGCGTTCTAAGACAAACTTACTAATAAGAACCTTCTTCATCTCATTCCATATTCGGATTTCACATCAGGCTCTTTGATGTACATTTTGTAATTTCTTTTACCACATTGTTGCATACCTAAAAAATTCTAACACAGTTACTTAAATACACACCAAGTCTTCGTAATCACAAAAGTTAAATATATTTTCAATCTTCTCCTCCTAGTCCAAGTAGCCATCAGTGCTATTAAACCCATTAAAGCTTGGAATTTGTACCTTAAGATACTTAGCTCTTTTAAGAGCATGAAACTCACGTTCTTCTAACCCATCGTATTGCTCTTCCTTCTCATACTCCTTAACTTCATCCAGCTCAAGTCTCCTTCTCATAACCTTTTCAACATGATGGGGTGAAGCTGGGTTCATGTTCATAACTTCGGATGTCCGATGTTTACCTTCCTATCTTCTCAGCCTTATTCAATAATAGCTCTCTTTTAGCCAGGCCTCTACTAGCCATTGCATAGAAATAGCTATATTGGCTACAATAGTAGCAAGGTCTTGTATTTGCTTGTTAATAACTTGTAAGGTTTATTGGGTGACACAACCGCAACCATGAGCATTACTCTCAACATCATTAATCTCTCTTTGAACACTAAGATTCAACATGTTCAATGCAATACTTTAGAAAATCCACTACTCGTACAAAAAATTCTCATAAATTTTGAAGATATGATTTCACATAAAGACTTAAGAAATGGCTTTATTTTTCCACTAAGAAAACAAACTACAAAAGGACAGACACTCTAACAAAAAATACTTCAACACTAAGCTTTTGATCACTACCTTAAGCTCTGATATTAGAATTATATGATATGCTTAAGAGCTTAGTACTCATTAAAGTATATTGTAGGGCGTAGTAACTAAGTGGGTTCTTCAAGATATCGAAAAAAATGAGGATGGAATGGTTAGCAAACTTAATAGCCTACATGAAGTTTCTTGGAGGATATTATACACCAATGATCACAACATAACTTAGTACTTTACCTGATGTGATGCATAAGCAAATATTAAGGTCTATTCACGATTAATTTCAAACTACTCGGTAAGATTGGATAAGATTGTAAAAGAAAATGTACTTAGCAAAGGGTATCTCTTAAGAAAAAGTATATTCAATATCAGTAGTCTAAGATGATTATGGTTACAGTAAAGAGGACTATTTACAGTAAGTTCTTTAGGGCAACAATACATTAATGGAAAATTATAGAAAAAACATTATAAGAAAGTGATTCTTAGTATGTACGAAAAAGGGGTCAATGTGATAAGGGACAAAAGTAATATAGTACTAGTTTTAGGAAACTAGAAGATAGGTGGCAACTTGTCTTTGGGCTCATAGTTAGGGGTCTTGTGGCGTTATAGCTAGACTATGATGATGTTGCGGCTGCTATTGGCTAACTATGCTAGAGGTTGATGAGGTGAATAATTGACGCTTTCGTTTGGAAGGCTGGATGAGTAGAGCTCGACATGTATTGGCCTTGGCCTCAATTTTAGGCATGTCAACCTTTAAGCTTAGTAGGTTGGCCTCTTATCGTGGTAGCTCTATAGGTTGGAAGAGTAGGGCTCGGGGTATAGTAACCTCTGGCTTGGCATTCTGTAGGTCGGCCTTGACACTTGGCAAGTTGGTGACTACACAAGAGGTCGAGTAAAGTAGAGTATGTCTAAGTTGGGACTTTAAAGAGTTCACCTATAACTCTTCCATATACAATAGCTTATCTTCGACAAGTTGACTAGAGATAATCTTCTTGGTGAGAGATTGTAGGCCTTGGAAATGGGCATAAGTAAAGGGTTTGGAGATCAACACTCTATTAGTAGTGAATCCTAATCCAGATTTCCTTTTAAGAGACTCCATCTAGTTGCTAGTAGTTCAAGGCAACGAAAGAGACCAGCTATTGTAGCAAGCAATTTTACTTAACCTACACTAACAAGGAATTCTTATGATAAGAGTGGTAATGCAAAGTGTTGGAAGTGTGGTGTAAGACATTATCCTTAGCACTATAAGTAACTAAGAGGGAAGTGCTACATGTATAGCAAAGCGAGTCATATAGTTAGAAATTGTCCTAAGTTAAAGAGTATTAAGTGTGGATGATGTGGACAAAAGGGACATTTTAATCATTATTGCCTACAATTTGGTAGGGTTTTGGAAAAAGAGAGAATGTTACCTAGCAGGCAGGAATCGGGAATACTAGAGGACCTAATGTAGCTACAACTCCTACAAAAATATTTACTATTGAGAGCAAGAATAAACTGGAGGAATTTGATGATTTACTAGATGATTATTATAGAGAAGATGATTTGGAAGAATTAATGAATATGGAGGGTAAAGTGGACGAAAGACTAGTAATAGGTATGTAACTTACCTTAGTCTTTAATTTTGCTTTATGATGTGATCCACATGAAATAAATTGTACTTGGGAGATCTATATTTTCAGAATAATGAATTGATAAAGTATGTGATGATGTTGTTTGAATGAATTTTAAATAACTAAGATAGTTAAATATTTCAGGGGAAATAGAAATAAATTGACAGCCTACTTATGCCATATTCAATATAAGAGCATCACATTCCTTTACTAGCCAAGATTTTACAAAATGGAGAGGAATTGATATGACTAAAGTAGATACCACATACAAAGTTAGAACTCCTATTGTAGAAAAAGTATCAACTCGAAAGATTGTAGATAATGGGCAAATTAAAATACAAGAGACATAATTCCTAATTCATCTAATAGTACTGCCTTCGCAAGGCTATGATATTATTGTTAGAATTTATTGGTTATCATAAACATAAGTTGAAGGTGGAATGACAATGTAAGGGTATTACTTTAGATGAGGGAAGCCTGGTGTTCCAAGGAAAAGGTAGTGAAGGTGGAACCATTAGGTTAGCAGTCGTCGAAGCTGATGAGGATGTTATGGAAAGTGAAGGAAATTAGCAGTTCTGTTGGGTTTTTGTAGCATAAGGAAACTCCAAAGTGTTTGATATACCTCTTGTATGCAAGTTTCTAGATGAATTTCCCAAGGATCTGCTTAGATTAGCTCTACATACGGAGCTTAACTTCATAACTTAACTAGTGCCTGAAACAGAACCTGTTTCTATGGCATCGTATCAGATGGCACCCACTGAACTTCAAGAACTGAAGAAGCAATTACAAGAGCTCCTAGATAAGGGTTTTACTAGACCAAGCATATCCTTATAGGGAACCCTTATGCTATTCATGAAGAAGAAAGACGATACATTGAGATTATGCATTCACTATAAAGAAATTAACAAAGTCACCATTAAGAATAAATATCCATTATCTTGGATAGATGATTTATTTGATCAATTACAAGAAGAGATTGTATTTTCGTAAATTGATCTTAGGTTAGGGTATCATCAACTAAGGCTAAAACCCAAAGATGTTCTTAAAATTGCTTTTCATATGCGAAATGGGCGTTGAGAATTCCATGTTATGCCGCTTGGATTGACCAATGCCCCAACAGTATTTATGGACTTAATGAATGGAATATATTAGTCATATTTGGATAAATTTGTAGTTATTTTTATTAATGATGTACTAATATATTTTAAAAGTAAGGAAGAACATGTCTAGCACTTAAGGCTAACCTTACAAAAGATAAGGGAAAATAAGTTGTATAGAAAATTATCCAAATGTGAATTTTGGTTGGACAAAATCTCATTCTTAAGTTATGTTGTATCTATAAAAAGAATTTTGGTGGATCTAGAAAAGATTAAATCTATAATCAAATGAAAATAGCCAACGATTGTCACCGAAATTCAAAGTTTCCTTAGATTGGTAGGTTATTATAGGTAATTTATGAGAGACTTTTCAAATATAGCTAAGCCTCTAACTCATCTCACTAAAAAAAATGTAAAGTTTGAGGGAGACGAGGAGTGCAAAAGGAGTTTTTGAGAACTTAAGAATCGACTGATTATGACTCCAATATTGACATTACTAGATCTTAGCAAGCCATATAGTATAAACAGTGATGCTTCCCATAATGGTCTAGGATGTATTCCAATGCAAAACGAAAAAGTTATAGCATACACATCATGACAATTGAGGTCGCATATAGGCAACACTGTGAGATATATACTGATCATAAGAGTCTGAAATACTTTTTTGCTCAAAAAGTGTTGAATTTACAATAATAGAGATGGTTGGAATTGATTAAAGACTATGATTTGACCATCAACTATCACTTTGGAAAAGCTAACGTAGTAGTTGATGTACTTAGCCGCCAAAACTATGGACAAGTTATCTATTCTCCTACTACATAACAGGAGTTGATTCAAGAGTATGAAAAGTTGGAAATAGGATTTAAGTGGCATGACCTTAATTAGCATTTGATGAACATGATAGGCTAACCAACTTTACTTGATAGAATTAATGAGTTACAGGATAAAGATGAAGATTTGGTGCAAATTAAGTTTAGATTAGTGCATAAGGAAGAATTAACTGACTTTAAAATGGATGTGTTAATCTATTCATTATGTTTTGACAATAACAAAAAGGGATAATATTAAAATATTTACATGCAAGTTCACCTTGATTTAATAAAAGGTCAGTTAGAGGACTAATCAGAAGGTACAAGAACTAGAAACAAGGAATACGTTTAAAATATAAGAATCATTAATTAAGACTCTAAGAAGACCCAACTTCATTTCTGAATATCTTTAGGAATATGTTTAATACGTTTTATTGAGTAGGATTAAAATTCATGGGGATAAGATCAAATTATTCTTATTATAAAATCTTTTTAAGATTAGAAAGTTTTGATATGAAAGAATTTTTTGATCAAGCCATCCAAATCTAAAAAGGACTCATATATTGACAGCAAAGTTTACCTTATATATACATTTAAACTAGTCAATGTAAGGATCACCACTCTAGTAGTACATATAGTATGGAAAGTATCTCACATATATGAAAGATCAACAAAGAAGATATTTCATAAGTTATTTCTATCAAAGTAAAAGTTTGAAATAAATTCTTTAAAGACATAACTTAAAAACAAGTTTCTAGCTGTTACAATTTCAATTATCTAATGAAGGTAAGGTCTTCATAGTAAAGATACAAAAAAAGCGAAGTGAAAAAGAGATGAAAGAATTTCTTTGGTCATTCTAAAGTGCTACAAACAATCCATTTCTAAGAATAGAAGATTGATCAGAAGCTTACATTCATATCTTCATACTAGTTCTTATTTATCAAGAAACCATTTCTTTTGTTCTCATTATCTTTTGTAATCCTTTAAGTTTTGTTTTATAGAAGTTTTTTTATATCTATGTAGTTTTAAGTGATTAGCCTAGGGGTAAGGCTAAGTGAGTTAGAGTATAAAATATTCTTTGAAACCTCTTTAAGTGTTTGAATATTATGGATAGTGGAACAACTCTAGAAAGTGAATTGGGTCCCTAATAGTAAGGTTAGAAGAGTGCAATAAGCATAAGGCTAAAGCTCTATAATTCATTTGCTTGCTCTTCTAACTCTCATCTCTTTATTTTCATGCACCTTATTTATATTTGCTTGTCCATTTATCTTCTGGTTGATATCTTAAGTAAGCAAAGGGATAATTTTTTCTTAAGCATTGCATTTATTTAAAATTTAAGATAAATAACCAATTTACACCTCACATCCACCACCGGCCACCCCCCCCCCCCCCCCCTCTTTTGGTTACTTAACTAGGACATACATTTATTATTAGAGCCTAGCTCTAGTATCATTTTGAGTTTAAAGGTCAAGGCTAAAGGTAATGGAAGTAGCGGCTCTACCATATGTTAAGGCATAGGATTATCAAGCATGGCAAATTATTGAAAATGGGGATGTAAGACTTCCTAAGAGCATCACCACTTAAGGCAATATTACAAAAGTAGAGATGAATTCTAAAGCCAAAAATCTACTTTTATCTACAATGGCTTAATTTGAATTTTATTTGATTTTATCTTGCAAATTAGAAAAAGAGATATGGGATACATTAGCACAGACATATGAAGGCACAGACACTAACAAACATATAAGGATCAATTCTTTAATGTAGCATTACAAAATGTTTCATATACTACCTTGAGAAGAAATAAAAGAATTGTTTAGCAGATTTATTGTCAACACGAATGAACTGTCATCTCTTGGAAAGAAAATTGATGATATCGATTTTGTACGAAAGATGTTAAGAGTACTTACTAAAGCATGGAATGCAAAGAAAATTTCTATTGAAGATGCGCATGATATGAAAAGATTGAAACTTAGCCAATTAAGAAGCAAACTGATAGTGTATGAGGTAGATTTCCTTAAATTATGAGTTGTATCATAATAATTGAAGAAAAAGGGGAAAGCCTTTAAAGCTTAGAAGGTCGACATTGATTCAGAATCAAAACGCAAATGTGACAACAAAAATGATGTTACCCTTATTGTAAGAAGACTAAACAAGATTATCAAAAGAGAAGGTAAGAAAATATTTTCTTTATCTAACAAAAGTGATGCAAGTAAGAGATACAAGGAGAGAGATTAGAAAAAGGATAAAAAGGAGAAGAAAGAAGTAGTGTGCTATGAATGTAAAGAGTCTGCATTTATTAAATATGAATGTTTTGTACTAGTGAAGAAACTGGAGAAATACAAGGAAAAGCATAAGTCATTGCTGGTCACTTGAAGTGACTTAGACGAATCAAAAAATGAATCGATAGATAAATTAGATAATGAAGAAGAAGCCAACCGATGTCTATTGGCACTATTTGAGGTAAGTTTTGATTCTGAAGATGATATGTCAGAAAGTCTATGCAAACAAATAAAAAAGTTGCTAAAAGCCTTAGAAAAGGCTAATCTAAAATTGAGTAAAACCAAAAGAGAGATCGACTAGAACTAGAAATAAATCACTTGATTCAGGAAAATGAACACTTAAAATAAGAAATATATGTACTTAAAATTGATAAAGAAGTGTTAGAAATCGATAGTGATAATCTTCATATTGAAAATAAGAATTTAGAAAAAGATAACGGAGAATTAAAAGATGAGATAAGCAACTTGTGATCAAGGATTGATGAATTGTCTAATTCAATAGACTCAACATTTAATAAATTTTGTAAAAGTGATAAAAAGTTACAAATGTTTATTGCTTTGCAATGATTGGATAAAACTAAGATAGAATTAGCATATGAATATGGAGATAATTCAAAATCAAATAAGACAACAATATGTGTTAACGGAAAAGAAGTTTTAGATAGTTTAATAAATAATTCTAAAGAAACATAGGAAAATCATTTTATTCGAAATAGATAAGTTAGAGGACCTATTAGTTGCTCCATTAGAAGATATGATAGAAGATACTCAAACCAAAAGGCATAGGTAAAAGATACGTATAAGAAGTCATATAGATGTATTTTCTTGTAATAGATTAGGATATATTGAAAGATATTATTATTTTAAAAATCACAAGCTTAGTACTTACCAAGTAAAAACATTAAAAATAACAAGCTTGAATTTTGGTAGACCTAAGCTTATCTAGGTTCCCAAGAAAAGTTAATCCATTTCTATATGATTATGAGAGCATGAAGTTAAACTCAAAGGAATATGGTATTTAGGCAATGAGTGTTCTCGTCATATGACTGCAAATGCCTCACTCTTCACAAACATCAAATGGAAGGAAGGTGGTTTTGTTAAATTTCAAGATAATGGTAAAAGATAGATTATTGCTCCTAGTAACATTATAACTCCTCCATACACCATTGAAAATGTTTCTCTAGTAAAAGGACTTAAAAATAATCTTCTAAGTATAAGTTAATTATGTGACAAAGGTTATAAGATGACACTTGATCAAAATAAGGTAGAAGCCTTTGATTGAAATGGCTTAAAATTATTTGAAGGTTCTAGAAGAAAGAACATTTATTTAATTGAACCTGCTAAAGTAAAGATTAAAAAATGCTTTCTTAGCATTGCAAATAATACAGTTTTATGGCATAAGAAGCTAGGACATATAAATTTTAATCAATTGAAAAATTTATCAAAAAATAATTTAATTTATGGACTTCTTAGGTATAAAAGAGGATGTATGTTGCATAAGTTTCCTTAGAATAAGTTAACATTAATTGCTCACAAATCAAAGTAAGTAATCACATCAAAAAGACCTTTAGAATTACTTTACATAGATCTATTTAAACCTACTTGAACTTTAAGTTTAGGTGGTAATAGGTACAATATGGTAATTGTTAACGATTATTCTTGATATTGTTGCGTGCTATTTTTAAGGAATAAAAGTGATGCTTTAATTGCCTTTGAAAAGTTTGCTAACATGTTTAAAATGAAAAAGGTATACCATTATCAATCTTAGAATCTTAGAATAGATCATGGTAAAGAGTTTAAGAATAAAAATTTCATTAGATTTTGTGAAGACCAAGGAATCGCTCACAATTTTTTGGCTCCATATACTTCACAATAGAATGTTATCATAGAACGTAAAAATAAAACTATACAAGAAATGATAAAAACTCTTCAAAATGAAGATAGGATTATATAGTATTTTTAGGTTGAAGCTATCTCAACATCTTGTTATATACTTAATAGAGTTTACTTAAGACTAACTAAGAAAACCTCATATGAAATATATAAAGGGAAAAAATGTAAAGTCTCATATTTCCATATTTTTTATTCAAAGTGTTACATTAAGAAGCTAAGACAAAATCAAGGCAAATTCGAAGAGCAAGAAGATGAAAGAATCTTCTTAGAATATTCCTTACGAAGTAAAGCATTCTAAGTATATAACAAAGCTACTTGAACAATTGAGGAGTTAATTAATGTAAAATTCATTGATAAAGCCAAGATTGAAGAATTAGATTTTTTCTCATAGGACTGAAATTGAGAAGGAAGAAACCAAGAAAACAAGAACTGTTGAGGAAGCTTAATGAGAGATTACTTTAGAGGATAAATCAGAAGATGTGTTAGAAATCATCTAAGTAAGTTCAAAACCTCAAAGGATTTGGAGATATAAATCACATCATCTGCTAAAATAGGTTATTGGAGAGATACATTCCAGAGTTAAAACCAAGGCAAGATTACAAAATATAAAATATCACTTTGATTTAATATCCAAAATAGAGCCAAGTACTATAGATGAAGCTTTGTTTGATGTCAATTAGATAAATGCAATACGTGAAGAGCTCACATAATTTCAGAGAAATCAAGTATGGTCCTTTGTTTTTAGACCACATAACAAAACAATTATTAGCACAAAATGGGTATTTAAGAATAAACTAAATGAACATGAAAATATAAGTAAAAATAAAGCAAGATTCGTTGTAAAAAGACATTCACAAGAAGAAGGAATATACTTTGACGAAACATATGTACATATTGCACATTTGGAAGCTATAAGGTTACTTTTGGCATTTGCATGTTATAGAGGTTTTAAGCTATTTCAAATAGATGTTAAAAGTGCATTCATGAATTGTTATCTAAAAGAAGAAGTGTTTGTTGAACAACCCCTCAAGTTTGAAGATCCATTTAAAGAAAATTATGTATTTAAGTTAAGAAACGTATTAAATGGACTAAAACAAGCACTTCATGCATGGTATGAAAGGCTTAATGAATTTTTCATTAAAAATAATTTCCAAAAAGGACAAGTTGATACTACTCTATTCATTAAATATTATGATAATGATTTTCTTGTTGTTTCAATTTACATAGACAATATTATTTTTTGTGCTACTAATGAACAATATTATAAGGATTTCTTTAAGATGATGCAGGTTGAGTTCGAAATGTTCCTAATGGGAGAATTAAACTTTTTCCTTAGGCTTCAAATAAAACAAACTAAGGATGGAATTTTTATCTATCAAGAAAAACATATTCCAAACAAATTCTCAAAAAATTTAGGTATGAAAATTCAAAGGGAGCCACAACTCATATGTTAACCTTAACTAGATTGGAACAAGATGAAACAAGTAAAATGGTCAGTGAGAAGCTTTATAGAAGCTTAATTGGTTCTCTGCTATATTTAACTACTTCTCAACATGATATTATTAGTGTTTGCTTGTGTGTCAAATTTCAAACTAATCCTACTAAATAACATTTAGCTGCAGTAAAATGAATATTTAAATATATATCTTGCACAAGTAATCTTAAAATTTGGAACTCCATAAATAATAATTTTGAATTAATAGAATATTTTGATGTAGATTTTGCAAGATGTAAAATGGATAGAAAAAGTACATCTAGAACATGTTAGTTTTTAGAGGACAAATCGATTTCTTGGTCCTCCAAGAAACAAAATTCAATGGCATTATCAATAGCAGAAGTTGAAATGTATCAATAGGAAATTGTTGTGCTCAAATATTATGAAGTAAGCAACAATTGTCTAACTATGGAATAAAAGTAAATAACATTCCTATCAAATGTAACAATACTACTGTAATTAATTTAGCAAAAAATCCTATGCAATATTCTTGATCAAAACATATTGAAGTCAGACATCATTTTATCAAAAACCATGTTAGAAATGGAGATATAAGAATTGAATATGTTTCCATAAATAATCAATTAGTTGACATATTTACAAAGCCCCTAAATAAGATGAAGTCTAAAAATATAAGGAATGAAATTGGAGTATGTAATTCTGTATAATGTTGTAAATATTTTTTTTTTCTTTTCTTTTACACATGTACTTTCTTTTATTTCCCTAAAGAAAGATGCGTGGAAGATTACCTTAATTAATGTATTGCCTATCATCTAACCAATATTTCTTAAGCATAGAAATAATCCCATCATTCCATATTTATTCCTATTCTTCTTTTCCTCTCTTACATTCAACAATTGCAAGTATTCTTCCTCTTAGTAACTCACACTTCATTCACGTCTTTTTCTTTTCTTCCTCACTTAAAAACCCTCATCTCATCATGACTAATAGAAAATCCTCTCACATTCTCTCTAGAAGGAAGACTGTAAAGGACCTAAACAACACCATGACTAACCTCTATCAACTAGCTAATGAATCATTTGATTTAGAGAAAATCATGTCTCTCAATACTTCACCTAAAGCCAAAACCAAAGGAACCAAAGAACATATTAAGAAGGGAAAATATACCAAGAAACCTAAAAAGAAATTCAACTGAGCTAAGGTGGAAAAACTAATAGTTGGGGTAATGGAATCATCTGATGAACTAATTAGGTTCGAGGATGTTCGTAAAAGGAAAGGAAAAGACAAAGAGAAGTAAAAGAAAACAAAAGAAAAAAAAGGAAAACAGAAGGTAAGTTGAATGATAAACTAGAAGAAAAGATGGAAGAATAAAACATTGGAGTTGCTCATTCTAATCCAATAGGCTTTAAGAAAAAGGTAAGTTAGAAATTTATCTCCTTAAAGAGGAAGTTAGATTATATTGAACCATGTGTTTTTGACTTCGACTACTTCACTACAAATAGATTATACCAAGATAAATTTATGTGTTATTAGGTGCAAAGAGTTGTGTACAGTAGATGCAGTAGTTTATGGAGAGGTTATTTTTTAGTTTTATGAAAATTTAGGCTTAAACAAAAGGTATAGACTAAGTTTGATGGTACTAAAAAAGGAAATTGTCATTACTAAGAGTGATATTGTGAAATGCTTTAATATACCTTATGTAAATAATGATGAATGGCTTATAGCCATGGGAAAAGGTAAGTTTTTAACACTATCACAAATGGTAAATGGAAAATAGAGGTAAGAGAAGTATTTGTCTTTTATTGTTAGTTGTTGATAAGGCTGTTATATAAATTGGTTATAAGTTATATCCTACCTAAGAAAGGGAGTACAACTTCAATTTCGATGGAAGATGCTCTAATAATCATTGCTATGCTCGAACGTAGGAGAATTGATCTAGTGAATCTAACTATTAAGCATGCATTTTTTACTAAAGCAAGGAAATCTTATGGAAATCTTCTCATGAAATTGCTTAAAGTAAAGAAGTTTAAAATTCCGAATCTAGCTATAGGGCAGTTACCCATCAAGGTTATTGGAGAATACAACATTAATCATATGGAGACTAATGTTAGGAACAGAATTTAGTTTACAGATGATTGGGCATTTTATGTTAATGAGAAACACAAGAAGACTAAATTACCAAAATCTTTGTTTGAGGGGATGGTTTTACATGAGGCATTAGAAAGTGAAGCAAAGGATGATGAAGAGGAAGAATTTAAAAGTAATGAGGATATTTTAAGGAAAGTTAAGGGTAAGAAAGTAGTTAAACCTAAGGAAAAGAAAGGAAAGGTGTTTGATTTGAAGACTAGAGGAAAATTCTCAATTAATGAAGGAAAGAAAAGGAAGAGAACGTTTGAATCAAAAAATGAATCAGACAATTCTGACAGTTGGTTGAATAAAGGAAAGAACTTTGAGGTTGGTTATGGAAATAGAATTTCTAAGTAAGAGGTTGAGGATCTAATGGATAAGAAATTTATAGATTTCATAAATATATTGAAAACTCAATTTGACAAGATAACTCAACCATCAACTACAAAGGATCCCTCTATTCAACATTCATAACCTTCCTTGCCACAACAACCTCTAACTAAGCAAGAATCAATTCAACCAATCCTATCACTATCTTCTCCATCTAACATTATTCAAGCCACCAAATCGACTGAACAATTTATCCTCTACCAAAAACTCAACAACCTCCAATTCAAGTTATCTTACTATCTCTATAAGCATCCAATCCATCTCCTAAATTAGCTCCTACTCCAAATGTTCCTACTACCAATTTGAAGAAGTTTTTGCTCCACTTTAGAAACCTTTAGGACAAATTTTGCATCGACCTTAGAAGCTTGATCAATCATCAACTCTTGGAAGGATATAGAAGTCCTGTCCTAAGAAGAAATCTTAGATTTTCTAATGGTCATTGAACTCTCGTTACGTTAATTAATTTTATGTTTAGACTTTGTGTTATTTCCTTCAGTTTAGACTATGTTTTATGTTCTAAGAACTATGTTTTATCATGGTTTTTGGAAGCTTTTTTTATCTTATGGTCTTATCTATGCTTTTGACAAATGACATAGTCTTAGGGGGAGAAGTATACAAGAGCTAGATATGTTGCTAATATTATTTAGCTGCAAGTGTTATGTTGTTATGTCTTAAAGATATTTTGCTTTTATTTTATTTATGAAGGTTTTGTTATCATTAAAAAGGGGGAGAATATTAATCTCTCAATTATGTTTTGATGATAATAAAAATGGATGATATTAAAATATTTACATGTGTTTTTACCTTGATAAGATATTTTTATATGTGTTTATTAGTTTCTTTGGTATATTAAATAAAGTCTTATAAAATCTATCAAAAGATTAGTTAGATGACTAATCGGAAGGTATAAGAACTGGAAATAGGGAATACATTTAAAATATAAGAATCATCGATTAAGACTCTAAGAAGACCTAACTTCATTTACTGAATATGTTTGGGAATATGCTCAGTATGTCTCACTAAGTAGGATTAAAATCTATGGGGAAAAGATCAAATTATTCTTGCTATAAAATCCATCTAAGATTGGAAATTTTTTATATAAAAGAAGTTTTTGATCAAGCTATCTAAATCTAAAAAGAACTCATATATTAACAACAAAGTTTACCTTATATATACATTTGAAGTACTTAAAGTAAGGAAAGAAAATATCACTACTCTTGTAGCACGTATAGTATAGGAAGGATGTCACATATATGGAAGGTCAACAAAAAAGATATTTCACAAGTTCCTTTTGTCAAAGCAAAGGTTCAGAATAAATTCTCTAAAGACTTATCTTAAAATAATTTTTTGGCCATTACAATTTCAAGTATATAAAGAAGGCAAGATCTTCACAGTAAAGATAAAAAAAATAAAGAAAAAAAGAGCTGAAAGAATTTTTATGGTCATTCTAAAGTGTTGCAAACAATTCATTTCTAAGAATAGAAAATTGATTAGAAGCTTGCATAGTTATCTTCATACCAGTTCTTATTTGTTGAGGAACCATTTCCTTTATTCTCCTCATTATCACTATAGTTTTGAGTGATTAACCTAGGAGTAAGGGTAAGTGAGTTAGAGTAGAGAATATTGTTTGTAACCACTTTAATTGTTTGAATATTATGGATAGTAGAACAACTTTGGAAAGAGAACTGGGTCCCTAGTAGTGAGGCTAGAAGAGTGCAGTAGATATAAGGTTAAAACACTATAATTCATTTGCTTACTCTTCTAATTTTCATCTTTTTATTTTTTTGTTCACCTTATTTATATTTTCTTGTCCATTTGTCTTCTAGTTGATATCTTAAGTAATTAAGGGGATAAGTTTTTCTTAAGCATTACATTTCTTTGAAATTTGATATAAATAACCAATTCACCTCCCCTCTTGGTTACTTAACTGGGACCTATAGGATGAAGCGGGAGCATTAAGACTTATGGGGCAAATTTTTGTATCTTAGGTTCTTGATCGAAAGAGAGAAATAATGGATGAAGCACATACTTCTAGGTATATACTATATCTTGGTGGAACCAAAATGTACCAAGACTTAAAGTTTACTTTTTGGTGGCATGGGATGAAAAGAGATGTGGCAAAATTTGTAATGGAATGTACAACATGTTAGTAAGTTAAAGATGAGCACCAAAGACTAGAAGGCATACTACAACCCTTAGAAGCATCACAATGGAAGTGGGACCACATTACAATAGATTTTATTGTTGCCTTCCTTAGAACATAGTTGGACGTGATTCAATATGGGCGATTGTTAATACATTAACCAAATGTACTCATTATATGCGATATCGTACGGGGTACTTATTGGAGAAAATGGCTAACTTATACGTGCAGGAGATTGTTAGACTACATAGAGTACCACTTGTTTTTTATAAAGACACTAGATTCGTATCTAAATTTTGGGAAAGTTTACAATGAGCTTAGGTACCAAATTAAAGTTTAGTATTGCATATCATTCACAATTCGATGGGAAATCTGAAAGGATTATTTAAACTTTGGAGCATATGTTAAAAGCAAATGTATTGGAATTTAGTGGAGAGTGGGATAGACAATTCCCATTAATAGAATTTTCTTATAATAACAGTTACCAAGCTACTATACAAATGGCCCCATATGAAGCTTTGTACAAACATAAATGTCGATCTCCTTTATATTGGGAAAATAAAGAGCATGCAATACTCAAACTTGATATAATATTCCAGATGAAGGAGAAATTGTAGATAATTTGGCAAAAGATGAAGGAAGCCAAGGATAGATACAAAAGTTAAGTAGAAATGAAGAGGAGACCATTAGAAGTTGAAAATGGAGATCACATATATGTAAAGATAAGCCCATTCAAAGGACATTAGCAATTTTGATTTAAAGGGAAATTGGGCCCAATATATATTGGAGCTTTTGAGATATTAGAGAAGGTGAGAAAAGTATCATATTACCTTGCACTACCCTTAAATCTATCTATATATCATGATGTATTTCACATCTCAATATTGAGGAAATTCGTAAAGAACCTTGACATGATAATGCAATTGCAACCTATGGAGTTTCAAGAAAATTTGACATTTGAAGACAAACCCATCAAAATGCTAGATAATCAGGTTTAGAACTTAAGGAACAAAGAATTGGAATATGTTAAGAAATAATGTGCTAGTGGTTCGAAAGTAGAAGCAACTTGGGAATTAAGAGTTTCAATGGAAGCAAAGTATCCATGGCTCTTTAGATTCATAAGTCAATGATCTTTTGTTAATAACCTAGTTAATCCTATAAGTAAATGATTCTATAACTCTAGTTATGAAGAATTTTTTAAGATAAAACATTTTCTAAGGTGAGGTGGAAATGTGAGCCCTTAAGATCATTTTTAGGACAACCGTACCTAGATTTAGGGCTTACGTGAAAACTTATTAGATTGAGTCCAAAATTTACAACTAAGTTATAAAAGTTAGTTAAAGTAACCTAGTAAGGTTATATATTAAACATAATATCATAAAACTCCAATTTTAGCCTTAGAAGTGCAATTATTTAATATAGACTAATCTAAATCCCTAAATCTAAATCTTTAATGCAATGAGGACTTAGAGATAAGTTATTTAATTTAAAAAAAAAAGGAATAATATAGGATAATATATTATATGAATATATATATGTATTTTTATGAATATACTTGGTATATATAATAAATATACCTCATAAATTAACTTGAAGCTATATAATTATATATGATAAGTAATAAATTCACAAAATTAAAAAGTAGATATATCTAAAATATTAATAACATAAGTAAAACATCATTACATGAATATGATTACTCATAATGTATATTATTTATATAGGATATGTATACGTATATTAACAAAACTGTCAAATATTAATATATTGTATATAATCTATTAAAAATACATAAAAATAACATCTAAAACTTTAAGAATAGTGTGTAATTAAGCTGGAATCAAACATGGTAGCATTAGCAACAACTAAGGATGACTCAAAAGTTGAATTCAAGATTAATTGACAACTCCTTGATCGGAATCAACCTGCGACAACCCTCTTGCCGAGGCTGATTTATTAGAAGCCAAGATCAACTAACCAAAAGCCAAAGTAGACCTATCATAACCCGAGGCTGACTTGCTCTTCCCAAGGTCGGACTGATGACCGAAGTTCAAAGGGAAGAAAAGGAACCATCTAGCATTAGGCTTGTTGTCTGCCAAGACAATAAGAAACTAAACGATCAAAGCCCCTAAGCTAAAGAATAGATAGGTAAAGTTAGTACTAAGCAATCCACGAGTGCAGCAACTATGGATTGACCACATTGGGAGCTCGAGCAAGCATAATAAGACTTCCAAACATCCTACCCCTATTTGGGCATCCAACTGCTAATCAACCTATACTTGAGTCCGACCATACAAACAACTCGGATGATTGCAATTTGACTACTCTGTTAAATACACAGTTTTGTATACTTTGTAAATGTTTTTTTTATTTCAATTGTAGGCCATTTTTTAAGGTTCAAGGCCTTGTATATTATTTACAGTTTTGCAATTTGGGTTTTAAGACTTGCTATAAATAACAACAATTGTAATTATCGATACGGTAAAAAATATTTAGATAAAGAATTTACACTTGAATTTTCCGTCTTGAGTAACAAACATTCTTGAGCCCCTTTGAGTTGGCGTATTGGATTATTAAGTGCTAAGTACTCTTTAATCTTTCTTACGTTCTTATTAGTCGTACCCCTAAGATTGTAGCGAACCCCTTCATTTGAGTGAGTTAGTGAGTCACATCTAACCCCTCATTTGAAACCTAAGTGACATTTAGTGTTCATGAGTTATATCAAACCCTATTTTAAGCTCATCCCCTGATTATGTTTGTGTCTTGGTGCATGATATCCATACACATTCAATGTCAAAACCCCCATTTTAACTTCTTACTCATTATTCTCATTCGAACCCTAAATACCCATTCTTGGTTTGAGACCCGCTACATGGATTCGCATCAACTTTGCTAATATTAGAGCTTCGGGGAGACACGCATATTAGTGTTCTTCAAAGTTTGATTCATGGTTTGGACATTTCTGTTAATCATCATTCTTAGTGTAGTGTGTTGTTCGTGTTCTTAGCAATAATTTCTAGGTTACTATTAGTTGTATTTTGTTATAGTAGTATTTGTGGAATTGTCTTAGTGGTGGTTGTAAGTTGACTATGATTGAGTGTGTTACATGTTTATTAAATTTAATCTCTTTGAAATTTAGTGTATGAACAAGAATGTTTGAAGATAGTGTCAATAATAGTGGTGATAGCTCTTGTGGAAATTTGAGAAGACATGTTGATAACATAGAATATCAAATTCAGAATTTTACTGATTCTAGCTAGGAACTTACTAACTTAGTTAGAGGCCATAGACATGTTGGCCAAAGTGAAAGAAGGGAACGAACACCTCCTAGTAGAAGCGGCTCCAACGAGCTTGATAATGACAAACAACAACCAATAAGAGTTGCTAAGCCCAGGAGAAGAGAAAATCAACCTGAGCCTAAAGGAGAAATGAAAGGAGTGTTGACTTTAAAGCAAATCAAGAAGCCCAAAGAAGAGAGTTGAGGCCAAGAAGAGAAATGTTTGAGCAGAGCTCCAACCAAAGTGGTCGATTTGAGGTAAATCAACCAGCTTAGAATATAAGGGATAAACCCCGAATACATGGCTGAAGACTTGACAACATTAAGCTTAAGCTGCCGACCTTCAGTAGTGGTAGTCAACTCGAAGAGTTCCTTGACTGGGTTCCTTGAGTAGAGAAGATGTTTAAGTGCTATGAGTGTGATGACAAAACCAAGGTTAAGCTAGCTTCGTTAGCCCTTATTGAATATGCAAGTCTTTGGTGCGATAAATTGATCGCTAAGTGAGATGTCGAGGAGAGGAGCCGATCAGAACTTAGAGGCTCATGAAAAGATTGATGAACCAACGCATTGTGCTAACTTATTTCAATTAGGAGATGCTCTATGTGTTCCAATACTTTAGACAAGGTTAAAACACTATTGAAGAGTACTTGCAAGAGTTTCAAACTCTAATGACAAAATGTGAGATTCTTGAGCCATAGGACCATACAATTACTAGCTCCCTAAGTGGACTCCAAGATGACATTATCGACATAATCGAAGTCCGACCATTCAACTCATTGGATGAACTAATTAATTTAGCATTAAAGGTAAAGAGATAGAGGAGGAGACTATATTGGAGGCCTATCATCCGACCTCAACAAGGCAACCTTGAGCCTAAGAGGTATGAAGAGAAAAAAAAGCTTAAGAAAAGGATAGAGAGAGTAGAGTCTAGCCAACCTGAGAAGGTTGATGTTAAGAAAGTACAAAAGGAGAGAGTGTCCAACACCAAACCCCGAGAAGTTAAGTACTTTAAATGTTTAGGTTATAGACATGTTGCCTTTTAATGCCCGAACAAGAGGGTAATGATTTTGAAGGGTGAAGGACTCGATGTTTAGGTAGAGAGCCATAGCGATAAGAGCTCCAGGAGTGAGGAAGCAATAAATGTCTACCCTAATGAGGGAAAACCTTTGGCCTTGATGAGCAAACGAGTTGATATGAAGGAAGACTCGGGTCAAATGGAGAACTTATTTCAGATATGATGTTTGGCGAATGGGAAGAGTTGTTCCCTAGTAGTTGATGAAGGTAGCTACACTAACATCATTTCTACCGAGCTAGTAGAGAAGATAAAATCATCAACCTACCTATATCCCTGCCTATATGGACTAAAGTGGTTTAATGATAAGGGTATAGTCCATGTACATAAGGGAGCTTGGATAACATTTAAGGTTAGACAATACAAGGATGAGGTTGACTTCAATGAAATACCTATGAATGCAGCAGATGTGCTTCTGGGCCGACCTTGGGAGTATGATCAAAGAATGATCCACGATGGCTTCCTCAACACCTATACGGTTTGAAAGGATGGAAAAAGCTATTGCTTAACTCCTATGAGTGTAGAGGAGATCTAGAATAGCCCAATGCCCATGGTAAAAAGAAGGGGGAAGAGGAGCCTATTCAGCAACCAAGCCTAAGCTTATAACCTAAAGTCAAGGATAACTTCTTTTCAACCCTACAGTGATGATAGGAATCAGCCCACAATGACCTTCTTGCTAAGGCCAATTTGTTAGAAGCTGAGATCAACCAACTAGAACCCGAGGTTGACCTACTCTTGTTGAGGCTGAACTGATGACTGAAGGCTGAAGGGAGGAAAAGGAACCATCTAGCATTAGGCTTGTTGCCTATTGAGACGATAAGAAACCAAAAGACTAAAGCCCTTAGCTAAAGAACAGCTCAACATAGCTTAGGAAAGCTAGTACCAAGCAATCTACGAGTGCAACAACTATAGGCTGACCTCACTGGGAGCTCAGGTAAGTACAATAAGACTTCCAAACATCATACTCTTGCTTGGGCATTTGATTGCCAATTGATCCTTGCTCAAGTCTAACCCTACAAATAGCTAAGATGATTACATTTTTACCACTTTGTTAAATACCAGTTTTGTATACTTTGTAAATGTTTTTCTTATTTCAATTGTAGGCCATTCTTTAAGGTTTAAGACCTCATGTATTATTTACAGTTTTACCACTAGGATTTAAAGACTTGCTATAAATAGTAATAATTGTAATTATTGAGACGGTAAAGAATATTTAGATAGAGAATTTACACTTAAACATTCCTTTTTGAGTAACGGGCATTCTTGAGCCCCTTTAAGTTGGCGTTTTAGATTATTCAGTACCGAGTACTCCTTAATTTTTCTTGTGTTCTTATTAGTCGTGCCTTCGAGATTGTAGCAAATCTCTTCATTTGAGTGAGCTAGTGAGTCACGTCTAACTTTTCATTTGAAACCCGAGTGACATTTGGTATTCATGAGTTATATCGAAGCCTATTTCAAGTTCATCTCTTAATTGTGTTTGTGTATTGAGGCATGATATATATACACATTCACTATCAAAATCCCATTTTAACTTCTTGCCCATTATTCTCATTTAAACCTCGAATACCTATTCTTGGTTTAAGACCAGTTGCGTAGATTCGCATCACTCCTACTATTGTTTTCTTCAAGCAAAATAATAAAATAAATTACTTAGCTATTTAGAAAAATTCTTGTCATCTAATCTAGTATAAATAGGAGTCCCTGACTTTCAATTACATAGTTTTGGAACATAAGACACTCAAAGAAAAATCAAAGGAAATTAATAGAAATAGGGGGGAAAAAAGGAAAAAATAAGGGAGCTACTAACCCATGCTAGTTCCCAACCTATGTTAGTTCCTAACCCAAATGGAAGTTTGCTATTGTACCTTATTGGACCCTGATAGAACCCCCATCACCTAGCATTGCTGATAACCCCCCTACCCATCAACCACCGGTTATCGGAGCACCAATGAACATAAGTTCCAAGTTTTTATTTTGTTTTTCTCTATTTTAAAAAAAATATTAAATGGATTTGGACAATATGAAAAAATTTACTCCTAGTTTATTTTAGATGTAATTTCATGGTAAAATTTTATTTTTCCAACATTATGAATATTTATATACTTGCTTAATATATGTACTATTCATTCGAATTTTCAAATTTAATATAAATATATTAAATGATGTTTTTTTAAGCTCAAAATTTTTTTGTAGAATACATATTACATCTAGTTTATTGATATAAAGCCCAATTTTGATTATATATATATATATATATAGCATTTTTATGCCTTAAAAATGGCAAAGAATAGGGTAATTTATCAAATAAATCGATTTTAGGGAAAATAATTGATGAAATTACAATTCAATTAATTTTGGATGTGTGTAATGATGTCAAGATAGGTTGGAATTAATTTGGTTTAAAAATCATTTTATTTGCCTAATTAACTATGATTTAGGGTAAAAACGTAATTTTACATATATAGGCGATAAACTTGATTGCATGAAATAAGTTAATTGTCAAAATTCCACATATTTTTCTAATTCCATTGAAATTTTCATGGAATTATTTGGTGATTTTAACTATTTATTATGAATTTTCCTAGTTAAGTGACTTAAATTAGTAATTGAGATATGTATTTAATAATATTATGTTAAAATATGTTAACTATTCTATTAAATTACAATTAAACATACTCTAATCAAATAGGATTACTTATTATTTTGTGGTATTTGAAAATATTATCTATATCGAGTTATGATATATACATGTTAGGGTTGGATTATATATGATTTATCATGTTTATTATAAAATTATGTAAAAATATATTTTATTTATATATTACGAGAAATGATATCAATGTGATATTTCTTGTTATACAAACTTTATCTATATGCTAGGATTAGAAATGCCCTTTATGATTTACCTTTTGAAAAGAACACATAATATGTACCGTTGTGTTCAAACGAACTCAATGATATCGATTTTATTAAAATTGGATAACTTTTGATAATAAGATAGGTATTTTTGATCATATTATATAAAATATCCTTTTATGACAATCTTTCCATAATTAAAATGTACTTAGACTAATGAGAAATATGTTTCGATATAATCGAAATAATATAATATAAGTAGTAATAAAACTACGTATATTAGATAATATTAAGTAATATAATATAACATATATGATAAAGTAAAATACTTAAAGTATATATGTATAATATATGTATAAACCTATAGTAATATAAAAGTAATACACTTTGGAAGTACATATATATGTAATGTGTGCATATATAAATGTATATGGATATAAGCAACTCTATTAAATTTCAACATAAGTTGTATTTCAACTAAGTTATGTGATAATACGAAAAACTAGATAAACGCTAATGTTTTCGTAGATCTTATGAAAATTGAATTTGGGTTTATATATATAGAATTTCCAAGTAAAGAAGCATTAACATCCCAAACTTGTTGGAGCAAGCTTCAATATAAGTGAGAATTGTAAAGATTGGAGTATATGCTTGCTTGTGGTCATAAGTAGTGATTGTGTGCATGTTATGCCTGTGCTTGGTTACTGAAATGTTGATTGGTAGTTGAACTACATGCTTTGTTGTGTTGGTTGAACTTGTTTGGTGTGAATTGGTTGATCACTCTTAATCGGACTAACTAAAATACAAACTAAAACTATAAGTGAACATCCATCACATCTCATTAGGGGATGGTTAAGTTTTTTTGGCTAAATTCTAATGCCTACGATAAGGTTATAGTAAGTTAGCCTTTCTCCACCCTTGGTTGAACTAAGTGATAGGAGAAAAAGTTAAGAAAAGGTTGGGGGCATTGGATTCAAAGGTAGTAATGGGCGAAGCAGGAGCCTCCATTGCAAAAGCTTGGAATTAGCCATGAGAGGTTCTCGTGGTCTTTATGATTGGTATTATGACCATCATGTCGCAATTTCTCAACCTAGGTTAGAGTTAGTGGAATTTCTCTAACATCGCGATGGACTAATAATGTCATGCGGATGATATATTGCTTGTTTGTACATTGTACGTAATAATTGGCTAATAACTAGTTGTACTGTTCCACTTATATATGCTTTTTGCTTTCTACCCTTATTGAGCTATGGTTTGTTCACTTCCCTATGGATTTACTTGTAGGATTTAAGTAATCATGTTAAATGAAGATCACCTCTAAATGTGCAAAGAGGGTGTATTTAGGCTTAAGTGCGGTAGAATTGATGAAAACTATGTTTTTAGAAATTTTTGTTTTTTGTAGGATCAATTAGATCATCTAGATGATCTAGTTAGGTTTCTACTTTTAAGTCGTATTACATACTTATATACTTTTATAAATACTCTATACTTAACCTTATTGTAAAAAGAAGCTTGTCATGGATATAATATTAGTATATTATTCAAACTATGAATGCTACATGGTAGACTATTACAACTTAACAGTGTTTAGAGTGTGACATGGATGCTAATGGGAGTAGTGTTTGAACGCTAGCTGTAGTCTGTAGATTTCTATAGGTAACAATGATGTTTTACCCGCCAACCTTCATTCCCCTTTCGCTAAAGCTTGAAAAATACCACTTTCAAAATGTTTTCCCATCAACAACTCAACCTTACACCTCTCAAAGCACTAACCAAACACCAATCTACTATCAAATCTCAACCTAACTTTCCATGATTCAATCAACATGTCAATAAAACCATGCGCACAAAGTGTAATTATTTAATACTTATCAAAAGGATCCAAAACTTGCACTTTAACCACTAAGAACCCGTTGTAGGACTCTTAATAAATCACCCCAAATTCATTTTCCTCACTAACTTATGGAGAAGAATGAGTTTTCTTTTAATTGAATTTTGTTAGATTCCTTAAACAAAAAGATGATTTATCATCTCACCTTTGTCCCTTCAAACTGATCTTGCTAAAATGCATTGTAGACTCCTCCTTGCTTTAAGTCTTATGCAAAACCTTAATCCACAATGATTGTGCACATATAGCAAAAGCAAGAAAGGGTTTCCAATGAGCAATACTTAGTTATTTATACTTTACATTCATAGAAATTTCCCATGCCTAAATTGCCTTCTCTTTAATTTTGTTATACTGCTCATGCCCTTAATGAGAAATATTATTGTTTTATTATTTTTCCTTTTTGTTTAGGTCTTACATATATAATTTGCATTATTAGCTTGACAAAATCAATAGTGATAGTGCCCAAGTTCTGTAAGCATTGTGCCCCTAAAGAAAAATATGCTTCTTGAATAGGAAGGATATAAAATGATGCTTGAAATTTTAGTCCTTAAATGAGTACTAGTACATTAACTTGGACTTTACATGATAAACGTTGTTCATTCCCTGTCATTGCATGGAATTTTGGAATAGGAGTAACTTATAGGCATAAATATGGAACACTACTTCCTTTGACAAAATTGTAAGTGCTAATGAGTTTAATAAGACATAAATGTTGTGATCATTTACAAGAGCTTCAAATCTTAAAGTTCAAGCTACCCCATCTCCTGATATTGGATAATGACTAACTATTCCAAATGCATCACATTGATGCTCTTCTAAAATGTATTCAATGAATTCATATGACATACTAAATGCTTCATCATGTTCATTGCATTGTAGTAACAAAAATTTAGCCTTACACTTATGGTTTTGACCAATTTCTCATGATAGTTAAGCCTTGTTCACACCTTGTTTGTACCTCTTTTGAAATAAATTTTTAATCAATAATTTTGTTTCAATGGTTTTTGTAGACTGTGTAGACTGATTTTGTAATGATGAATAGGGCAGTGATTTAGAATATTGAAGGGGTGTGTATGATGAGGACGAATGAGGAGAATTGAATGATGGGTATGTGTTTGTATACTAACAATTGTTGTTTTGTTGATCTAAAAATTTTCATTCATTCATTTTTTGTAACCAAATTGCATGTACCAAAGAATCTGGTTTGGCAATTTGAACTTCTTTTCTAATATGGCACTTAAGTCCTATAACAAAACAACTTATGTGAAAGTTTTCAAAAAGGCTAACAACCTCAATAGAAAGAGTTTCAAATTTTGTTTGCTATTCCACTATAGATCTGGTTTGCACAAATTTTGATAATGCATCTTGCACATCCTTATGTTCAAATGGACCCAAATGTACCTGTAAGGCCTTAAGAAATTTATGGCCAAATGATGAGTTGATTGTTGCAATCCATCCATTAAAACCATTGAATAGCATGACCCTCTATTCCAAAAGAAAAAAAGAAAAGAAAAATGAAAATGCAATAGTAAGGCATTGATCTTTAGGAATCTTATAGAAATAGCTCAAAGATCCATCCTAAAGGACCATCTCCATAAAACTAGATAATCTCGAGCTTAATTCCTTTCAACAAGGTATCTAAGATTGAAGCAGCTGATGAACCATTTCAATCTCATTGTCATTGAACTCAATTACGTTGTTGATTTTGCATTGCTACCTGCATTTTTTAGGCAAAATCTTACACTTGCATGTTTGACCTCAATGAATCTTGTATTTGTAATTACATTACTTTGACCAGTTCTGCCAACGAACACACTAAAGCTTGTAATGTGTCCATATCGGATGTTTGATTATTGTTTCTTAATCCTACCAATGACGACGAATGAGAGCACGAAAATGTTAGGGCCGAATTTTACGAAATAGGCCAAGCCCTTTACGTTTACTTAATCTACTCTTTCTTTGGTAAATGAGAAGTCCTTCAACTCTCTCTGCCTTTTTCTCCGGTATTGTTTCTAATTCTTGGCTAGATTGAAGTGTACTCTCAAATATTGTAGATCTACTCGTGATACTCACAGATTCGTGGTCATTTCTCACTGTTGCCGTGTGAAATATTTAGAAGTAACAGATGAAGTGACGTGTTTTGATGATAAATTTTTTTCCCTTTATGAGCAACGGATGAGCTCCTAATGCCAAAGGCACCTGATTTTTCCTAGAAAAGGGTCATAAGATGCCCTCTATGCTATTATTTTCCACTTTTTATATTCAGTGATAATGTTCACAATCTCAGAATTTGCTACAAAACTACTGAACAACTTGGAACTATTTTCCATTTACAATACCGTCAGTGCTAAAATTCCGTCGTAATTCAGTTGCTCTTATTTTTTGTTGTAACATATTTTAAAGTCCTTCGGTCCTGTAGTTTTGGGTAACATGCAAACCAAATAATAAACTAAATCTAGGGAAACAAAAAATGGCTACGAATATAGGGGTGGCTAATGGATGTGCTCGTGCTGGTCCTTCAATTTTTGTGCTGCGTTGTTTTTTCCGTGCTTCTGTATATGCCCGACCCGGACAAAGAACTCGTACCTGGCTCTAAGATTTCTTGGTTTGGGGCCACTACCCGTCTTAATGCCCTTGCTTGGCTCTATAGATTTCTCAGTTTAGTACACTTACCCATGCCAGTTCATTCGTTGCTCATGCCACCTTCTTGTTGTCCTTCCATGCCCGTGAGGTGAACATACGCTGTAAAATATATGCTTTCTTGCTTTCGAAAATGTAAATATTTAACGAGTTTCAAGGAAATAAGAGAAATGGTTACGGTATTTAGTGGATTCTTAGTGATATAAATTCTTTAATTCAATTTATAAAGTATAGTAAAAAGTTGATACACAGTGGTGCATTACCACTGCTGTGGCAGATGCGCCATGGCCACCAAATTAAGCATAATTCATATGACTAATATACTATTTGCAAAATGCTCTCAAAGGATAAACTGGATTGTTTTGCTAGGATTAATTACTATTGATGGCCAAGGTTTCCATAGCCTAGTGATATAAACAAAAGTGTCGTAATGGAAAGGTTGATAAGTTTATTTACTTTGGTAAATGCAGAAAGATTGTTGGACCGCTAATTAGTTGATTCACTGTCGTACAACAAAAAACAAAATTATGCGATTAAATTAAGATTTTATGCCGGCAAGAATAGCTAATATTCGCGAAACTTTCCATAAAGGTAAACAGTTCCACAAGTAATATGATAGAGCAAAGCACGGAATAATTTAAATAAATAAGAGGATACTAATGTATGGATATATAAGACCATGCATGAAGTAAATTAATACTTTAACTCTAGAACTAACATGCACAGCTTATATGGTTCAATTTCTCTGAGTCCTCTCCTTCCATATGTGGCATATGACAAATGTGTTGGGATTTCAGGTGAAATGGAAACATGACTTTTTAAATTTTGTACGCTAAGATCAATCGATTTTACTCGAAAACTCAATAGAGGAACAATCTATATATCAGCACGAATATCAACATTACATAATCATAAGCATATTATTATGGTGTAAAGGGAAAATGTAAATAATTTCATAAACTTTAATCTTAATCTTAATTTAAATATACCCTATGAATTTTCAAATATTAAAAGTAACTCTTCAAAAATTTTATTTAGTGTGAATATATAACCCATGAGTTTTCAAAAGTTGTAAACAACCCTTCTAAACTTTAATTTTTGTGTTAAGATATCCTCTCAAACTTATCAAAAAATATCTTTTATATTATTAATTTATCAAAATTTAGAGAAATAGTTTATTTGAAAGTAAATGTATAGGTTTGCATATAATCATACAGAAAAATTATTTGTATGAGCTCTGAGACCTTATCGCCTAAAATTAATCAGATGACCTTCAAGAATTTGAATGGCGGAATGTCTAGCTCCAATCAATCCTCTTTAATGACCATACCTTGAGTGACTTGAAACTTTATGATGAGTATTTTCTTATTACATCTTTATAAGATATTGAAGTTTCACAGAAAATTGAACCTTTTAGTTCAGGATCATGTGGACTATGTTAGCTGCTGCATGATGCGTATGCCTGTAATGAAGCAAACTGGACTTGATGTAAACAAGGGTAATTAAATGTGTAACCTACTTACGCATGTTCATGTTGAGTTAGCGGACAACATCCTTGTACCGAGTTACATCTACGAGTATACTCCTGAGATAATACAGTAGCTAAATGCTTAGATCATGATGTGGCTCGCTAGGCAACCAATAGGAAAGAAAGACTATTAATGTGTGGATGATTAAGGAAGGAAGTTAGAGCAAGAGCAATTCAAAGTTGTGGAACCCACAATATGGATGGACAGCATTCATCAATGTCCAATATAGGGATGATATTTGTATGAGACTACTTTTATTTTCTATTTTGACGTGGTTTGCCGTTTCGATTTGTTGATATGACAATCCCCATCGATCCTTGACCGCCTGCTATGATTGGATCCGGACACGTTAGTTTCAGTTAAGTCATTTTGATTTGGGGACATTAGTTACTTCAAATGTCAAGACACTGAAATCATGTTGTTTGTTATTACTAAATAAATAACTTTAATGAAGTTTTACTATTGCATTAGAATTAAGTATGGATGCGATATTGCATAGAGTGTACTTGTGCAGTTGTTCATTGCTAGGATTTTGCGACTCCCTCCTTTGAGATTATTTGTATGATGAGCTTCAATTCGAACTCCATATCAGTATTAGGATGACGATAGATGGAGTGATATCAGTACTTAGTTGTTTCTATTGCTACTTATTAAGGCGATGAACTTTTATACTCTAATATATATTAGACCTTGTGGAGTTCAGATTATTTTGTACCTACTAAAATTTTATCTCTTTCAACTGTTGAGTTAAATGTTTTCTTTAAACAAAGTTAGTGAATCTTTTTTCACTATAAAGATTATATAAGGAATAATAAATATGGCCTGGTAAGTTTAGAAGCCTTAACATGTTTTTTTAACATTGATAACATTATTTAGGAGAAAGAAAATACTTAAAAGTATCAAAAATATTTTGAATAATGACAAAATCTAGCCTTAACTTTGCATGTTACTTTAATTTATATTTAAAGTTTGAAATTGCTAATGTCATACATGTTATACTTTCACTTATCAAGATTGCTATCTTCTGTTCTAATATTTGACACGGTAGTAAACTTTGTAAGTTTAATTGATTATGAAATGTAACAATTTCAAACTTTATGATAGAGATCTAATAAGTATGACATTTAAAATTTGTAAAATTAAAGAAAATTTTGATATAGCAATTTTGATATCATTTTATTTTTTTTTTTATTTGATCTATTAAAAAGTGCCCTTACGCCCTAGCAACTGTTAACATTTTCCGACTAAAATCAAAACCGAGAGAAGGTTAGCGAAATTCAAACCAAAGGCCGTGTAAATGATGCTAGCCACTATAACAGAAATAGGCAAAAGCGAGGTGTAATTGTACGAGAATATAACTTGTAGGTAGTAAAAAAGAAAATTGCAAGGATCGAGTTGCCACATAAGTCCAATTTGGTAATTAAATCCTCCTATATACTAATTGGGAGAATTATATTGCTACATATACACTTATGTAGCAATTCAATCTTCCAATTATGTTAAAACCTACTTTTAGCACAATTTTCAAATATATTTTAGTGCTCGCGCTTAAAAATTTGTCTCTGTCCAAATCCTCTTTTCATTCCATCTTTTTAAATGGAAGCTTTGGGTTCTCTCTCCCTCCCTCCATCTATTTTTCTTTATCACTCTCACTCTATATCTCCCTCTTTCTTTGATTTGCTTGTCTTTTGTCTGTGTTTTGACACCACCTTTGGTGGTCTTTTTCTTTTTACTTGTACAAGGACAAAGGAACCAAAAGAGGAGCTGCCATGGTGATCATTTTTTATTACTCTAGATTTACAAGTAATAAATCTTTATGATTTCTCATATGTATTTAGGATTTTTGTGTTTTTTGGATAGTGGAGGTTTATGGGTTTAGATGGTTGAGTTGTTTGTTCATCTCTCCTTTTGGTTAAAATTTTATCTTTTTGAAATTTTTTTTGGGTATACTATGAAGGTATAATACTATTAAATTTCAAGTAATGTGACTTGTTTAGCTTTGATGTTCTGTCAAATACTTCTAAAGATATTTGATTATGAGTTTTAGATTAATTGTTATTTAGTTGTATTTTAGTTAACTAATTTAAAAAAAATATACATATTCTATGTTATTGTATCTTGAGTGTTCATAATGTTCTTATGCTGTTATTTTCTATATGGAAGGATTTTGATATGATTATGTATTGGTTTGTTATATGACATAAAGCATATATTATAATAGGATATTCATATAGGAGGAAAATGAAGAAAAATAGGAGATGATTTAGGTTATTTTTATGAATAGAAAACATTATGATGAATAGAGGCAAATTATATAAGTATAATATGTATATGAAAAATATATACAATTCATACTGGGTTGCAAGAAATTTTCTTTTTGCAAGAAAATTATCACATATTGCAAGGATTTTATTCTCACCTATTACCTATTTTATGGGGATTTTTTTTCCTTGCAAGTAACCTACTTTATGGGGATTTGTCGTCGTAAATAACTAAAAATTGACTTTCCTCGTCTTCCCTCAGCTTTATGGTAGGAAGTCAGTTCATCGCAAATATTAAAGCTATGGGAAGATTTAGAATTCCCATATATAATTGACGCATTTAATAAATTTGATTGTAGTGAGCTTTGAAACGGTCCAGTAACTTGACCAGGACACCAAGGTCAACCTCAAAGCAGTTGTTTGTAAATGTTTTATGTCAATAATTATTACTTAGTGTAAAGAGACCATGTGCTATCAATGGGATTCAAACCAACATCTCCGTCGATGTACGCATAATCTGTACCAATTGCGATGAAAGGGGAAAAAGATTTACAAGTTAATATATGTTATGCATATGTATTCTTGGTCTGTATGTATTAATTGTATTTGGACATGTAGTAATGTGGATATATATATATATATATATATATAATCTAATCACTACCATTATTACATATTGGACAGATATGATTCATACCTATATATGATGTATATTATCTCGTGAATCTTTCCATGCAGCAACAATAACGATATTTGTCTGACTTTCTGAGATAAATGTACATTTTCTTCTCAGTTAGCAACAAGAATGCAGCCACTGGTCTCACCGATGAGTCCTGGCAAAAGATTGCCATCCACAACCTCAAAATTTAAAATATAGAAAAGAGGAAATCATTTGTTTTTCACACGACGACTTTACTACATGTTAGAGAAACTTGCACTAAATGATGAATCTTGACCCTGTTCAGCATAAGCAAGCATTGTCAATTGTAAAGCAAGTGTAGTATTTCAAACATAATTATCATCTTATTTCATTGAGAAGAAGTTAATGACTAAAGTTTATTGCCAATTGCCGAAGGATAAGGACCAGAATTAACAACAAATGATAGCGACATTAGTAAGCCAATGACGGATATTAATGCTCAGACATCTCCATATTAATCGTCTTATTCATGGATGTAAAATGCTCAGACATCTCATACTTCAAACTCTTTGTAACATCAACGGTGTGGTTTGTCCCTCGTTATTCCATCAACAACTCGTCTGTCCTATGATAATTCTTCTTTCAGTTTTCTTTGTTTCAATGCGAATTCATGCAATGTAACCTATCCAGGACATACATGTGTTGGAGGCTCGGTCATCCAATTGACTGTAAGCCAAGATCACAGGGACGTCATTAATAGCCCATGCACTTCGTTAAATGCAATAAGTCTGTAAGGACATCATTAATATAACTAGTTTGCTTCATTAAATTGAATAAAACAATAATATAATAGCTATTGCAAATAATAGAATAGAGCTGCAATAAATATCAAATGCATATTCAATATTTTATGTAAGAGTATTTCAGGGAAAACATTACTTCTAGTATTAAATAACTTTTTACAAGCCCCAAAAATGAATGGTTATTCAATGTTTTTTATAATAAGAATTTGCTATAAAATTGCTGTTATGAGCCTTGAGATATAACTTAATATCGTAATAACTTTTCAATAAATAACAAGGAGGGCAATGTGCTATTACAGCGAAGTGAACCAGCTATAATAATAGGGTGAAGATAAAAAATGGGGCCTAAAATAGTTTTAGTCGAGCTAATCCACTACTTCTCTAAGATATAAGACCTAAGGAAATTTAGGCAGATTTCCTAGTGAATTCTCTTTCATCAATCATCATCCATTCATGAAAGTTGATACCTTAAAACTTTAAGTTTAACGAAACTCGAAATATGGAACAATTTTAAACCAAACAATTTCTTGAATAGGAATTTAAAAGCACCTAAATAAGTCCAACTTATCTATGGTTCTATCTTTTTTTTTTTTTTCCTTTTTTAATCCGAAAGAAAAACTTTACCAAAAGAGAAATTCAAAGTACACCAAGAGGATCGGGCAGTCTAGAATTAGCATCATCAAATATAAAATTACATAATCGTCAGTGGTCATAGATTATTAAACAAGATTACACGCATGACTGAAGAATATTAATAAACTAGAAACATGGGTATACATAAAAGTAAATAATATATATATATTAAAATATGAAATAATTATATAACTAAATACACACAGTACTTTTCTTTTCAATTTCAAAAAAATATAAATAATGCTTGTCAACAAAAAAAAAAAAAAGAAGATTATGCATCTTGTCGTCTTAGAATTCTTGCCAGTAATTGTTTGGGCTCTACATGTATAGGGCCTATAAAACAATACATAGTAAGGGAGCATGGGAGGGTTATCTGGTATAGCTATTCCGATACTTAAGTTAGTAGTGGGCTTTTAAGAGTATGAAATTCTTAGGAATAATGCATAAGCTTAGTATGTAGAGTCTAAAGAGGTTTATCGTTGGATAGTAACCTGGTATTTATAGTGGGGTAGAATTGGCAATTAGAGGTTAGTTAGTAGGGGAGATCTTCTCTCCCAAGTATAGGAGAGTAGAGCCGTTATGCTCGACGCATCTCACTTATTCAAGATGTAGCTGCTTCATCCTTATTTTATGCATTATAGCCATTGTAGGGCTTATTGAGCTTGATCCATACAGGCCTAAGGCTTAGACCCATAGGAGTGAGCCCTAGGCCATGAGGTATGTTAGATCTAGTCGGGCTTGAAGGGCCCATATCTAAAGTGCCCTATTAACACTTGCCCCCTTACAGTCTCATCGTCGAGACAAATGTAAGGAGAAGGGATATATGGACTGTTCAAGCGTAACTGATTTGACTCAAAAGACCTAACCTAGTACAATGGGCTCAATGTAATGGGCATGTAGGTTCGAATTGGAGGGTAACCAAGGTGTAGGTGTCCGAGGTAGTGGGTACTTAGGTCGAAAATATCCGAGGCAACATTAATAGGAGTGGTCAGTAGTTTCGAAGCAGAGTGTTGGAGACTTAAGCAAGGCTTAGGTTAGGGTATCAGAGTAAGACACTATTGTAAGTCATTGAGTAGGTGCTTCAAGGCTATGAATTGGTCTATTTGAACAGTGCTCGACAAGGATTGAGCAAGTATAATTGTGTCATGTCTTTATTACACCAATTAGGTAGAATTTAGATAGGCCCTAAAGAAGCTTCTTGTCAAAGAAACTTTTTTCAAAGTGTCATTTTTGCTCGCTTATATTCTGTGCATTAAATGCGACATGACACGCACTGTGTTGTAGCAAACTAACGTGCATTTACATGCCCTTTGCCTTTTAAAGGTGACTGTCCAATCATAACACTTTCCACGTGCCTATTATGTTGCATTTTAAGGGATTCGTACTTATACAGATCCCTATAACTGCCTGTACGACTTCTTAGATGGTTTGCCTATAAATAGTAGGATTACAACATGAGACTACTTTTCTACAATCTCTTTGTTATGCCATTATCAGAGTCAAAACTTTCTTCAAACACTTACAAACTTTCTCAAAGCTTTTCTTCCTTCTTTGAGTACTACAGCAATGTCAACCAACAAAGGTGAGACTGATTCCTCTTTGTCACTGCATCTCTCTAGTTCAGAGTCTACAAGGGGTGATCTTACTCGGTACGGGAGAACGAGCTATCCTTACTAGCATAACTTAATAAACTTACAAGGATGGCTATAGAGGCACTAGATTAGGCTAAAACCATCAATGCTATCCCTAAGGATGTATATGCACATATTCCCCTACCTCCTCCAGAGAATTTGTTTAATGCTCCTAAGACGGGTAAGGGGCCTAGTGGTTGTGTGAGTAGAAGCAAGGAATTTGCCCTCAGTTTGGATCATAAGCAACTTTATTGTACAAGTGATCCCTAGGTGGTAGATCAAGTTGCTAAGCAAGTATAAAAGGGTAGCCTTGTTGTTAGAGAGGCATTTTACAGTATTTGAGAAGTGCTTGGAGTTTAGACAGTACCTCCTACCTAGTCGCTTTAAGAAGGAATTCTTTAACTACTACTGCTACAGTCCATCATAGGTACTTTCTAATGAGTGGAGGGTACTGAAGGCTTTTTAGGCGTTTTTTGAATGCCTAGTGCTAAGGGCTACTCTTGAGCTCTTCTATCACTTTTGCATGTAGAAGAGTATTAGGGGGTGGCCTTACCTCTAGCTGTACCCAAGGAAAAATATATACTACGGTCTTCTAAATTCGGTGAAAGGTTAGCAAGACAACTATGTGGTGGTTGAACTGCTTAAAGAAGTGGATTTCTAGACCTGATGAATTGGGATGGTTCGTATCGGAGGTGAGAAGGGGCTTAGTCCCAGCAATGTTGAGGACACCCAAGAGATCTTGGCCTTTATGGCATTGAGATACAGATAGGAGATCAATATTGCAAAGACTATAGAGAGTTATTTCTAGTACCCAATCTCTAACCTCTTCCCCAACATGAAGAAAGCTGTAGTAGAGAAATAAGTTGAAGGTTTAGGTATTTCCGGTACCCAACTAAGTTATGTTGGTGTTGAGGTGCTTCTTTCGGTGCCTATACGATGGGAGGACTCCCTTGGTCATACCAGTCATGGTGGTGTTTTGTAAATAGTATTTGTAGTTTCTTTTAGTTTATTCTTACATTCCTTTTTTAACTTTCAGTTGAAATGCTTATAGGCAAAAATTTGGCCCTAAGGATGCTTCGTCCCTCTTTGGACAAGTTGATGAGCCAATACTAGGCGATGACCAAGGTAGATTCGCTGAAGGGTAAGGTTATAAGGTTGAAACTAGGGCCTAAGGAGACCAGCAGGGTAAGGTTGAGGTCCATTCCTCAGGGGATTCCCCTTGGCATCCGGGACGAGCCCATAGGTGTGGAGCTATTGAGTGTAGCTCCCCCTGCTCCTGCCCTCATCCGTTCTACTGAGCCTATTGTTATGGGTGATAAGGTGCCGAAATGGAAGGTCCCAATGTGCAGATGCTTTCCTTTCTAAGGGCAAGGGAGGGAAAGATTGAGCAAGGGGCCACCATTGCGAAAGCTACTAGCAAGAAGTGCATGGCTCCCCAAGATGACTAGGTAGCCAGGTCTTAGAGCAAAGAAGTAAAGGCCCCTAGCAAAGGTGCCATTAAGCAAGGGGAAATGGAATGAGTGGCCTATGGCCCATCCTTATCAGAGTGTCAACGACATAGGGATGCATTTTTTGAAGTCTTTAACAAGTTTAAGTTATGGGGATAGGGTTGGACTCATTCTAGAAAGTGCCATACACTTTTCGAAACAAGGAGCTCTTGAGGGGATGCTCCAAGGCGAAAATGAAGAGGGTTTGGGAGAAGCTCCTTAGGCCAAAGTGGGAGGTCCACGCCAACGATTTAATGCTGTAGCACATGATGCTTAGCTACTAGGTTTCAATGGGGTCTTATAACCTTAGTGACTGTACTATCCTTGAAGGGCTCTCGTAGAAAGGTGGGGACAACTCTATACAAATAGCGAGTCACTTAAGCACATTGATGCGATAGGTAAGTTTTCATTTCTCTTGTGTTGTCGTGCTTTTATGTGTTATTATGTTAATGGTGGGCTTCATTTTTAATTTGTAGTACTATAGCTAGGTGTTGCTTCAACTAAACAAGCCTAATGCTACCCAAAAAGAGGTAAAGGGCTTTTGGGAGGTATTGCATTGACATGAGAAGTACCTATTGGAGGCTGAGGCTTCTAGTAAGAGTACTTGAAAAAATTTGCTAAGGCTAACAGGTACCTACGTCACTCCATTATGCAAGTGGCGAGGCTTAAGGTGTGGTTAAAGGATGCAAAACAAGAAAGGAACTAGGTTGAGAGGGCGGCCAAGAAGGCTAACGACCTAAAAGCTCGGCTAGAGAATGAAAAAAAGACAAAGGCTCATCTCTTTTAGAGGTTAGACGAGGAGGATGAGGCTCAAGCCCGACTTAAGAGAGAAAATGCCAAGTTAAAGGCATCGATGGTTATGCTACAAACTAAGCAGGCGATGAAGGCATCCGAGTGTAAGGGCATTAAGGCCACTTTACTAGAACTGGCTTGTTTAAAGTTCTTTCTATAGTAGCAGGTTGGGGAGTTACGGGATAAAGTTTCGGAGTTGGAAGAGATCATCTACAAGATGGAGAGTGGGGAGGTCTTCAACGGTACTGGCACTAAGAAAGCAGTCATCGACTACCAGAATACTGAAGAGTGGTTAGACGAGTTAGAAGACCCGACTACTAACTCCACCCACTATACTCGGAGGGAGTTTCTCTCCCATTATCTGACCTGGATCTCAACTTCCTCGACTTCTTGGAATCTGCAACATTTAATGAGACGAGGGAAGCCCTAGTACAGGAAAAGGAGTTCGCCCAGGTGGCTATTGGTAGTAGAAAGCAGCGATAGTGAGAGAGAGAAGTAGACAATCAATTATGAAACTTTTTATTTTGTCATAATGGAAAGAAAAATTGTACATAATGGAATTCTAATCAAAATAAATCTAGAGATTATAGGCATTCCATATATACGGGATGAATTCGCTATCCAATCTATCCAGTTTGTATGCTCTGTTACCCAATCTTCCCTTGACTCTAACCGAGTCTTCCTAATTGGGGGCTAGTTTGCCCTGCCCCTTCATGTAAACCTATGGCTTCTAGTTTTCGATACACCAAGTTACTGACCTTAAACTCCTTCTGTCTAACCTTCTGATCATAATACTAGGAATCATGATGTTGGTATGCGGTTACCTTATTGGCAGCAAGGTCTCTGATTTCCTATATTGTGTTAATGCTTGCTTACAACAACGAGTCATTAAGGGTAGCATCGAAGCTTTGAATCTGGATATTAGGGAACTCAAGTTCAATGGGGAAGACTACTTTCGACCTAAAAGCAAGCTAGAAGGGGATCTCGCTCTTAGAAGTGTAGTGGGTAATCTTGTACCCTTATAAGATATTGGGCAGTTCGTTAGCTTAGACGCCCTGAAATTAGTCTACGTGCTTTTTCAAGCTATCTAAAATGACCCGATTGGTTGCCTTTACCTATCCATTTGATTGAGGGTAGGCTATCAAGGTGAAGTGTAAGGCGATGTGATGCTTAGCGTAGAACTACCTGAACTTAGGGTTAACGAACTGTCAGCCATTATCCATGATAGGGGAATAGGGGACCCAGAACCGAGAGAGAATGTTGTTTTTGAAGAAAGACTCAACACTTCTCTCCATGATTTTGGCTACTATTTCGGCTTTTACCCACTTGGTGAAGTAATTGACAGTGACAATTATGAAATTCCATCCACCTAAAGCCTTAAGGAAGGCATTGAGGATGTCAATCCCCCATTGCGCAAACATCCATGGGCTCAACAGGGGTTGGAGGGCGGTGATGGGCGCATAATTGATTGGGGCTTGCTTCTAGCACTGCGGGCACTTTTGGGCTACAGCCTTTGCATTTAGCCTCAAGGTGGCCTAGTAATACTCGAGCCATAGCACCTATAGGCAGTAGGCTTAGGATTGAATGTGATTGCTGCACACTTTGGCGTATAGCTCTTCTATAATGCGTAGCTCTTCCATTTTTTGGAGGCATTAGAGTAGGGCAAAGTTGACTCTCTTATGATACAGGACGCCATCAAGTAGCATATAATTGGTGGTCTAGTACCGGAGCTTCTTTGCCTCCCTCCTATCTTCTAGTAGCATACCTTGCTCTAAATAACTCTAGATAGGATTCATCTAGCTCGACTCTGGTGCTATTGCAGTTAGTTCCAAAACTTCAGTCGAGTGTAGAGTTATGCTTATTTCTTTTTCAGGCAAGTACTTTATGAAGATCTTTGTATCCTTTACCTCAGGCTTATATATGCCAGTAGAGGCAAGCTTAGATAGCCAGTTTATTGTGGAATTCTTAAGTTAAGGGATCTTCTTAATGTACCATGAAGGGAACTTTGCTAGAAGGCTCTTCACTTTCTTGAGATACCTCGCCATAGTATCGTCTTTGGCCTCGCATTCGCCTCGGACTTGCTGGATGACTAGCATAGATTTCGAGAAGATTCGTAACTGCTCGACATCAATCACCTTAGCAAGCTTAAGATTGGTAATAAGCGCTTTGTATTCAGATTCATTGTTGCTGGAATTGAACTTGAACTTAAGGGTATAACAGATGGTGACCTTATGCGAGCCAATCAGAACATGGCCTTAATAGGAATTAACCCCTTAGATCGATCACGTGTAGCTGAGCTAAAGGACTTTAAGGACTTTAAGGACTCACTCGGAGGATACTAGCTCTAGTCCATGGCCGAGATAGGGATTCTTATCCCAAGCTAGTTTCTTGTCAATCTAACTATCAGATCCTTACATGCATCTGATCCACCTTTGTTCAACAGCGATGCTTTATCCTAGAATACGGCCTAAGAATAGCTAAGGAAAGTTTCTGACTCAACCACTGACATCCGACCCTAAGTAGAACTGACTCTTATTTAGAAGAACTGTTTGTTCCCTGACCTAATCCAGATTAGGTCACCCTAATAGTAACGCTCTTTTGCTTTTTTGCCTACTTGTATCATATTCCTAATGTCCGACCACCAAGCGACATGTATCTTTTGACACAATATTTTAGAACGATTTTTTTCTCTTCCGTACTGAATATTCTTTGCCCTATTTTGCCCATTTTTACCCCTTTGGGTATTATTTATGTAACCTAGTTGCAGAATACCCTTTTGTCATTTCATATATATAAAGTAATCTTAGTAGTTGGGTATATAAACCCTCACTTTCTTGTATGCGGGATCATCTCTCTTCAATATAGAAATTATTCACTTTAAGCAATCCTAATGTTCTTATTATCCTTTAACTCTTATCTATTCCTTTTAGAAAGGAGCAGTGGTAAGTGACTCTTTAATTTAGACTGGTATGTCATGTTCGATGAATTGTTGGCCGAGTAGGATCGAATGGTGTGTCATATTCGTTCGATAGCTACTCGGACTTTGATAAAACCCTCTTTTCATTTTCTTTATTTGGGTTTGTTGTGGTACCTCTCCGTGTGTCCAATTTTGGAGATGCATCAAGGTACGGAAGTAAAGAAGATGGTCATTGAGATCACCCACGCCATCATACCGGTCCAGGGATGAAAGTTTGTTATTAGGAGGCAACACTTCATCCTTGCACTCCTTACAACTCAGCTTCTTGTTCGCTGTTAACTAAAGCTTAGTCACATGTAGCTATAGACCATGTTAGCTATTGATGTAATGGTAGATCAGGTTGCTAATCCCTACCATTCTACTACTACTGCTGGATGTTATTCCACCTAATACGAGCATCTAAAGCTTTAGGGTGGTGAGTTTATGCATTGTACAATTCCACTTCATTTAGGTGAGCGTGGAGCACCTTGTTCTACACTGCATACTCCTTAGCTAAGCATTCCATATGCTCTAAGCGCTCCTCCAACACAGCCCTCAAGAGGGGCTGATTGCCCTCAAGTTGGTTTTTTACCAACTGTTGATTTTCTTACTTGCTGTGTTGAGACATAATGTCATAAGGATTTCTTGTAGGATATGTGTTTAATGTGTTTGAGGTTTCAAGAGTCAGAATTCATTTTCCTATAGACGACATCAAATGTTGTTTCTAAGTTCCTATTGGTAATCATTTGGGCTCTATACGTATAGGGCCTGTAAAACAATACATAATGAAGGGACGCTAAGGGGTTATTTAGCATGGCCATTCCGATGTTCAAGTTAACAATAAGCTCTTGAGAGTATGGAATTCTTAAGAATAATGTACGGGCCTAGTATGTAAAGTCTAAAAAGGTTTACCATTAGATAGTGACCTGGTATTTATAGTGTAGTGGAGTTGACAATTAGAGGTCAGTTGATGGGACGGATGTTCTCTCATAAGTGTAGAAGAGTAAAGTCATTATGCCCAATGTGTCCCACTTATTCAAGAAGTGACTGCTTCATCCTTATCTTATATATTATAACCATTGTAGGGCCTAGTGGGCTTGGTCCATATAAGCCTAGGGCTTAGGCCTATAAGGGTAAGCCCTAACCCACAAGACGCATCAGATCCAGTCATACCTGAGGGGCTCATGTCTAAAATACCCGATCGACACATCTAAATTTTCACAACCATTTGCAATGCAAACTATAACTGACCATCATGGTTGGCTGCAAGGTTCTCACAGAATCAAATGTAAAATAGTTGTAACCACTCCTAGAACTACACAAAATTATTTTTTTGTCAAGTAAAAACCATATTCTTTATTGAATCGCAAAATTGTGTCATAGAAAAGAAATCAAAACTCTAGTATTGAATAATTTTTTATAAGTCCAAGAAATAAATGGCTATTTAATGTTTTTTATAATAAGAATTCGCTATGAAATTGGTGTTATGGGGCTCAAGATACAACTTAATATCATAATAGTTTTTCAATAAATAACAAGGAGGGAAATGTGCTATTACGGAGAAGTGAACTAGCTATAATAATAGGATGAAGAGGGAAAACGAGGCCTAAAATAGTTTTAGTCGAGCTAATCCACTACCTCTCTAAGATATAAGACCAAAGGAAATTTAGGCAGATTTCCTAGCGAATTCTCTTTCATTAATCATCATCCATTCATGAAAGGTGATACCATAAGACTTTAAGTTTAACGAAACTCGAAATATGGAACAATTTTAAACCAAATAATTTTCTTGGAATAGGAATTTAAAAGCTCCTAAATAAGTCCAACTTATCTATGGTTCTTTCGTTTTTTTTTTTCCCCTTTTTTAATCCCAAAAAAAAAGCTCTACCAAAAGAGAAATTCAAAGTACACCAAGAGGATTGGGCAGTCTAGAATTAGCATCATCAAATATAAAATTACATAATCGTCGGTGGTCATAGATTGTTAAACAAGATTACATGCACGACTGAAGAATATTAATAAACTAGAAACATGCGTATACATAAAAGGGGTACTTTTCTTTTCAATTCCAAAAAATATAAACAATGCTTATCAACATAAAAGAAAAAGAAAAGAATTATGCATCTAAATTTTCAATTTTCCTTTTGAAGTAATACCATGGGAGCAAAATGCTAGTCGGGTTATTATTGGTTTACCTTTCCTTCTTCAAACCTTTCAATGCAATGAGGAATGTCATTCTCAAATTAAAATTAGATAAGATGGCAATCAAAATAGCACCTTATTTGTTTAATTGTAAAATGGGCCTTAATACGAAGTAAAGTAATTGTTCAATAATAATGTTGATAATAAGAAGGTAATTAGTTAATAAGTAGAATAGTTTTTGTTTTTTTTTTAATTGGCTCCGCCTACCAGCGTTTGCAACAAACTGTTTGCACGGACGAAAGCAGCCTTAGCCATTTGCAACGCAAACTATAACCAACCATCATGACTGGTTGCGAGGTCCTCACAGAATCAGATGCAAAATGGTTGCAACCACTCCCAGAACTGCACAAAACTGTTTTTTTGTCAAGTAAAGACCACATTCACCATTGAATCGCAAAACCGTGTCATAGCAAAGAAATCAAAACCTCGTCTTCCACGAAATCCAACATCCACCTAATTATATTAGAAAACAATACCAAGAACAACACTTTTAGTAGTACATTCAACCATATCTATTTAAGATCTTTCTTTAACTTTGAACTTTTTCCATAATCTAAACTAAGGCCTGTAATGTTTGCAAAAAAATATTTCCCCTCAAAAGATATATATATATATATATATACATACATATATCTATATATATATATATATTTGTAAACAATATGTGTTCAATTACGTGTTTAGATGTATTTATAAAAATATGTTCAAAAAAATTTTCCGGTGTTTCACTCATAAATATTATGTAACTTATAATTGAACCTAAATAAGTTAATATCAACATATTATTATAAATGTATCATTGCAATCATTTTAATTAAAAGAAAAGGCATAAATATAAATGATTTTTTAATATAAAATATTGCAACCTCTTTTGTTGATTTTTATAATATTTTAACAATTCTATAATTTTATTATCTAATAAAATATTCTCATGTTCTAAAAAATTAATTTATAGGTCAGTTATAATACGAATAAAGTAAATATCATATACCTAGAATTATAGTGCTTGCGAAAACTAGATCGAAAACTAATGTTCTTTTTAGTAAAGAGTAAGTTCTTTTCCTAAAAAATAGTAGAATTTTCCCTTCAGTAGAAGAATGTTTTCCCTTACAGGAGAATATGTTTTCTACTTAGAGTACTTTTTTTAGTAAAATAAATAAGGAAAAATAAAGAAAATATTTTCTAAGAAATATTTTCCTTAAAACAAATGGCCTAATAAACAAAATTTTAAAACTAAAACATCTTTTTTAAGAATCTTGAATAGGACTCGTAAAAGACAATGCATTTCATAGCGCAGAGAAGCAATGAACCATCTTACGTCGGCTAAGGTATCCTACGGTCACACTGAGTTTTATAGAAGCATTGAGGAAGGGTAGCCAGTCGGTCGTATTATTGTAAAATCCAAATTGCCTTAGATATAGCATCTTTCCTTTGAAATTTTAGAACCTTTTATTCTTAGTATAATCCACCAGCCTGTTTTATATTAAGGCCACCGGTCTTGAGCAACACATTAGGATCTCTAGAGAGAGCTGGTTACACATGATTAAGGTAACATTTAGTTTAGTTGCCAAACTAGACAAGATAAGGAGAATAGGATAATATAAGTATAAGAAAAATATGACAATATAGTATTGTTAAAACATAGTTGATTTATATAGTACTTGATATAAATTTTTGTAATGTTCCTTATGTGATATATATTAGAGGTGGGCACGGTTTGATTTAGTACAATTTGCTCTTTTACCGAACCGAATCTAATATAACGGTTTCTTTTTTTTTTTTTTTTTAAAGTCAAACTTAACTATATGGTTCAGTTTGTAAATTTTTCGAACTAAATTAAAATTGGTTTAGTTTAGTTCGATTAGATCTACTGTTTGAACTATTTGTGTTAAATTTTCACTAAATATTTTTATTTTCAATAAATATGAAATTTCAAATAGAATTTACTCAACTTAATCTTAATAATTAATACAAAATTGTAATAAAGAATAATAGAATATGAAAAATTTAATGAAATTTATGAAAATTGATAGAAAAAAATATAAAAAAGTACAAAATAATTGTATAAATTTTTTTTATTTAATTAAACAGTTCGATTCAAAATGGTACGGTTCAGTTCGCTTCCCTAAACTGAACTGCGAACTATTTATATATAATTGAACCGAACCATAAACCAAACGGTTAGTAAAAAAACCAATTTTTTGGTTCAATTTGGTTCAGTTTATGGTTCGACCCATAGTTTGTGGTTTTTTTGCCTACCCCTAATATATACAACTAATTAGACTAAGTATTGTATTTTGATATGTATGCTCTCAATATTATCTAATGTTTCTTTAATTATAATTTTTATATTATTTAAAAAGTACAAATTTTAAATATTATCTAAAATTTATACCGTCAATATTGTGTAATATCTATTTAATTACATTTATATCCTCAATATTTGTTTTTTTTATCCAATAAACTTAACTTCTGTATGTGGTAAAAAAAAAAAAAAAAAAACAAAACAAAACTTTTGTATCGTAGTTTAAATAGGACAAATTTTTAGCATTTTGTCCAATTCTTCAAGCTTTTTTTTTGTTCAATAACTTAACCTAAATTACAAACTAAACATTAGATAAAAAAATTTATCTAAGTCTATTCTCATAAATTTTATACAATCAAATGATAACTAAAGTTAATATACCTTAGTAACAACTTCTATTTAATGGGGCTACCCTCTATGTGAGCTTCTATTTACAAGGAATTAGCCTCTTTTAAAACTTTTATTAATAGGTAATAGCTCCTACCGAAACTCGTTTAATTGCGTTTATTTACAACTGCTAAGAAAACAGTGATAAAAAGGGCGATTGGCTATCATTTCTTAAATTTTCTTTTCTCAATTCCCGTTTTCTTTTTATCCCCTAAAAACCTTAAAGGAATTATTGAAAAAAGTTACTTAAGGACAATGGCTTTAATGTTTCTTTTATTTTGGAAATTTTTCTTTTCTGTATTTTTTTTTTTGGGCCAAAAATTTTAGCACCTGTGAGTAAAAGTTTTGATATTTACAAAATGTAAAACAAACAAGGGGTAAAAGTTAGTATTTATAGATATCAGGACAAAATTGGGAATGGCTCTTTTTTTTCCTCTTCAAGAGTCATTTTATTTTCCAAGGTTTCCTCTGTTTCATCATTGAAATTCTAATTATAAATTTCTTCTTATCGACCTTTTAAAAAGTAATGATCTACAAAATGTTGTCGTATCTTAAGGACATTAAAAGGAGATTGTTACAAATTTAGTAATTATTTATGAAAATTCTAGCCTTTACAAAGAATCTGATCCTACTTTTTCCCTTCAAAATTTTTCTTTTCACTTATAAAATATTTTTTCTCTCTTGCAGCCTCTAAATTGTTTGGGGGGACTGGAGGAGAAGATGACATCTATATTTACGAGAAAAACTGAACTTAATTTTTGAACAAAATATAAATATCTCCTTTTATTTTGAATTTTTTTTGTAATAATTTTAAATTAAGAAAAAATGGCTTAAAAAATTGGTTTTTGCAGATAATATTCAAAAGATCTTCTCTTCCCTATTTTCGAGGAAAATTTTCTTTTACTTTTGTTACTTTGGTATCATTACATTCCTTTCTTAATCTTGTGAAGTTGGGAAACATTTTGAAGAAATTTTGTATTTTGAAAAAACCTTGTTTTGAGAAACTTCTTATTTTTGGGTTAAAAAACAATGCATGATCATTTGGTGGGTTCTATAGGTATCTAATTCTATAATATCACCATTGTTTAGAGAAATGGGTTGTAGGTTATATCAAAATATAGGTTGGATGGGCTTAATGACAAATAACTAGTAGCAAAATCATAATACTTATAGGCTATTGGTCATCAGATTGTCTAATATGCATTTCAAGAAAATTAGCTCAACGAGGAAAAGAAGTAAAAATTAGAACATTATCAACCAAACTACTTTGAACTAATAAAAATTACTTTAAGCTATCAACTACAACTAATAGCTACTACTAAACTGAGGCTTAGTCTCAAAGTCCTCAATTTATTTGATATTAGATCAATTGCCTTCTCCTTAGCAATGGCATCAAAAACTAACTAACGATAAGGGCACTAGTAAAATATTTGCTTTTGGAAATATTGATTTTGAAAAAGTGTCATGCTTTTAATCGATTAGTGTATTAGATCGTCTAAAGTAATAATACTAATGAGTATTTACCAGGTCATTTAAATAATGTCTAAGTACTAGATCTTAACCTACTACTCTAACTTTGGCTAATTGACTAAAGTGAGTTCAGAATTACATTTGAAAGTAAATGCAATAACTTAAGTAATAACTAACACAAAAAATAAAGGTATGGGCTTATTACATGCTTCCTAATGATAGTATAATTTTGCCATCTTGGTCTTGCTTAGGACCTCAGTTGCCGATAATCTTGCTTTTGCTTATCATTCGGCACTTTAGTTGCCAAGAGTCCCTCCTTTGGTTAAGTCCTTTGATTTAACCTGCTATGACAAATTGTTAAGTTGGGCTTGGCTTATTTGATGGGCTGATGGGATGAAAGACTTGAAGGAACATCTTAAGTATTACTGTACTTTGGCTAAACTACATGGCTTAAGTGATTCTGTAGCTTATCAAGCATTTCTTTCAACTTTGAGGAAAATCGCAAGTATATGGTTTAAGCATTGAAAATTGAATATAATTTTGTGTTTTGAAGATCTAGCAAAAGTGTTTTTGTAACACTTCCTTACAAGTTGGGCTCATTTGTCCATAATACTATAAAACCAAAGTCTAATGAGTCTATTAGAGACTATTTGGCTCGATTCATCGTTGAGATGGTATAGATCCCCAAATTAGACATGAGTATTGCCCTTAATGTAGTGATTGATAGAGTCAAACTGTACGAAGATTTCTTTAAATCTCTAGCAAAAAATAAATAAAAAATGTTTGCCTAAATCAAAGCGAAGGCCACAACTTATATTTGATAGGAGGATGATATCAAAGCTCGGTGTGAGGCTGAACAAAGTAAAGGAGACTGAAAAAATGATTAAATGAAGAATGTGAAAGATCAACTTGGTGCAAGTGACAACCAATTCTTTGCGGAAAGAAATGGTGAAAGGAAGAGGCTACACATCCTAACCTACACCACTTAATCCTCACTCAACCATCTAATCTTTGACATATTGATGAAAGTGTATAATCAAAGGGTGTTATAATAGCCAAAACAGATGAAGGGAAACCCATTTTGCAAAAATTCAAACAAATACTGTGATTTTCATTACAATAGACGCCATAACACCAGTGAATGTATCCAACAAAAGAATGCAATCAAGGATGCGATCTAACACAAATATTTGAGTAATTTCCTTGCTCATGATGTTGAGAATATTGAACGACCTACTTAGAGACAAAGGCATGAGCAAGAAAATGCAAATCGGCCTCCTTGTGCCAAGTAACACCTTGCAATATGCTTCGAGTCACGTGATAAACACCATTATTGGTAGACCTTTCACCTTAGTCTGGTCTAGCTTTTTGAGCTCAAGTAACACCTTGCAATATGTTTAAAATGGCCAGAGTAAGAAAGTTAAGGTTAATGTTTCCATCTCCTTCATATAGGAGGATTTTGAAGGTATGTAAAGGCTCTTTGATGATGCATTGGGGATCAATTATGCAGCTTATGAACCATGTGATGTGTCCTCTGACAAGAATATGTGTAGTAATGTGCTTTGATGTCATACTAGCATATAGTGTTGACTTAAATAACTGTGTTTAACATCTCCAAGCTATTTCTAACATTTTATGGTTTGAGAATTTGTAATGATGGATTATGATGGAATGACTAAGCTAAACAGAACTTCAGGGAGAATAAAGAGAAGCTCACTATTGCCCTTATCTTGTCCTTACTAAACTTTGACAAGCCATTTGAATTGGAATGTAATGTATTAAGCATTGCCATTGGTGTAATCCTAATGTAAGAACATCGATTAGTTTCTTACCATAGTGAGAGGCTTAGTAGTGTCATATAGAACTTTTTATGTATGAGAAGGAGTTGTATTCACTTTTATGAGCTCTTATTGTATGCCAACATTATTTATTACCATGAGAGTTTGTGATATATATGGACTATAGGTCTCTAAAGCATCTTGGGAATTAGAACAAGCTTTCAAAAAGGCAAGCAAAGTAGCTAGAATTTATTGAACGATTTTCTTATGTAATATGACACAAGAAGGGTAGTGTCAATATGGTCGCAAATGCCTTATCAAATTAGCAAACCTTACTAACCACTTTGCAAACAAAATTACTAGGTTTTTCACTTATTACCAAGTAGTGTGCTCATGACCTCCATTTTGGTCCTATTCTTGAGCAATGCAAAAGGAGGAGTTGCTGTTAAAGGATATTATCTTGAGGATGGTTGTCTATTCAAAGAAAGAAAACTATGTACATTGAGTTGTCTCATACCTGAGCTATTAGTGAGGGAAGCTCATAGTAGTAGATTATTTGGTCTTTTTTGAGAGACAAAAGCACCTAACCTATTGAAAGAAAACTTTTACTAGCTTGGTTTAGCTAAGGATGTTCATAAGATAGTTAGTAATTGTAAAGTATGTAAGAGGGCTAAGGGAGAGGGAGAGCTATATGGAGAATATATGCCCTTATCCACACTAACTTCACCTTGGGCTGACCTTAACATGGACTTTGTCCTACAGTTGCCTTTGACATCTAGAGGAAAGGATTCCATCTTTGTTATAGTCGACAACTTCAGCTAAATGGCACACTTCATCTTATGCTATCGAACTAACGATACTTTATATATTATTGATTTATTTTTATAGGAAGTTATTTGACTAAATGGAGTATTGAAGACCATTGTCTTAAATCAAGACACAAAATTCTTAAGCTATTTTTAGAAGACACTTTAAAGAAGATTTGGAACTAAACTTATGTTTAGCTCTACTAGTCACCCCTAGATTGATGGATAGATTGAAGTAGTGAACATGATGCTAGGTAATTTACTCCAACCTATCATAGGAAAGAATTTAAAAGATTAGGATTTTTGTCTACTAGTTATGGAGTTCATAAACAACTAAACTATCCATAGTACCACTAGGAAGACTCCTTTTGAGGTCATTTATGGCCTCGATCCCACTATTCCTCTAGATTTGATTAGTACCCTTATAGCTAATAGAAAGAGTCAATTTAGAGTCACTTAAGCCCAAGAATTAGAATTGCATCAATTCATAATAAGGAAGATCACCAAGTTCAATCAAAGATAGCAAGAGATTAGTAGCCATGGCAACTAAATTGTTTCTTTCTAACTAGGTGACTTAGTATGGATTCACCTCAACCAAGAATGATTTCCACACCTAAGATAGAGTAAGCTATCTCAATGAGCTAATGGTCTATTCAAAGTCCTAAAGAAGATCAACCGCAACCCTTACTAAATTGAATTACTCAAGAACTATGGTGTTTCTACTACCTTTAATGTGTCCAATTTGATTCCCCATCTACTAAAAGAAGACCCAATATATGCTAGAATAGAACAATAGGAAGAGACCTCTTTGAATTTGATGAGAAATTCATCTGACTCTTAGGTAGATAATAAGAATCAACTCCTTGAGCTAGTCATTCACAGCTAAACCAAAGGACTACAAGGATTCACACAAAGAATATTAGCTTGAAACCTTATCCAAAACGAAGAATCTATCTTGGCATCCACCTTTCACATTTTTGCTGACCTAAATATCGAGTTTTAGTAAGGCTTGACATAATTTCCAAGTAGTCGAGCAAAAGTGCAAACCCATCGAACATACCCAATCCATTACTAAACTAAGGACATGATCTAGTTAGTTTACGAGCTAATCAGCATTAGACTACTGCTCGAGCTGAGCTGTAAGATACCTGACTTGAAGAGGATTTGAACATCCTTTTGTGACTAAGCTCTGACCTAAATCCAATCAAGTATGCTCTAACTATTAACTACTTTCTTGAATTCATTTGAATTGCATTATAATAAAGTCGAGCCACCTCAAGATATACTTTAATAATGGCCAACTACAATCCAAACCGCTAGGCATCACGTGATACATGTCTTTTGGGACAATATTCTAGAAGGATTCTTTACTTTTTCATTATAGAATAATCTTTGTCCTTTTTACCCTTTTTAGGATGTCTTATGTATTCCATTTGTAAATTACCCTTTTGGTCTTTTCATGTATATATTGTAACCCTAGTGGGGTGAGTATATGAATCCTCATTTGCTTGTACATAGACATCATCATCACTCCTTATTATTGAATACATATATTACCCCTTTGAGACTACTCATTTGTGTCTTCTCTCTTATCTTTAGCTCTTGTCTAGCTCCTTTAGCAAGAGTTAGTAGCAAGTAGCCCCAATACAACATTCGTATATCATATTGATTATTAAAATTAGGCTAAGTGGGATCTATTGATGTGTTATATTCAGTTGATAACCATTCAAATTTGCTAAACCCCTTTTATTTTCTTTGTTTCTTGTTCATTGTGTTATGACCTCTATGTGTATGACCCTGAAGATGCATCATTAAGGTATAGTTTAGATCTTATAATTACGATCTCTATGCTTTCAACAATCAATCTATACAGGTTATTGGAATTATTTCCCTTTCAATTTAGATTGGAGATGATGAGAATGTTATAGAGGAAATGGTGGATTTCCTTGTTACTAAGTGTTGGTCTCCTTATAATATGATTATGGGACAACCTTATTACCATTTATTTGGCACAATCCCCTTAATAGCATATCTTAAGGCAAAATTCCCTACTCTTACCAAAGTTAGAGTATGTAAAAGAGACTAACAACTTGTGAAATTTGTATATTTGAAAGTGCTTAGGCATGAAGAAGTTTTCTAGATTAAGACTAACATAGAGAAGAAATATTGTGACATTGAGAATGTTGAAGAACAAGCAGAAGAACTTTAACTTAGGGTCAATCTAGAAAAGATAACAAAGATAGGAAGACCATTGCCAGTAAACATCCATCAAGACTTAGTCAACTTTCTTTAGAATAATGCTGATGTTTTTGCATGGATTCCATCAAATATGTTGGGCATCCCTAGAGAAGTAATGTTGTACAAGTTGCATATTGATTCAAATGCAAAGGCAATTCAATAAAAGAATAGGCATTTTTCCCTTAAATGGCAAGCGACCATAGAAGAAGAAGTTAAAAAATTACTAGAGATAAGATTCATTAGGAAAGAGCCTTATTTGACTTGGTTAGTTAATTGTATGCTAGTCAAGAAGTCAAATGGCAAGTGGAGTATATGCATAGACTTCATAGATTTGAATAAGACCCATCTCAAAGATTGTTTCCCTTTGTTGAGAATTGATTAAATGGCTGATTCAACTGGTGGACATTCCTTACTCTCTTTTATGGATGCATTTTTCAACTATATATCAGATTAACATGGAGAAAGATGATGAAGTCCACGCATCGTTCATCATGAATTTTGAGATGCATTGTTATATGGTAATGCTCTTTAGGTTAAAGAATGTCGGTGTACCTTATCAGAGGCTCACGACCAAGATGTTTAAGCCCTAAATTCATTATGATACCGAAGTCTATGTTGGCGATATGATTGTTAAAAGTAAAGTAGAGGGTCAGCACCTTATTGACTTGGAAGAGACATTTGACATAATGAGAAGATATAACATGAAGCTCAATCCATAAAAATGCATATTTTAGGTTACCTCAGGTAAGTTTTAGGATATATGGTTATTCAGTGTGACATTGAGGCAAATTCCAAGAAGATTGAAGTGATAAGGAATATGAAATCCTTAAGCACTATTAAGGAAGTTTTAGAATTTACTTGGTGAATTGCTGTCTTGAACATATTTAGGTCTAAAAATGTAGATGAATGTGTATAACATTTTAAAATTTCGAAGAATCCAATAGAGTTCTCATGGTTTGATGAATGCGAGGTGGCATTCAAAGAATTGAAAGAGTTTTTGGCATTAGCACCAGTACTTTAGATGCCAATGACTAAGGAAGATCTGTTTTTATACTTGTCAGTTAGTGGCTAAGCCCTTTCTTCAATCATTGTTCAGATAGAAAGAAAAGAATATAGGTCGATTTATTATGTGAGTCATATCTTGCAAGACTTAGAATAAAGATATACTAAAATTAAGAAGTTTATCTTAGTCGTGATAATCTTGGCATGAAAGTTAAAGCCTATCAAATTATAATTCTCATTGACTAACCATTACAACAAGCCTTGTAATGACCTAATACCTTAGGGAGAATGATGAAGCCTGCATTGGAGCTGAGTGCTTATGGTGTACAATACAAAACCCATAGTGCTACTATATGCTCAAGTATTGGCAAATTTCATAGATGAATTCACTGGAGAAGGTGACATCATGGATATGGCTAAGAAACCTGCATGGAACTTGCATGTAGATGGTTCCTCTGTGAAAGAAGAGAGTGATGTAAGCCTTTTTTTGCAAGCACCACATAATGTAAAAACTTCATACGTACTAAAGTTTAGATTTTAGGCCAACAATAATGAGGCTGAGTATAAAGCCTTGACTATTAAGCTAAAACTAGTAAGGGAAGTTGGTGCCCAAAAAGTTAAAGTTTTTTCTAATTTACAGCTAATTATAAACCAGGTGAAAGGAAGTTATGCAGGTACTTAATGATAGTACGAACGCTCATGGGAGGATTTCAATCCTTTACAATTGAGAAAATCTTGAGAGTCTAGAACATTATTGCTAATAAGCTGTTGAAGTTAGCTAGTACGATACTTCCTAACTTGATTGACAAACTTTTTATTGCATAACTCCTCAATATTAGTTTGGATGCAATTAGGTAAAGTTATGAAGTAGCATCCTACTTAAGAGAGAAGCCGTGGATGGACCTAATCATTGATTATTTAAAGCATGGGGTCCTACTTAAAGATAAAAAAGAAGCTTGAAGGTCGATATATTAAGTTGCAAATTACATAATGAGCAATGACTACTACAAACGCAACCTCTTACAACCTTAGCTTCATTGTCTTTTACCAAAGGATGCTTAGCAAGTTCTTTCTAATTTGTATGGTGGTGTTTGTAATAATCATGTAAAAGCTTAGACTCTTTATGTTCAGGTACTTAGGCTTGGCTATTATTGGTCAACCTTGAAGAAGATGCTAAGACTAATGTGTAGTTATGTCTACAATGTCTAAAGTACAAGGCTTTGAGCCATACGCCCTCTACCAAATTATACAGTTTAACAAGCCCATGGCCCTTGACTTAATGAAGACTGGATATACTTGGACCTTTTCAAAGGGTTATTGTATAACGACAATTTACAATAATCACAATGGATTATTTCACTAAATAAGTTGAAGCTAAGGTAATAGAAACGATTACAGAGTAGAAAGTAGAGTCGTTTGTTTTCAACTTTATTATATTAAGGTTTTAGGTTCCTTTCATGATAATAACAGACAATGGGACACAATTTGATAACAATAACTTTTGAGCTTTCTATGAAAAGTATAGCATTCGACTTTGTTACACTTCAATGGCTCATCCCTAAACTGATAGATAAGTAGATGTTGTTAACAAGACCATCTTGCACAACCTAAAAAGGAGAGTTGATAAGGCTAGGAGTAAATGGGCCGGTGAGTTACCTAATATTTTATAAGGGTAGAGGACAATCTATAGGACTTCAATAGGAGAGATACCTTTCATATTGGCTTACGGATTGGAATTCATTCTACCAATTGAATTGGAGTTACCTAACTTACAAACATAGAAGTTTCACATCATGGTGAATCTAGTCAACTTAATAGCTAATTTAGACATGATTAAGGAAAAAAGAGACATTGCAAGAGTAAGTGTTGCCATCTATCAACATAGAGTAGTGAGATATTATAATAAGAAGGTAAAGCATAAAGTGTTTTAACCTGGGGACTTGGTTTGCAAGAAGTTAGAGGCAACGAGCATGTGAGATGTAAGGTACAATGTAAGGGTTTGAATAGTCGTAGGCAATGGGGTTTACCAACTAAAAAGGCTAGATGATCAAGTCATTCCCTATGCATGGAATATTGAGAACTTAAAATTGTATTTCAAATAGTTGTTTTGTATTAACCACAATGTTATGTATTTGCATGTACCTTTTTCCTTTCAAGCAATGTAAGGCATTAGCTAACTTATTATCAAGATGAAGTGTTTGTTCCAGCTTATGAGCATCTCTTTTTACAATCATTTCTACTCTTGATCTAACCACAATTAATAGATGACATAAGTTCATGCATATGAGACATACATGCTACAATTAATAAGGTTTTAACCAATTTGGTTAGTAAACTGCTAGTAAGCCAAACCTTCTCAAAAAGAGTTTTGACCAAATACAACTAATGAACTTAGAAAATACCTTCAATAGGTATGAATCTAGTTTGAGTAATGAACTTCTCCCTTCAAAATCAGTTCAAATCTTGTACAACTAACAAACTTAGCTACATCTATGAGAAAATGGACAAATAAAGTGTGTGCAAAAGAAAAACGTATCAATGAGTGAAATGTTAAAAATTAACTGAGTCCCATTACAAGAAAAGGCCGGGATTCCAACCTTTAATGACATTTAGAAAAATTAGAAATCAATCAACTAACAATACCTCAAAGTTAAGGATATTCTAATTTGTGGACTAGATAGAGCTATGTTCTTGATCAGTAGAACTTTTTGAGGACTTTTTGGAATTGACCTCCTTTCTGCACTGGGTGCTTTGATTGTAATACTGGAGGTTTCTTTATAGACACAGAGAGTTTCCTTTGAGGATAGTTTCTCGACATCTATAGAGACTTCTACATGGGTTGGCTTATTGTCACCCTACACTTGATCAACTACTGTTTCTTCCTCGTCGACTTCTTTGTCATGATCACTATTAGCATCATCATTATTAGCGTGTATGAAGTCGAGGCACGATAGCTCATAGTCAAGGTAAGCTTTTAAAATTTTTGCTTTAGCTTGTTGAACTCCTTCCAAAAACTTCTTAGAGAGAAATTTCTTGTATTGCCAACTTGGTGTTACTATTGGTAGTGCCTCCTTTACTAAAGGCTTCTTTTTGGTAGCTTCCTCTAGTTTGGCAATATGTGCTTCAAGCTTGGAGCTCTTGATCTCCAAGTTCTTTATTTGAACCCTTAGTTTGTCCTCCTCCTCATTCATTGATGAAACCATTTACCTTAAGCCTTAGCATTCTTCCCTCTTCTTGTAGAGCTGCTCTTTCAAATCCTTGGCCTCCTTAAAAAGCTTATCATTCCTTGTTTTAATGCCTAACACTTCGTCGGCCACCAAGGAATGAGCGAATTTTTCAACCAAAAGCTCCTTCTTTAGTTTTTAGGCCTCTACCTAGGCCTTAATCCTAGCGTTCTCAATTGTGATAGCTTATGCTTTGGAGGAGTTATGTAAATTAATCAACTCTTAGCTGTCTCAAATGAAAAATTGAGCATACCTTTTTCACTTTTTCTTTGGCCTTGTCTAAGGCCATCAAAACATGATTGCTAATTTGTATTGCAATAAGAGGTCAGTAGTTGAACAAATATTTATCAACTAAGGCAAACTACGATCAAGTAAAACTTGTATTACACTACTTGACCTTTATTAGAGCCACCAACTCTATCCGCATCCCTATTGACTATCTCCTTATTTTTTAGAAGATTAACCCTTTCCATCAAGGCTATAGACCTCATCCTATTGCCTAAAGTTGCATCGATATCTAAGACTATGTGATTCTAATAAGGTACAAAGTTCTCACCCTCCATATAATTGGCAACAAACTCCACAGACCTGATGTCAAAAGCCTTCTTCCTCAAAGCCTATTTATTGCTCTCATCCATGCCTTTGTTTCTCATGGATGGAGGTTGATTAGCGTGCTCTTTTTCACTCCTCTTCTTAGGGCTTGGCATTATAGTTGGTTATTTTGTTGAGCTATCGATAGCCTTTTATGGGATAGCCTTTATGTTAGTGTTGGCAACAATAACCTAACTGGTTTCTTTCAGCAATTCCTCTCTTATGCTAGCCCTTATTTCATAAAGCACCCTAATTTGAATGGTTCTAACAACCTTTACCTACTCCACCAGTTATCCTTCATCTACATGAGTGTTTTCTTTCTCCTTCGTTTGGACGATTGGCTCCTTGAGGACCTATTTTTTAGTCACTTACTCTAACATTACTATCCCGTTGGTAGCAATGTTAGCAACATGCTTATCCAATTTATGTTTTTTGGCCTTAGCTTGGGCCAACAACTTCTTAGGTTTTATGTCACCTGTACCCATCTTTGCCAAAGGAAGATAAAAGTTATGATAAAGAAAGTGAGAAAACTTACAAATCCATGTCGACCGAAGCTTAAAGGCAATGAATTTCCCCCCCTTGAATCACAAAGATCAGCTTCCTTCATACAGCTCAACTCAATATGGTGGGATACTAGACCTTACCTTCTTGGTTGAAGAATATGGGTTCTCTTTTCTCATATCTTTCAATGATTCTCTTAGCATCCCAATTGAACATCTTATTTTGCTACCTATCTTATACCTTCTTCATAGTAATAGTATCATTTGACATCAATGTTATGGGAGCTGTTCTAATAGGTTTAGTCTACTGACTCCAAAATTCTAAATCTATGTCAAACCTTACTGAAATGTATTTGTCATGCCATTTGTGGATCTTTGACTCTAGACCATCCATGAATTTATGGCCATACTGTGCTATCGCATGGAACTACCCATTAGGTTGACATTTGATTTAGAAAAAATATCTAAATAATTGAGGTATGGCTCTAACCTTAAGCTCTTCACAAATCATTTCAAAAGCCACCATAAGCAAAATACTTTAGATAGAGGTGAAACTTATGATTGATAGGGAAATACACCCCTTCATGTTCCCTAAGCTTGTGTAAATGCCATTCAATCACCCTAATTGTGTTGCTCACCACACCATCTAGTGAATTGACATTTCGTGTTAGGTTATTGTATAAATAATTGGTAGTAGACTTCTCCTTTTTGTCTGTATGGCACTTGTCCATTAGGAGAGCTTTGATATGTTGAAGTTTCTTCCACCTTTCTATAGAACTATTAAATGAAGACCTAGGATGGGGTGGAAGGTAGGTTTAGGAAGTAGCCTTAGAGAGAGTGGCTTTGGAATCACTAGAAACAAGAGAGCGAATTCTGCTTCTAACCATATTTGACGAAATATTGGAAGTATAATGCACAGTCACTCAGAAGTTGGAGAGGATTTTGAAAAAGAAAATAGTTGCTAGAAAGTGAAAGAAAATTTTACAGAAAAAAGCTTTGAAGTAGGAAAATGAAGAGTAAGAGTAGATAGGGGTTATGCGAATAATGGAGGCCTTTATATATATGTATTGATAATCCCCACTCGAGAATTGAAAATGGGGATAGTTGGGATTTAGGTCTTGATTTGATGGCTAGACATGGATGATTGGCATGTGTTTGAAGCCAAAGATCAAATGGATACCATACCATATGTAGTTAATAATGCTTATATCATAATGATAATAGACATAGCAGCTGTCCCATGTACTAACATGGAAAACAAATGGGTAAGAAAACAAAAAGGTTATGACCCTTCGATTGAGACTTGATACGATGTGTTTCAAAAGATGATGGAAAATAAATAAAAATATAAATATAAGGATGCCTTTAATAGTCTTAGTAATACTACTCAAAAAACATTTCATAATCCCTGTTGAGCATAGGCTTAGATGCCCTTCTTGCTAATCAAGCAAATTGGATATCACTCCTATGATCTATTTCCATAGTTGGGTTCTTGATCACAAGAGTTGGGGGATAAAAGGTGATAGTAGAATTTTGCCTTCTTAGACCTTAGTTGACGATAATCTTTCTTTTACCTATCGCTCGACACCTTGATTGTTGAGAGTTCCTACTTTGTTTAAGTCCTTTGATTCAACTTGCTTCCTCTATCCCTTTCTACTCTTGTTTCTTCTCTTTCCTTCTTCTTCCTTCCTTTCTTGATTCATTTATGATTAAAAAGCTCCATTAAATAGAGCAATTTTTAGTCTAAAAAATCCATTTGATTTAATCCAATTTTTTACATCTTAAAATTAGGAAAAAATATAGAATTAAAAGTAAAATGCTCGTAGATATTTTGAGTCTGAAATCTTAGAAAATAATGAAGGGAAAGTACACAAACTAAAAATAACAAAAAAAGATGTCTTTTAAGAAATTTAGTATATATCTTCAAATAAATGGAAAATTGAATCTTTTAACACAATCCCATTGTGTAATTAGTATTTGTAGTTAATAATGAGATGTAAGAGGTTATTTTATCTAATTAATTAACATCAATAATACCTAGAATGTATAAAAAGTGGACAAAAAATGGGAAGAAAAATAAGAACGAAACAAACCAATGAGATGTAAGTTGATTTAATTCTCTAATTCAAAAGAGAAGTTTCTTAGCCAAGAATCTTGAGTCCAGATTAAAAATAAGGCTCCCTTTGTCACATTAAAACTAACAATTACATAAAAGAAATATTAGATTGAGAGAATTATCAAGCTTTTACTCCATATTATAATTTTGGATTTTTCTTGAAAAATTGATTTTCTTTGAGTAAATCAAAGGTAAAGAGCATGATTTTGCTACAAATTGGTGGAAAGGTTTAAAATTTGGGGAAGTTGAGAGTTGGGAACCATTATCACCTTACCCAAAATTGCCTAAAAAGCCCATAAATGGACTATTAGGTCATTATTGTGTGATGTAAGTTTGCAGAACCATTGTGTTTTCTTCATTATTCTTGTTTCCTTTGTGATTTTGATCTATGTTGTGTATTAAATAATTGCAAAATCATGTTTTTATGTATGTAAGAAGTTTGTTTGATGCAATTATTGTTGTATACTTGATAAGATTTATTGTTTCTATGATAAAATAGTCATGTAATGTTCATATAAGTTTATATGTTTGTTTATAGTTCTTGATTATTTTAATTAAATTAAGTGTTTTGATTCATGACTTGTAATATACTTATCATGATTCATGTTTGTGTAATATAGAATTGATGTATGAAAAATGTCACCTCAGAAAAATGCTTTTCTTAAATAAAAAATCTAAATGGGAGTTTTAAAAAAAAAATTAGGGATTTCTAGTCATTTTTTAGAAAATTTGAATCAAAAAAATATATTTTGATAAACTAATCAATTTATAAATAATTAAGGTGGAATATTTTTTTTAATAAAATAGACCAATCAATTAATTTTTTTATGAAATTATTTTAGAACTATATGTGCTTGATCTTAGTTAGCAGGTATTTAGACACTTTGAGGAGCTCTAAAAAATACCAAAAATATATTTTTCCCTTTTCTCAATTGTCAAGCTCATTTTATTATAAAAAAACCCATAAAAGGCCTACTTATTTTATAGACTTCTTACATGGAACCTTTTTAGTTTTTAAAATACATTGGCCTCTAAGTCTAATATTTATGGTTTCATTTTGTAAAACTGACTTTTCTTGAAAAACAATAGACCAGTAGGTAAAATTAGGATCCATCCACCTATGAGGCCTAACTTTACTTTTTTCCAATTTTGATTAGGTGGTGACTTTACTTTTCAAAAACCATTTGTTTTTTTAAATTTTCTTAGTCTGATTGAGAGGTTTATATTAAGTAAGTCAAGCATAATATAAATTGGGCAAAGAAAAGAAAGAAACCGTTTTCTTAGCTTGACACATACCGATATCTAAACTATAACATTTCACGAACTATATCTACAATTTTTTTCACAAACCCACAAAAACAAGCTTAGTCACTCATAGTTCTAATAAATAACATCAAGAATAAATTACAATATAACAACTTCCATTATTAAACAAGATAATGAAGCATCGAACAAGAACAATAGTAAAATGAAGATTAAGAGAATAAACCAACTTAAATCCACCATCACTGTAAAGAAATATGCATATAAATCTCAAGAACAAGTATTAAATTTCATGGAAGTTGAAATAAAAACAAACAAGAGCTTACGAAACTACGTTAGACCTTAAGGAAATACTAACTATGGCTCACTCTTTTCTTCACAAAATGTGAGCATATATAATTTCATGCCACTAATCAGTCAACAAGAGGTTTAATTGATCAATTATAGACATATGTTAGCTAAGTGCTTTTTTTGTATTTTATGAAACGTAGTGCTTAAGGATTAGGTTTTTAGCTTGAAAAAACCTTAATTTTAGTTTCTTTTATCGATTGATTGGTAATGAATGATCGGTATGGTCGATCACCATCTATATGCTTATGTTCACACATCATCCTCTTCTCTCGATCAATTATCCTAGAAGTCAGTCTAGTCTTAGTGGTTCAGTGTACACCGATAGATTGGCAGCATCGCTACTGATTGGTTAATAGGCCAAATTTCTATAAGCCTTCTCTTCATGGTTCTTTGATTGAAGGTAGGGTTACCAAGACCATGTTAGCCTCTATGAACTTGTAATTACAAGTTAAAATTAAAGAAATTTCATTGAAAATGAATATATTTCATGTACTTGCATAAATTTTGTTCAAGTTGGTCCATTATTTGTATAAACTCAAGTTTTATATAAATTTCCCTAATTTTCCTTAAGTTTATAAACAAATATGAGGTTTTTGGGAATATTTGTGTAATTTTATCCATGATCACCACCCTTAACTTTAGAACCTTACTTGTTCTCAATCAAACATTAAAAATCGATTTGTAGAAAAGGAGAAGACAAGTGTGCACCCCCTTTACACTCGGTAATAATTGGGAATATGTCATCTTATTGAAGGCTAAAAGTTTGCATGCATTCAATCTAATGCAAAAACTTTAGGAGTGATGTCGAATTTTTTCTACTTGTGATAGATCAAATGCACATAGATCAAAGATCATGTGATGAACTCATATTTCAATGCCTAGAAAAGTTAACATTCTCATTTAGGCTAAGCATAGGAATTTGGAGTCAAGTTTAACATTCCAACTAAATGAAGGGTCTAGGTATTTATTTGGCCGCCCTATGTATATACTTCTTTCTTTTCATGTTCTTGAGTATGCCATGCCATGAAAAAGAGTAACCAATGAATCTTACCTTAATTTGCCTCCCTAAATTTAGCCTTTCTTTAGGTCACATTATCTATTTCTTCACACTCACTAGAATCCTCTTCAACCTCTTCTTCACTTAGATTCTCCTCTCCAGTATGTTTCTTACTTTCCCTTTTGGATGCCTTAATCTCGCTAGCATCTTCTACTTCACTATCCTCTATCACTCCATTCACCATCTCCATATTGTACACTTTTCACAACACTTATATAACATATATACTTTAGGGTAGTTTTGTATAGTTCTTGTGCATTAGTTGTGTTAATTGTAGCTAAATTATTTGTTATTTCATTTATAGGTGTTGTAGAAGTTTTTAATAAGTTCTTGAAAAAATTTGGCAAAGTTTTGGAGATTCAAAAGAGAGGTTCATTAATTGAGCTACTTAAGCAAGTGAAGATCAGACAAGAACTAAAGTCCAAAAAGGATCATGTACAAGAACACATTCATGTTTATCGGTTGTGAACCTTTCATTCAAGAATTTCATTGAATTATAAGAGTTGCACATAAAGGAGAAAACCATGCCTAGAGATCAAAGTAGTGATCTTATGGTGTGAACATGCTATATACTAGAAAATTTCTTATTTTGGGAAAGTTTTCCTGTAACCTTAGCCTAAAACTCTAAAAATACATGCTTAAGCATAGTGTTCATAAAGAGCCCCTTGAGGAAAAATTATGTAGGGTAAAGTTATAATAAGAGTTTGCATATCTTCTACTTTCTTTAATTTTCATTTCATGTTGTAGTTTATTGTTCTTAGTAGATCTTTTATTGAAACCTAGATTCTAATGTAATACTTGCTTTTGTATTCAATTAATGATATTGCTTCTTATGATTAAGTTGCATTGTTTTGTATTATCTTCAATTCAATATTGCCAACTATAGGATTATTGTATAAGTTTACTATAGAGTTTGTGGGATCCTATAATTAAATGGATTGATGCAATTAGAAGTAATAAATTCGGTTAAGGTTCGACTTATTAGTTCCTCTGGATTGGGGTAACCTAATGGATGGATTCAATGTTTTAATGTGATATTAAGATACCTTATTGCAAAAATGATTTGAATAGAGTATACTCAAGGTTATAAATTAATTATGAGATGTTAACTCGATTAATTCATACTACAAATCTCTATAGTCCAAAAGTACAAGTAAGATTGAAAGTTGTGTAGAACTTTGTAGTAAATGATAAATTTATTAGGGATTATGTTTTACACAATTTAATCAACCCTTTCCTGTTATTTTATTGTCTTTTTTATTTTTGTCATTCGAGTTTTGTTTACACTTATTTATTTTTTTTTATTTTAATATAATTATTTGATCATCTTAATTTGGTGAGTTAGATAATTGGTAGTTTCGGGAAAAGTGCAAGTAACCTAAGGTTTCCTTAATCTCATGGTTCCCTATAGGATTGATAACTTGGACTCAAATTTATGTTATACTATAACTTGAATAGGTGTACTAACCTAAGATTGGTATTAACCCCTCTAACACTAAAAGCCCCATCAAGTTTTTGGTGATATTGCCAAAAAATCAATGGAGTGAAATTGATTAGAATACTAAGAAAATCCCTTTTACCAATTATTTTAACTTGTTTTTGATTTGTTACTTCCTTCTTTTTCGTTTCTATTTTCTCTTATTTGTCATCTCTAACTTTTAAATTATTTCCATATATGACCAAGAATAACGAAACAGATCTCATTGAATTTGATCTTGAAATTAAGAGGACTACTCATCTTTTAGGTAGGAGAGTATATAAGGAAATGGAGTTGATAAACCAAGCCTCACTACTCTAATTCAAGGAAGAAGAAGAAATCAAAGACATGGCTTTGAAGAACAAGGATGCCAACAAGATTACAATGAAGTAAGCTAAGCTGAAAGCAATTAGAATTGAGTCTGGTATTACCTGACTTATAGTTTAGGCAACCAATTTTCAAATTCAGCCAAACATGATTCATCTGGTGTAGCAATTTATTCAATTTGATGCTTCAATTGATGAGGATCTAAACAACCACATCTTGAGTTTTTTGGAAATCTATGACACTTTTAAAATCAATAGGGTCACAAATGATGCAATCAAGCTTAGGTTATTTCTATTCTTACTTAGGGGTAAGGCTAAGTAGTTGCTCAACTCACTTCTAAGAGGGTCAATTATCACATGAGAAGATTTAATTGAGAAGTTCCCAAGGAAATACTTTTTGCCTACTAGAATAGCCAAGTTCAAGAATGACATATCATTATATGCCCTTATTGATGGAGAAACATTGCATGACGCTTAGGAAAGGTTTAAGGATTTGCTTAAGCATTGTCTACATCATGATTTACCTTTGTGAATATATATTTAGACCTTCTTAATTATCTTACTAATTAGATGATTGATGTCGCATCTAGAAAGACTCTAAGTGTTAAGACACTAGATAATGCCTAAAAGCTTATTGAAGGTATGGCCATGAACAATTCCCAATGGGAGAGCTAAGGTGAAAATAGCTGAAAAATCTAAAGTTAATTTAGTCATTGATCTAATAGCTTAAGTTGAGAGTTTAAGTAACAATTCCTAACTCGAAACCTTTATTACAATCATTAGGGTTAACTCTTATAATTTAGAGTGTCTAACCTTTAATTCTCAATTAAGATATTCCAAGATCCTTAACCTCCAATACATGCTCCTTAATTACACATTTAGGGATGCTTACTCTCATTAGCTTCAATACTTTGCTTCTTACGTCTTAGGGTTTAATGTTTTAAAAACAACATAAGAGTCTTTAGGGTAACTTCACCAAGGGTATCCTACTTAGGGGAAAATAACAGGTATTAAAGATACACACATATAGTAATAAACATAAATATGCATAGGTGCTACTACATATAGTATATATTCTAAGGAGTCTATATCTTTTATTCATAAATCTTAACTTTACTAAAGTTCTACCTCATCTCACCATTTGGTAGGTTTTTCTTATCTCTGACAACCAAATGCTCTAATACCAATTCTATAAGGACCCTAGGGGGGGCCTAATAGTATTGTTTAGAATTTCCATATCACGTGTGTACCCATGATAAAAAAAATTGTCTTGCAAGTCAGAGATTGTAAGACTTTAAATAGTTAATCGCTAGGGTTTTCAATTTTAGTTCATTAACTCATTATCTAATATAAATAACTATGGATATCTATTATTCCACAATTCCTCAAAAACATAGAGAATCAATATCTCTTACTAAAATAGTGAAATAAGATAGACAATTCCAAAAACTTCTAAACTTACTAAAGATACTAAACTTAATTGAGATATTAGTTGTTTTTCGGAGCATTCCGAATCAACGACACAAGCTTTTCATCATACTTATTCAATGGTAGCACTCTGCACTCGATTCCTATCCCTATCCCAATTATCAATCAACCTATAAGGAAAAGAACTGTTGAGGTGTAAGCATATGCTTAGTAAGATAAATACCCTTGTTAATTCCGCATGGTAAAAATTTATTAGATGCATAAACATATGAATGCATAAACAATTAGTATACTAAACAATGCATGCAATGGCCTAAAAACTGCATACGACTCAGAATTGTGCTCCTTATAGTTGAGGTTTAGAGATAATTAACTGAGCCAAACTAAAATCTAGATTTTAGCCCTTGGGTTTTATTTCATTTGCACTATTGTGCTTAAGCTAAAACTCTCTCTCTCTCTCTCTCTCTCTCTCTATATATATATATATATATATATATATATACTTTCTTTACTGAATAACAAATCATATTTTCAAAATCCTTAGTCTAGTGATGTGATGGCCTCTACAATTCACAAATACACGCCTTAAGTAGCAGTTACAAGATACAGTCCCTCGTTGACGATTGGCATCTCTCGGCGCCTAGTAAGCCCATCAGCTTAGGACAGTAACTGAATAAAAATGATGGCGTAGCTAGTGCCTAATCCTGCAGAAGGCCCTCCTCCTGTAAGTCCCTTCTCATCTTTTATGTGAAGCAGTAGTTAGTGTTATCGAAATGCAATTATGGGGACTACATGACTCATTGAATTTCTTAATCATATAAGTAATTAATCCTGTTTTTTTATGGTGATTAGACAATTTCATTCCATATAATTGCACATATGAATTATCAAAAACAATTTCCATTATTACGTGAGTAACAAGCCATAACATTCAATCACAAATTCATATACATGCATTTCCCATTTCCTATATCCCATAAGCATCCAATTTATATATATTTAAGTTTAGGTCCATCTATTCTACAAGCAAAATCAAGTAAAGAGTCATTAGGAATTTACTCACTCAGCCATACGGGTCAATCGAAGTAAATCAGGGGTAGGTCGTCTCTGAACGTTAGGTCCCCTAAACATTGCAAATACAATACTATAAGGATTTGAAAAAAAACTTAGAAAACTAAGCTAAAACCTTTTAAGCTATACTTTTGACTTGGTTTCATAATTTTTTCCGGTTTTACTTAAAGTTTAATCGTGTATAACTTTCTTGTTTTAAATTCAATTTTTATGATTTTATAGTCAATCTTCATCATTTTCGAGTGTACTTTAATGTGGTGAGGTTATATTTTCGTGATGAGGCATGCAAAACTATCCATAGGTCAGGATAGTAGCGATCCTCATGATTTGGAGTGCTTTTGGGCTTTATTTGGTTAATGGGCTTTTTGATAACTTGGGAAATTCTTTGGGCTTGGGCTTAGGACTTTATTTTACACTTAAAATTTTTCTTAAGGTCAAATTTACAACTTTGGTTTACACTCTTGGTGCTAACAACAACTCCTTGGGCTTTTAAGTGGGCTTAAGTTGTTAAATGGGCTTGTTTTTTGTTTAAACTAAAGTTAGTAACTTTGTTGAGCTTATGGAGTTTTAGGTGGACTTCTTGTGGGCTTAAAAAATGACCTTTCTTAATATTTTAAATTGTTGGTTAGAATTTTAATGAAGACCCAATTTAGAGTTCTAGGCTCGTTTTGAGAGTTTTAGGCTTGCTTTTGAGTTTTTGGCTTTGTATACTTACTATAGTTACTTTGGTTGATCTTTTCACTTTGTTCACTTGGTTTTATCATATTTTTAAGTGGCTTTTACTTATGTTCCAAATCTTGCCGTGATAAATGCAAGGAGCACTCTCTTGGTTTCTCAACTTATTTTATCATTTCCTTAAGTTTAGGTGTTAGATCATGAAACTAAGCTACTTATATTCAAATCTTAGCTTGACTTCTCTTCCATGAGATGATTATTTAGCTCATACTTTACATGAAAATAGTAGATCTCATACTTATCATTACTTCCATATCATTGTTCATGTCATACAAAGTTGGTTTCCTTATAAAAATTTCATATGATGGATTTTCCTTTACTTAAGTCTAGATTTGAGCATGTTTAACTTAATAGAAGTGAAAATAACATCCAAATGACTTATAAATCCTCATGTCCAGCATGCTTCCCCTTTATTCAAGTTCTCATTTCAAGATTTTCTCAACTTAAAATCTTCCATTCTAAGTGTTAAATAAGTATCTCTACAAAACACCAATTTTATATACTCATATTCTAACTTTCATGTAAGGGTTTCATAAGTTTGCTTCTTAGAGTAGTCTTAGATGTTTCATCAACTTATGATCATACTTATATCCTCAAGAAATGATGGTCTCCTAACATATAATACTACTACTAACATAAAGAAACAACTTACTCATCCTCAAAGTGAAAATAAGGTGGTGGTGCAACTAAGCATCCTCTTATGTTCCTTGTTTTTCCTCCTTCTTCTTGCAAGCTCTTTTAGAAACTAGAGTCTTGATCTTTAAAGTGGGGCTTTGAGGATATTTTAAAGTTTCTAAAAGTAGCTTTTAAAATTGACATAATGAGGTAACAAAATCAAGCTTTTGTACCGTGAGTTATGAAGCAAAGAGGTGGCAGCAATGTAGGATTTTGTGAGGTTAGATTTCTTCTTTTGATTTGTGTTTAAAGTAAGAGAAAAGGAAGTGAAAATGAGAGTGAAAGAGAGAGAGAGAGTGGTAGATTTTTGAAAGAGAGAAGAAGTGTGTTCAAGAAGCTTTAATTGGTTGTCTTTTAGTATGCACAAATGATAACTTTTTGACAAGACTAGATGGTGTAAGTATTAAGGGGTGAATAGTAGATGTATAAGACAATTGAGTGATGGACAAATGATAAGGTATGACCTCTCTTTTCCTTCTTTTCTAACCGGCCAAGTAGGGAGCAAATAGGGCATGGTGTTGTCTTGTCACTTAATTAAAATTTGAACACATAAAATAATATGATAATTTGTCCATATGTAAGGTGTTGTCTTGTCACTTAATTAAAATTTGAACACATAAAATAATATGATAATTTGTCCATATGTAATGTAAGTTGTGGTGTGATAAGGGAAGTATCTTTTCTCTAGTTTTTGATAAATGATTCTAACTCTCAATTGATAAGTTATTTAGGTTGATTGGTTGGTTTACTTATTCATGTGCACAAGCCTTATAATTGAAGATAAGGAGATTGTCTTACATGGAGATTGTCTTACATGAAATTCTTTTAGAGTTTATTTCTTAAATTGATTTGTAAGTTATGAGTTAGTTCTTATAAAATTATGAAAATTTCTAAAGTTGAATAAAAGTATTCAAATTAATTTATCAATTAGTTGCTTAGGGTTATAAGTCCTTAATTATTTTAGGGTTTAAGGTTTTGAGTGACTTATAGTCCATGGTTCTCGTATTCGAGTTTTATCGATAATAGATTTTCGAATTAGAAAATTAAATTCAGTTTCAAATGAAAACTTGAATTCTTAGCTTAGTTTATCTTTTCAAACATTTAGGAAGTACTCTTAGTTGAGTCATAAGTCTGCTAAAAAGTAGAGTTTATAACTTATCCATGGGTAATATGGCTTATAAGTGAAAATAAGGGAATTGTTTTATATGGAATTGTTTTAGGGCTTAGTTCTCAAATTAATTGTTGGTTGTGATTTGCTTCTTAAGAAATTTTAGAATTTTCTAGAGTTTAATAAAATTTATTGAAATTATATTTTAAATTATTTATTTAGGATCATAAGTCCTCGATTATCCCAAAGTTTAGGGTTCGAGTAAGTTTAAGTATGTTTTAGGGTTTTTCACCAAGTCGAAAGTAATTGACTTATACTTAGGAGCTTAAAGTTTAATTGGCTTAATTATTTAGGATCATCGCTTTATTATGCAACATATATATATATATATATATATATCATATGATAGATTAAGAAAAGAGAAGGAAATTGCTTAGTAATACATTTATATATATATACATATTATGGGGCTACTTATGTACACAAGTAAAATAAATTTTGTAAATTTATTAATTTATTCCTTTAACTAGGTTAGTTGTATTGTTTATTATTACTTGAAATAATCCTTGATTCGTTCGTTATTAGTTTTATATGATTTCACAAAATTATTGAAAATTTTATTGCTTTATGGCTTTTCAAGCATTAAGATAATTTCATAAAGTTTTAAAAATTTTGATCATTTTAATATTTACAATTTCTATTAAGTTTAGTTTTACATTTTTAAAAGTACGTGTATATAGGGATTGGGGTTTTCTTATATGATTAGGGTTTCCAAATCGTATAATAGGGCTTTTTAAGTGTGTTTTAAGTTTCGAGTTTAAAATTTTAGTCGGTTTTCATTTTAAGTGATTTTGTTGACTTAGGGAAATATCTAGATACTCAAGTTTAACACTATGTTTAGAAGGTTAAATTTGCGGAGTCTATATTGTTTACATATCTAATTTAACAAAAGATCATTAGATTGCTAGATTTTTGCTTGAAACTAACATTGCTTAGAACATGTTCCCATAAGAGGCTATAATTTGGATTTTATGAGAATGTGAACTAAGATAAAATTCTTTGTGTTCATGTTAATTGAAAAGTTAGTTCTTGATTCCGTATTGGTTAAAAAAAATAGTGTTGTAATGTTGGAATCTTATAACCATCTAGATTGTGACAAGCATAAATTTCTTCTCAGCAATTTCTTTTAGTAGTGATTCTTGATTTTCTTTTTAGAAACATGGTTGTATAGTCTAATTGATTTCCTTATTTTAGATTATGCCTCATGTTAAGCATATCATTGGGAAGGATAGCACTAGCAACTCGTCACAACACCCTATGTTTGATTCACTAAAGCTTGGCAAAGGAAGTGATATAGCAAACTGAGCAAGAAAGGTTTTGAGGAAAATGAATTGAAAGTTGGGCAAACTTGGCAAGAGTCGGATACGATGCAATGTTAAGGAGATACCTGGAGATCTATGGATGGGATAGGCTTTTGACAATTAATAAGTTATCCTATTATAAGCTCGCATTGGAGTTCCTTAGCATTCTCACTTTAAATTATGATCAAAATGAAAACGAGATTTAGAACATGATGAGATTCCAAGTTATTAGATAACCGATAATCATGCCATTCGAAAGATTGTTAATTGTCCTAGGTATATATTTAGAAGCATTTGTCCATACAACTAACTTTCATAATCTATTGGTCAAATTATCAATAGGAGTAAGTGATGCATGTGTTTAGGTTAGATTAAGTATAAGGGGATCGGTGTATAACCTAGGGAAATCCAAGGACTCGAATTTAAGAGATCTTGCCTTGAGGATCATTCACTATATATTAGACAAGAGTGTAACTAGAAGAAAGAACAATATGGGGGTTGTCAACTTAGTAACTTAGTTGACATTTTTTGTCTGTATAGCTTTGTTGAGTGACATTAGATTAACCTAAGAGTCCAAATAGCTTTCTTCCTAAAAAGCTAAGCCATAAAAGGGCGAGTTAGGTACATTTTTGTAGGGCCTTTTATAACATAGATGGTGAAAAATATTGGCTTGTTTAATCAGCTTCCATCGATGGAGTTGGTTAATTACCTTACCCCTATGAGCCTCAAGTCCATTAAAGTGATGAAACTATCACTACTACCTCAAGTACTCTAGGAGGAGGAAAACTAAGAGGAAGTAACTAATGCTTCTTAATTAGAACAAGCTAGAGATGAGCCTTCTACATCATTCAAGTAGCCTAATTGCTCGATGTTGGGAAAGCTTAAGAAGATGATGGGGAAGTAGATTAAAAGGCAGTAGACGACTTAAGCATGAGATAAAGCATACTAGATTAGCTGTTATGGTACCCTTAGAGCACCATAGAATCCTGTTGCCACAATCACCTTGCCCCATCCCAAACTCTAATGAAGAAGATACTGAAGAGGAGAATGATTCTAGTGATGAGGATTAAGTCTGCATTTTTACTTTTTTGTTTTGCAAAAAACTTGGTTTCTTTAATTTCTAGTTAAATGACTATAATAACTGAAGATTAAACCTTACTTTTGATTGCTTGATTTACCTTTATTTGAATGCTTTGATAGTTTTGCAAGGACAATGAGATTGATAAATTAAAAGTAATTGTAGTTTAACATTAGTTTTTCTTTTGATAAACTTCTTTTTCTTTTATAGTTTGTTTCTTCTTAATGTTGCAAGGAAAGTTTGGACTTGATTAGCATGATTGGGATTTTTGAAATGGATCTAGACAAAAAGTTTTCAATGTTGATGCAAATAAAACTAGGAGTCTTAGTTCTTTTTACTTTTCTTTTCCCTTTCTATTTCTCCTGTGCTTAAATGATAGTGTACATTAGAAACAATATACAATTTAAGGGTGGGGCTAAAAAATAGGGAATACTAAACTACATATGTTAATGAGTATGCTTTGATTGAATACCATACACTTAAACATTTCAATTTTTGTTATGAATTATTTTAGAAAATTGCATTCCACTATATATAAGTAAGCAAATTTTTCTTTGCAATTTACCTCTGATTCTTTATGACCTTAATTTACTTTGCTAAATTGGAGTAGTTAAATCCCTATGATCTAGAGTTCCCTATTACTTAAGCATAAACTTGGACTTGGGATTAGTATAGATATTAATAGGTTAAGGAGTAGTTATTTGTATTTCTAATCTTAATTTGAGAGGATAATTATCAATTTCTATTTTTCTAAAATTTCTCAAATTGGATGTGTTGACAATTGGTCTTTAAACCAAGGCTCCACAGATACAAGCTTATTAAAGAGCTCAGCTAATGTAAAGCTAAGGCTTCATTAGCTTGAATGAAGGCTAACCTAATGTTTATTCAAACTTTATCTAGCTTGCTTAAGCCAACCTTAAGAACTCTTGGAGCCTTATCCTAGAAGCTTCTTAAGTCCCTTTTCCTGTCTTTGAGAGGAGGGCCTGTCCTAATCCTAAAGATTGCCTCCAAAGAGCTCACAAATAGAGTAAGCTAAGTCCATGACCTTCTTACTACCCTTTTCTCTCTTATCATAAAATGCTAAATGATTGTTTGAAATCTAGCCTATGCTTAGACATTAAAGTAGGGTGCCTACCATCTGTTGAAGTGACAAGCTCGTCTCTTAAGCCTCCACTAATTGGTAAAAGGTCAACAGTCCTTTCTTATACTGATAACACCACCCCCTTAGTTTTGTATCAACTAATCCTTGTTGCTACATGTCTAACTGAGCTAGATCCCTTAACCGATAAATAGGAGTAAGACCACTAAGTATAGGATGTGCCTTTTGAGCAACTCTTAGGAACTTTCTCAATCTCCTTACCACCTCCATTACAAATCTCTCTCTCTCTCTCTCTCTCTCTCTCTGTTAACTTAAGCAATAGAGGGCCTCAATAAGTAAGCCATAAGGAGCTTTTTTGCAAGTCCTCTGCTACATATGGCTGCTAGACCACCAATAGTTGACCTAGGAGTTATACCCATAATACACAACATCATCATTTGGTGCCCACTATTTATGCAAACTCATAAAGCATGGTTAAGAGTAAAAATATACAACCCCATTTAGCACTTCCAAGTAATGGTGGCCAACTCATGACAAACCGACCACCACCATTGATGAAGCCATAATAGTCAAACATAGATTAGACCAAGGCAATGTTTAATCAATTTATGGAAGCTAATACAAAATTCCTTTAAGAAAATGCTAACCTAAGACAACTAATAGTAGAACCTATGCACCTATACGATGATGTTTAGATTGAGCCGTCCCCAATACAGAACTTGTATGACTAAATGAACAACATTTGTAGTAAGGGGCACTACTAGGGTACTCATTTAACCAAAAGGAGGATTAGGAAGGACATCCTCCTTAAGTGCTCCCTAATAAGGGCATATTTTATTCATATTTTAATAAGTGAATTAGAGAAAATTATTATTGATTTTATAGAAATCATTTAGAATTGGTAATTAAGTGTTCTCATTTGAATATTTTAGACATTGGAGGATTCAAAGTGGAAATAAGGATAATTTAGAAGAGTTTTATGCTAACGAAGAAGCATGAAATGAGCTTTGGCACAACTGGAATTCAATACAGCTGGCCTTGGGTCGGCTTACATTGAACACCAGTGGCCTTTGGAGTCTACACTGCCGACCTTCAATGTAAACAAGCCTTACGCGAGCTAACCCTAGTTTTCTCTATAAATAGCCTTATGTTTCATTGTTTGAGGGACTTTTACACACTTTCTTTAGAGGTAGAAGAGACTTTTATGTTTTACTTAGATTTAGAGAGTTGTATAATAGTCATTAGATAGTTTTTAAAGAATTTTTCTATAGAATTACTTAGATCGTTGAGAAGATTTTGCTTTTACTATGGAGACCAAGTTTTGGAGTTGCAATTGAAGTTTACGTTTTCTAATTATAGAATTGATGACACCTATTTTAATTACATTTATGCAATTCTATCAATTATTCATACTTCCAACTATGAATTTCTTTACAATTTCAAGTAATAGTTGTGCTTTTGTTTCAAATTCCATAGCTGGCTAAATTTATTTGTAGGAATTGATGAAACCTCAACTAGCTAAGATGATGATTGTGTTCGTATTATAGGATTAATAGATATATAGATGATTCATGATTTTGATTTCTATGATTTCAATTATAATTGGTTAATTAATTATAATTGGTAGAAACCCTAGTGATATAGGAGTTGATATTGTGTTTCTTAAAATTTTTTTATTAATTTGATTGATTAATGCAGGAGTAGCGTTAATTGAATTAATTAGAAATTATCTAGGGATTAATATGATGTTTTGAGATTGATTATTCACTATGATATTAGGGATAATTGATTTAGGACATTAGACGATTATAGCATCGGAAGGCGTTTGATTATAATTTAGAGTCCACTATTAATTGGAAATGTGGGAGCTAATTGATTAATAGAGGTTTAAGTCCTTAAGTTTTAAGGAATAATAATTTCACTTGAATGACTATATAGCTATTAATCTATATAACATGATAATAATTTAATTTGTATAATTGGGATGGATTTTGTTTTATCATAATTCTCAATTGATTGCTTAGTTTTAGATATTGTATAGTTATTTTCTTTTCGATAGTTTTAGTATAATTATTAGATTAGTTAATATATTTTTTATTGCCTAAATATTGATAAGAACTAGCATAGATTAGCTAATTTATTTTTTAGTTGAAGCTGTTCCTCATTCAGATGGTTCAAACAAATTAGTTTATAGGATATCTTAATGAAAGTCCTGATGAGCATATTGTAGGATTCCTCCAATACTATAATATAGTGAAGATGAACAACGTTACAAATGAGGTTATTAGATTACATCTCTTTCCCTTTTCACAAAGGGATAAAGCCAAAGCTTAGTTTCATTTACTACAACAAGAATCTATTACCACCTGGGTTGATCTTTTATTGAAATTTCTAAGGAGATTTTTCCCACTAGTTAAGACTACAAAACTAAGGAACGACATCAGCAACTTTACCAGGTTTAGTGGTGAGTCACTTTATGAGGCATGAGAGAGATTTAAGGAGGCAATTAGAAGATGCCTACATCATAGCTTGCTTAACAACCTATTGATCGAGATCTTCTATCTCAATCTAGATGAGACATTGAGGTCTTTAGTAGATGCGACAACTAGAGGTGTTTTGATGGGTAAGACTTATGATGAAGTAAGTGCATTGATAGAAGAGATGGCCTTTAGTGCACATAACTAACAAAATGAGAGAAGTAAGTCATGCGTGGTAGTAGTCAATGACAATAACATTGTATCTCAATTAACAGCTTAGATTAGAGCTCTTACTACCTAGGTAAGTAAACTCACCTCAACATACTCTTTTAATACTAATCCTATTGCTTTTTGTGAGATATGTCTAGGAGCACATTTGAATCTTGAGTGCCTATATGGGAATCCCTTAACTTTAATTAGTGGAGAGCAGGTGAACTTTGTCAACAATTTCCAACGATGTAATTAAGGAACATATTCAAACACATATAATCCAGGGTAACACAATCATCCAAACTTCTGATGAAGAAATAAGAATAATGCATTTCAACCACCACGTGGATTCCAAAAGCAAGGTCCTACTTAGGATGCTCCACTTTAGTAGAATCAGTCTAGAGTGGAAGAGCTCATGTTGAGCTCTATGCAAAAAATTGACACCATGTTATAGAATCAACAAGAAACTATTTGGAATTTAGAGAATCAGATTAGTTAGATCTTTCAATAGTTGAGTAAGAGACCATTAAGGTCTTTACCTAGCAATAGTGAAGAGAATCCTAAAGGTGTCAATGCTATTATGTTGAGGAGAAACAATTGACAAATGAGTTGAAGAAAAGGAGGAGAATCCAAAGAAAGGAAAAGGGATGCAGGTAGAAAAGGAACCAAAGCAGAAGTCACTAGAAGTGAAACCGTATGTTCCTCTAGTCCCTTTCCAAGGAAGACTGAAGCAACAGTAAGTAGATGCCTAATTCACCAAATTCCTAGATGTTTTCAAGAAGCTACAAATCAACATCCCTTTTGTAGAGGTACTTTAGCAGATGCCTTAGTATGCTAGATTCATGAAGGATTTGCTTACTAAGAAGAGAAAGATTGATGGGAACGAGCTAATGATGCTTACAAGGGAGTACTTCATGATCTTTCAAAAAAATTTATCCAGCTTGCCTAGAAAACAAAGAGATCAGGGGAGTTTTACTATTCCTTACACTATAGGAAATTTTCATTTTGATAAAGTTCTTATTGATTCAAGTGCAAGTATAAATTTAATGTCTTTATCTCTTGCTGATAGAAGTATGAAATACCCAAGGGGTATTGTAGAGAATGTCTTGGTGAAGGTAGATAAATTTATCTTCCCAGTCGACTTTATAGTCCTAGAGATGGAAGAGGATAGAGAAGAACCCATGATCCATGGCAGACCGTTCCTTGCAATAGGTAAGGTGATAATAGACGTAGAATAGGGTAACCTTACTTTAAGAGTTATGGATGATCAAGTAACTTTTAATGTTTCTAAAGCCATAAAATATTTTGATGATTGCAAATCCTGTTACACTATTGATATTTTTTATGAGATTGCTTGTGAGTCTATAGAAGAGAAAGCAGGATTAGATACCATGGAATCAGTTCTTAGAGATCTAGATGATTAAAGCAATGATGAGGAGCCTAAAGAAGTAGAAAGTAGGAAATAGGTGTTAGAAATCAAAGCTCAATACTATGAAGAGCTAGGCACTAATGAGACGAAGCCAGTCCTATCACTGATACAACCTCCGATGCTTGAACTTAAACCTTTACCTAGTCACTTAAAATATGCTTATCTTGGAACAAATGATACTTTGCCAATAATTATCTCCTCTTCTTTAATAGGTGATCAAGAGAAACAACTTTTAGGAGTTCTAAGAGAGCATAAAAAAGCCATCGAGTGGACCATTGCTGATATCAAGAGGATTAGTCCCTTAATTTTCACTCATAAGATATTGATGGAGGTTGAATGCAAACCTATAGTACAACTACAAAGACAACTTAACCCAACTCTCAAGGAGGTAGTGAAGAAAGAGGTATTTACATTGCTGGATGCAGGTATTATCTACCTTATCTTAGGTAATAAGTGGGTTAGTCCCGTTTAGGTAGTGCTAAAAAAAGGTGGTATGATTGTGGTTAAAAATAAGGCTAATGAGTTAATCCCTACTTACACTATGACTAGGTGGAGAGTTTGTATAGATTATAAAAAACTAAATGATGCCACCCATAAAGACTACTTTCCCTTCCCTTTCATAGATTAGATGTTAGAAAAACTTTTAGGGCATGATTATTATTGTTTCTTAAATGGCTATTATGGTTACAATCAAACTCATATAGCACTCGAAGACTAAGAGAAAACCACCTTTACATGTCCTTATGGCACTTTTGCGCACTTTTTCTTTTAAAAGAATGTCCTTTGGTCTCTATAATGCACCCATTACTTTTCAAAGATGCATGATGTCTATATTTTTTGATATTTTAGAAGATTTCATTGAAATATTTATGGATGACTTCTCGGTCTTTAGGAAGTCATTTGATTCGTGTCTGACTAGTTTAGGTTGTGTGCTTAAAAGGTGCAAAGAGACTAATCTACTTCTAAATTGACAAAAATGCTATTTTATGGTAAGAAAGGGAATAATCTTAGGCCAAAAGGTGTCAAAAAAGGGGATTGAAGTTGACAGAGCCAAAGTAGAGATAATAAAGAAGCTACCATCACCCACTTTAATCAAAGGAGTTAAAAGCTTCCTAGGGTATGTTGGCTTCTATAGGAGATTTATTAGGAACTTCTCTAAAATCTCTAGACCTCTTTGTAATTTACTTGAAACGGATTCTACCTTTGTTTTTTATGATAGTTATTTATAGGCATTTAATCTATTAAAGGAGAAGCTTACTTAGACATTAGTGATTGTTACATCTGATTTGGAGCTTCCATTCGAGTTGATGTGTGATGCTAATGACTATGCTATAGGAACAATATTAGGACAAAGGAGAGGTAAGTTATTTCATGTTATATACTATGCTAGTAAAACCTTGAATGAGGCTTAAAGAAATTATGCCACAATAGAAAAAGCGCTTTTAGCGGTTATATTTGCATGTGACAAGTTTAGGCCTTATCTAATAGGCTCTAAGATCATAGTATACATAGACCATGTTGCTTTAAAATATTTGTTTGCTAAAGTTGATGTTAAACCTAGGTTGATTCGTTAGATTTTACTATTGCAAGAATTTGACCTTGAAATCAGAGATAAAAAGGAAATTGAAAATGTAATTGCTGATCATTTATCTCGTTTAAAATCTGATTGTTTAGAGCTACCTATTAATGAAAAGTTCCTTGATGAACAATTATATGCATTAGTGATCTAAGGATTACCTTGGTATGCTAATATAGTTAATTACCTGATTAGTAAAATTATACCATACGGTTTCTCATTTCAAAAGAAAAAGAAGTTTTTACATGATGTGTAATTTTATTTCTAGGGTGAACCATATCTGTTTAAAAGTTGTGCTGACCAAGTAATTAGACATTGTGTGCCTGAAACAGAGCAGCTAAGCACAATTTAGCATTGCCATTCTAAGGAAATAGCAGGCCACTTTGATGTGGAAAGAACTGTAGCTAAAATTTTATCTTGTAAATTTTACTGGCTTAGTTTGTTTAGTGATTGTAGGAATTATGTTATGTCTTGTGTTCAATGCCAAAGGACCAGGAATATTTCTAGGAGACATGAATTACCACAAAAATAGTATATTGGTAATTGAGCTTTTTGATGTGTGGGGAATAGGCTTCATTGGTCCTTTCTGCTTATCTTTTTCAAACAAATATATACTTTTAACTATAGATTACGTGTTGAAATGGGTAGAAGTAGTTGCTCTACAAACTAACAATTCCAGAGTGGTAATTAAATTTTTGAAAAAGAACATTTTTTCTAGATTTAGGGTACTTAGGGCTATTTTAAGTGATGAGGGGTCACATTTTTGCAATCCGCAGTTTCAAAAATTATCATTAAAATATGGAGTCACTCATAAAATTGCTACCCCATATCATCCACAAACATGTGGACAAGTTGAGGTGTTTAATAGGGAAATAAAACATATCCTAGAGAAGATTGTCAATGCATCTAAAAAAGAATGGTCTTTAAAACTTAATGATGCATTGTGGGCTTATAGGATAGCTTTTAAAACCCATATAGGAGTGTTACCATACAAAATCGTTTCTGGTAAATCATGTCACTTACTTATAGAACTTAAGTAGAAGGCCTATTAGGCCATAAAATACCTTAACTTTGATTTATGAGTTGCAAGTGAAAAGAGATTACTCTTATTGAACCAATTGGACAAGATCAGAGAAGAAGCTTTTGAAAACTCTAAGATATACAAAGAACGAGCTAGGCAATGGCATGATAGGAACATTTAATAATGGGAGTTCATGCCTGGTAAAAAAGTATTATTATACAACTCTTGGCTAAAACTATTCTTAGGTAAGTTAAAATCTCAATGGTCTGGACCATTTGAAATAGCTAATTTTTTTTCTTATGGTATAGTTGAGTTAAAAGCAGGTGATAATTGTACTTTTAAGGTGAATGGTTATCTCCTCAAGCACTATTTTAAAGGAGAAAACTTGGATTGTGACGCCATTATCATAGTGAGCGAGAATCCATACTAAGATTGGAAAAGTTGGGTTAGCAACTATAGACTAACCAAACTAAGTTTTTTTAATCTTATTTATTATTATTAAATTTTTTATTTTTTATATTTTTATTGATTTATGAAAGGAAAAAAATGAAAAAAAAAAATTTAGGTCAACTACTAGCATCAAGGCTACCAACCTAAGAAAAAAAAAAGAAGAAGGAAAAAGCGCGAAATTTTGAACTCAAGGCCACCGGACTACTTATATATGCCAACAATGTACACAACCAACATATAGAAGAAAGAGCTAGCATATAGTAGTTTTTAAAGCACGACTATTGGTTTTCTCTCTCTCTCCTCACTCATTTTCTTCTCGATTTCTCTCTTTACCTTCTCTTTCTCTCTATATTCCTCTTAAACTCCCCTACTCTTGTATACACATACTCTCTTCATTACTCCATCTCCCACACACACTCTCTTCACCTTTGCCACACACACTCATAATTTTTGTTTCAGATCTGTGTTCTCAACTTCAGCATGCCACCCAAGAAGTTGCAACCTTAGCAAAAGAAACAGAAGACGACAGTCATTTTGTCTTCCAGAAGTTTAGGCAGCGATCTACTTTCACATTTGGAGTATGCTAGGGGGAGAAGGAAGAAGTTACAACTGATGACTTTCATGAACTAATAATATCTAGATTGGACTCTTTGCGAGAGTATGGGATGGAAGATAGGATTTAGTAGCTAGTTCTTGATAAAACTTGGTTTCAATTGTTTGAGGTAAAAGAACTTACTTTCAAAAGTATTTCCATTGAGTTTTTATCTAATTTGCAGTTGGAGCGAGATGGGAGAATGTCTACGATCACATTTTAAGCTTATGGAGAGATTCATGTGATTGAATTAAATCAGATTGGTTATTTCTTAGGTTTATATGATGAGAAGAAAGTGAATTTGCCCAACTCTTGGCTTGGTAATATGACTATTGAGTGATTCTGATTTTAGTTTACTTACCCCAAGTAGAACGATTTTGTACCTTCAAAGTTGCTCGCCACAACTTTTTAAGCAGTGGAGCACAGACTATTTCACCATATTCTTGCTCATACTCTCTGTTGTAAGAAGATTATCCATAGCAAGGTAACTAGTTTTGATACGTTTTGTCTATATAGCTTGATTTTTGGGTATCAAATTGATTTGGGAGTAAAAGTAGCCAATTTTATTTATTGATAAATAGATGATACTAGGATTTAAGTTATATTTTGTGGTGGCCAAGTTACGGCATTGTTGAAGGGTATGGGGATTTTTCAGCAACCGAAAGGAGACAAGGGTATTCTGTGTAAGCCTATTTCTACTGCACCCTTCAAGGGTTGTGGATTGGTTAAGATAGATAATAAGCCCTATCTAGTTGATGAGGAGGATGTTCCTAAAAATCCTCTTATTATTAGAGTGCTTACTTCATATCCTTCTCCTTTAGTTGGTAGTTATGAGCAGTTGAGTGTAGAAATTAGAGAAGTTCAGAATGATATTCTAAAAGAAAGGAAGAAGGACAAGAAATTTTGGACTACTATGTTAAACATGTTGAAGTTTGCTATTTGGTGTTTCCAGCCAACAGTTGCGGAGCAGCTCCATTATGAGACTTCCAGTGTGAAGACTAGTAGCTCAATGCGAAACAATTAGAGCTTTGTGCATTTTTTTTGTGTTATTTTCTTTTGTTATTTTTTATTTTCTTTTTCTTTTATTTTTACTTTGCTGTTAGGTTATTTTTGTTTGGTACTCACCTGTTTGGGTAACTTTAGATCATTAACTCTACTATGTACTCTTGAGTGCACTTTTATGCTATCTTTGCTCTTTTATGTTTCTTCGTGTTTAATGAGATAGGTTTGATTTGAACTAGAAGCTCTTCTTAATGATATTATGATTGGAATTCTACTTTTTGCTGAGAATGTAAATCCATGGTAATATTAGTTTTTCATTTCCTATTGTTGTGAATTTTTATTTTATTCTATTTCCTCTTAGATATTGAATTGGAGATAGTGTGGTTATTGTTTATTCTAAAGTAAGGGGAAGGAAATATAGGAAATGGATTTTGAATTGAATTGAATATCGATTGTGATGCTAGTTTTTGTTTATAAATGGTTATACTTCCTTATTTGCTTGAACTTTATTTGTTCTTAACTATCTAGTAATTTTTATGCCAATTTTTTTCAAAATTAATACGTGTTTAGAATCTAGAGATTATACAAAGAAAAATTTTTGATAGCATCTGATTATGATCTGAATAATTGACTCATTAAGGTGCCTTACTCGCTAATGTTGTGATTTTTATACTTAGTTAAAATTAATTAGTCGAATCCTTAGGAATCTAATTTTCCTAGTTTTTAGCCTTAGAATTTGATGTTTAAGAGTCAGTCAAATCCTTAAGTGAAAAGTAAATGGGTTCACTTCTATGCAAGGTTAGTTAGTATATCATTTTTTTTTAGTTATTTTATTGACACTTTAACACTTAGTGAAAGAGGTAAGTGAAGCTTTATACTTAATGATTTCTATAAAAGTTATCTGAAAAATTTTAGTGAGCATTCAAAAAGTGATGAAATGAGAGCCTTTAATCCAATAACTTAAGAAATTGAGTTTAGAGTATCCTAACTTGAATGGTAGAGCGAGGAAGAGTTTATAGGGGTCCTTTTAAAACTTGGTCACTTGGGTCATGAGCCTGGGATGTATTGACTCAATGTACTCTCTCTATAATGAGAAGGGTAAAAAGGTAAAGTTCAGTATCTGAACTATAAAGAGGAAAAAAAAAAGGAAAGGAAAAAATGGGAATGGAAAATGGAAATTTTGAATGCAATTTAAGCAATGAATTAAGGCTTGTAATAAAAAAGGAAGAAAACCTAGGGATAGAGCAGATACCATATGCTTTCACTACTTTGTTAACTTGTTTGTTGGGATAATTAGAGGGATAATATGCCTGCTAATAGTGGTTGTAAACCCCTAAAATTTTCAACCTAATACTTAAAGTAGACCTTAGTGTGCTTGAAGACTCTAAGAGTTGACAAGGCTAGTTAAGATGAAAACCCTAAGATAACAACCGAAGATTTAATCGCATAAAAATCTTTTATACCTTAAATGTATATAAATACTAAAGATTGCACTCGAAAGTGATAAAACCCTAAAATTATGACTTTAAGGATATAAAAGCACTAATTCACCATAATTTACCCTAAAACCCTAATTGATAATAAACCTTAGTTTTATACTAAATCATTGTTAAAAGACTAAAAATAACTTTCAATCATTTATAAATACATATAATACTAAAGTAATCATTTAGAAACTAAAATATTGCATCATAGATCATATATAACTAGGTTAATATTATATAGAGTTAAAAGTTTAATTGATGCTTATGTTACATGCAGTAAGTATTAATACCCTAAATGACACTTTTCATAATAATTACATTAAGTAGCCTATTAAATGATATATATAGGATATAAATATCTAAAGGAAGATCTCATTACCTATCCTTACTAATTATTTCAATAAACCCCATATTTCCTTTCATTTCCTTAATTTTCTTCCCAATTTTCCTTAATTACCCCATTATGTACACACAATTTTCACTTAATTTGAAAGAGTTGACTAAGTCAACATTTAACCAAGTCAAATGTTGACCAAAGTCAATAGGATGTCCAAGTCAACACATGTGTTATTGTCATCTAGAGTTTTCTTCTCTTTTCTTTTGATTTCTTTTCCTTTCTTTTCCCTCTTTTGCCATCTATTCTTCTCCCTCTTCTAGACTTCTCTTTTATCAATTATAAAATACAAATTAAGATAAGAACAACTCCTTTTCCCCTTTCATTTCAAACCGTGAACTCTCCTTTGCTTTGTCATCTTCAACTTTTCCAAAATTTCACTTTCACAATTTCAAATACCACCACACACCAATCTACTATATCTACTTGCTTTCCTTTTCAAGTTATAAAGGAGAAAAAGGTATGCTTTATATGATTTCTTATCTTAATTAGTAAGTTAGTTATCTATCTAAGATTAGTGTAGGAACCTTATGTAATATGTGCTTTTGTGTTGTTGAAGATGGGAATCCTCATACTTATGTTTAGAAGTGTAGAAATACCTAGGAATACATGTAGAAACACATATGTACATACAAGAAGTGAATACATAAGAAGTGTATGTATAAGGGTTTGGTGAAATACTTAGTATAAGTGTAGGAAATTCTTAGATAATTGGAAGAGGAACACACATATATATATGTATAAGTATGTGTATGCAAGAATACACTTGATAAATACATGTATGGATACTCTATACTTAAGTATCCTTTATGTACATAACCAAAAAAGAAGAGTATACTAACTATACATACATATACCTTGCTAAATAAGCCTTTAAGGAGCAAAAATATGAAATTTGTGAAGTTTTCCTAAGAGAGTACTCTAGGCATACGAAAATACGTAAAAAAATACGTATATCACCATATGTGTATATGGGTATATGTACCAGTATAAATATGAGTACATAAGTATACATACCAGTATGTTGAAAGTATAAGTATATACATAACATATGTGTAAAGTATATAAATACATAAGGATAAATACACATATATAATGGATGATGTAATCAAATAATGATGTAAGCAATGACCTAATCAAATGATGTCATAAGCCAATGATGATATAAGCGATGACATAAGCAATTGATGACATAAGCCTTTAAAATAATAAACTATAAGATCATCTAAGTGTAAGAATTAATGACTAATGAAATCATTAACTACTAAAATAGAATATAAAACTATCTAATAAGAATATTTTATCTTCAATAGTTAGAATTTCAATAAATTTAGTCTATATCATAAAACACGGGTCTTAACGTCTAAAACGGACATCACCATGTGAACGTGCATCCAAAAATGATGGAAAATGATTATAAATTTGTAAATATCAAAAATAGAATGAAAAAGTTACATATGATTAGCGATTAGGTTTAATCGAATAAAAACTAATAGTAATCTAAGTAGAATTAGGTAGATAGATATCTATAATCATTAGTTAATTCAATTACTTATTATCCCTATTATCTCATAGTGATCAGGTGATTCGAACGAAGGCGAGGATCTTCTGATCATCAGGTGATTGATCAGTTAATCTCAAGTGAGTACTCCCAATGACTCTATACATGTTTTGTGTTTATAGTTAGTGTACTTAAATTAAATAGTAATAACTTGATGCATGGGGATTTGGGATATACATGTGCTTGATACTAATTGCTTACTATGAAAATATTATTAAATACGATAATTGAGGATTTGATTGTATGATTGATTGTTACATCATTTGGATGGTCTGCGGATATTGATTGATCGCCACATAATTTGACTTAATTATATTTAGCTTATCTTAAATTAAAAGGGGCATGCATTATCCATGCATTGCATTACTTATTCTGGCCATCACTTTACGTGGAGGTAAAGAGAGGCCTTAGGAGGTTGTTTATATATATTAAAGTGTTTCTGTATAGTGCACTCGTGCAACTTGACCTTGCTCGAACCTATGGGCTTACTAGGTAATGGAAACATCAACCGTATGGCTAAGGGTCGAGTCTGGAGACCTTCGCTGTAGGGTATAAGTATGGACTGCAGGGGCCGCCTCACTACTAAGCTTAGGATTTTGTGTATTATTGGATTTTCAAAAATGAAAATGTATCTTGTGAAATACAGAATTCAAAGTTATGGGTAAAAATCCAAGTGCTAGAGCCCATTCCTTATTGGTGCTGATGTATCTCCAACCCTTATCTCAAAGGGCATTAAAATCTGATATTATATGCAGCATTGGTCAACTACTTATATTGTTTAGCATACTGTGTGTGCATGCATTCATATGGTTGTAACAATTTGTTTGATATCATGTTTGCTAGTATAGTAAGAGGGATAGCTTACTAAGCTCTTGTAGCTTACCCCCCAATAGTTTTTCTTTTACAGGTGTTAGGTATTTGGGCATGGGTTAAGAGCCGAGCGTTAAGTGCAAGTGTTGAGATGTTATAGAGGTTAGAATTAGAGAGAAGTTGTTTAGTTCATATGAAACTTTAAATATAAATACCACTTATATACTTAGATTTTTCAACCTTATTAAGTTTGGATTTTAAGTTTATACTACTTGATCTTATTATTTGGTATGGAATACCGATACTTTGCAGTTCTGAGAAACTGTGGGATATCGAACATCCATAGTTTTTTATATTTATATGCTATAATAAATTAATTACTTAAAAATAAGTAATCTTAGTGATTTATCATTTAGAGTCTTGCAATCTCTGACTTATAAGGTAGTTTTCATATCATGGTGCACACATGACATTAAAATTTTTAAGCAATCCTATTAGGCCCCATTTAGGGTCTTGACAGTTGTAAAGTTTAAATGAGTATTTTTCCTTCTAGGATTGAGTATCAACTTTTGAAATAGAAATCTTAGGTTAAACATTTGGATTAAAATTTGTTTTCTCTAGAGTGGTTTATAAATTTCAATTGTAATACTTTGATCACATATTTTGATTTGGTTTGAGCGATGGGCATTATAAATTATTGAGTCTAAAAGTGTGAAATATCAAATTTTTGGATTTGTAATTGGAAAATTTATATTTTCAATAATAGATTTCATTAGTTCTATTTATTTTGCTTGAGGATAAGCAAAAGTTCAAGTGTGGAGGAGTTGATAAGAGTATATTTTATTCATATTTTAATAAGTGAATTAAAGAAAATTATTATTGATTTTATAGAAATCATTTAGAATTGGTACTTAAGTATTCTCATTTGAATATTTCAGGTATTAGAGGATTCAAAGTGGAAATACGGATAATTTAGAGGAGTTTTATGCAAATGAAGAAGCCCGAAATGAGCTATGGCACGACTGAAATTCAACACAACTGACCTTGGGCTGACCTACACTAAACATTGGTAGCCTTTGGAGTCTACACCGTTGACCTTGGAATGTAGGCCACCGACCTTAAAACTTACACCACTAGCCTTCATGGTCGACCTTTAATGAAAACAAGCCTTACACAAGCTAACCCTAGTTTTCTCTATCAATAGCCTTATGTTTCATCGTTTGAGAGACTTTTACACACTTTCCATAAAGTTAAAAGAGACTTTTACATCTCCCTTAGAGTTAGAGAGCTGTAGAATAGTCATTAGATAGTTTTTGAAGAATTCTTCTATAGAATTGCTTGGATCATTGAGAAGATTTTGCTTTTGCTATGGAGACCAAGTTTTGGAGTTGCAATTGAAGTTTACCTTTTCTAATTACAAAATTGGTGACATCTATTTTAATTATATTTATGTAATTCTATGAATTATTCATGCTTCCAACTATGAATTTTTTTGCAATTTCAATTAGTAGTTGTGCTTTTATTTCAAATTCCATGGTTAGCTAAATTTATTTGTGGGAATTGATGAAACCTTAGGTAGCTAAGATGATGACTTTGTTCGTGTTATAGGATTAATAGATATATAGATGATTCATCATTGCAATTTCTATGATTTCGATTATAATTATTAGAAACCCTAGTAACACGGGAGTTGATATAGGGTTTGTTAGAAATTCTTAATTAATGTTGGAGTGACATTAATTGAATTGATTAGAAATTATTTAGGGATTAATATGATGTTTTGAGATTGATTATTCACTAAGACATTAGGGATAATTGATTTAGGATATTAGACGATCATAGCATCGAGAGGTGTATGATTGTAATTTAGAATCCACTATTAATTGGACATGTGGGAGTTGACTGATTAATTAGAGGTTTAATTCCTTAAGTTTTAAGGCATAATAATTTCACTTAAATGACCATATAGCTATTAATCTATATAACTTGATAACAATTTGATTTGAATAACTAAGGTAGATTCTGTTTTGCTACAATTCTCAATTAATTACTTAGTATTAGATATTTTATAGTTATTTTCTTTTCCATAGTTTTAGTATAATTATTAGATTAGTTAATTTATTTTTGATTACTTGAATATTGATAAGAACTAGCATAAGATTAGTAATTTCTTAGTGCTCAAGGGATTGACAACCTTATTTACTCTACATTACTTGTTTTCGACCCAGTATACTTGTTGTAGTATTCGCGATTTAATTTTATACATATAGTTTAAGCGAATCACTCCCCAGAACACTTGAATGACACGATTATGTGAGAACTTGATGAGCACATTTAGCATGCCTCTAGCTTACACAACCAAAAGTGCCTTAAGTCCTTTGCTCGACAATCTAGGATGGTAGTCAACAGAAGTCCCTTTACTTTAGTTATCTTGGAGGAAAACTTGCACAGGGTCTATGACTCTCTTACCTTAATACCTATGATGGAACAAGTGACCTAAATGACCATCTAGCATACTTCTGCACAATGATGAGTCTCTACGACTTCTCAGATGCCATAATGTGCTAGGCATTCTTTAGTGCACTAGCTAAAGGTGCATTGGCGTGGTTTAACTAGCTTTTAGGGAGCTCCATTCATTCCTTCGATGATTTGGCTATAAGATTCTAACAACACTTCTTGAGTCGCAACTTACCGTATAGGGACTGCTTCATGTTATATAGCATGACTAGTGTTCAAACGAGACCTTATGAACATATCTAGAGTGCTTCAAATGTACCAAGTTATTCATCCCCAAATTAGAATATGGAACAACTCTTCTAGCCATTGTTTATGGCATAGACCCCAATAGTAAAATTTTTCAAGACATAGCATTACATTGACCATACTACTTTAAAGAATTCATGACCATTGTCAAGTAATATATAGCGTAGGAGGATGCCATTTGAGCATAGCTTAACAATGACTTGAAGCATACATTTATAAAAGACTACCTTAGCCCTTGCGAAGATTGTCCTTCATCTTCTTGAGAGAGATAGGAAAGACAAAAGCAAAAGTTCACTAACTACCCTAGCTATACCTAGTTAAATCGTTCTTTTGGGGAAGTCTTCTATGAAGTATGTAAGCGCTTACCCTATGCACCAACCATCAAAGAAAGATCTAAGGCCTTCATTTTAGGTAAATTCTATAACTATCATGGTACTTGTGGCTACAACGATGATGCGTATAGATACCATAAGAATGGGGTCAAAGGCCTTATCCGTAAAGGCCACATCAACCACCTTGTTGTCAATGAGTGAAACCATCCTTACCTAGCTGAGTAACGCTGCACTTAGGAGGTACACCAATAACTATAACCATAATAAGAGAACCCACTTGTGAACATAGAGTGAAGGGGCTACCGAGGAGAAGTATAAGAAATCATAGGTATATTAGGCCTATCAGATAAGGACCGCTTGACCTAACCATACCACAAGATACTCTCTCTTCGACTCAAGATGATGCAAACTAGGGTCAAGAATAGACAAGATTAGTCGTAGGGGTGGGTCTAAGCTTACCGAAAGCTTGAAGAATGAGATGGAAGGTTGTGTAACAATAGGAAAAAGTAAATATGCAAACCCACAAACAACTCCAAGGATATGATGAAACAATGGAACTTCTAAAGACTTGTAACATAACTTGATATAATGCATGAGTTGGTCCAGTGAGGTTACTCACTACCTAACCTTGTTTAAGAGTTAGGATAAGAGTGAACTAAGTAAATAGGCTTATGAAAGTAATATTTACACAAAAGGAAGGAGTATATTCAATATTCAAGTGATAAGATGATTAGCAGTTACATGTGTAGTAGGTATTTGTACCTGAAACTAGGGTAACCTACCTAAAATAGAAAAAGACAAAAAGGGTACCATCTAAAAGAAGTAATATATAAGGAAAATAAAAGGGCACAAATAAAAATTCATGGGAAACAATGAGAAGTGTAGTAAAATCCTTTTTTACATTAGATTAGCCAAGTGGTAGTAGTTTTCTAAGAATGCTTCTATTAAAAAAGTCAAATAATATAGTTAGGATGGTGGCTGATGAGCATGAATGCCGAGCAGAGGTGAAACCATCTAAGAAGAATTAGCTTTGAACATGTATTAGAGCTCTCGGCTTCTTGATATCAATGTGGCAACACTAGAGGTTAGCTTAGACATGTTTGAGTAGGCGTGAGGGGTTGGGCTATTAACAGGGTATGCATCTAGTCGGCACTCGACTATCGAGAGATGTGAAGTTACTCAACCTAGCATTAGGAGTTGGTTGGTAGTAAGGATCTGCTTAGCCTCGATATGAGTTGGCTCAAATAGGAGAATTTGCCCTATTAGTCTTTCTAGGCCTCGGGCTCGATTGCGAGTTAAAGGTTTAGTAGTCCGATTCCTATTATCCCCTCCTGGTTGATTTAAATTTAGGATAAAATCTAATTGGTCTTCGCTCAATCCTTCATCACGTTGATAGGGGCTAAGGTTAGCAATGTTAAAGGTGTTAGATGCCCCATAATCATCTGGTAATTCCAATTGATAAGCATTGTGGTTGATCTTTAGGAGTACTTTGAAGGGACCTTCAGCTCGAGTAGATAACTTGTTCTTTCTTTTGCTCGGGAATCTCTTATCACTCAAATGTAGCCACACTAAATCACTGGGATGAAACTATGCTAACTTCCTTACTTTACTCTTCTCTTGCATTTTCTTAGCAACTTGGTCAATTTGCTATGTAACTTTCTCATAAATTTGATGTAGGGATTGTGCTTGGCTCTTACGTTAAGGTCTTCTTATTCAGACATGGGCACAAGGTTTATGATCGAAGGGCAACTTAAGGTTAAAACAAGAGATGGCTTCAAAGGGCATCTTCTTGGTCGTATTATACACAGTATGGTTGTAAGTGAATTCCACCACAAGTAAACAAACATCCTAATCAGCTAAGTTCTTCCCTACTGTAGCTTAAAGTAGTGATTCTAAAGTACGATTGACTACTGTTATTTAGCCATCAATTTAGAGGTGATAGGAGTTGTTGAATAGTAGTTTAGTCTCCATAAGATGCTATAGAGACCTCTAGAAACGGTATAAGAACTTCGGATCTCTATCTGAGACTACACACCTCGGCATGTTGTGTAATCAAATAGTCTCCTACAAAAAGAGAGAAGCAATAGACAAAGCATTATTAATCTTATAGTAGGGCATAAAGTGTGCCATCTTACTGAATATATCTACGATGACCATCATAGAATCTTGGCCTTAGGCAGTCGTTAGTAGTCCAAGAACAAAGTCCATGTTAACTCAATCTAAGGTTGGGTTAGGACAAGTAATGGCACTACTTTCCCTTATTTATCTTGGCATTTGCCCCTCTTATAAGTAGCAGAGCAATTAATAAATTGATGTATATTTCTCCTCATTCATCACCAAAACAACTATTTACTCAACAGCTCATATGTCCTTTTCTCTCCAAAATGTTTGGAGAGTCCTCTACTATGGGGTTTTCTCACCAACAATTCCCTCGTTGAGCATGTCAGCACCAATAACTAGCCGACGCTAAACAAATAACCATCCTCAACATGATAGTCATCTACTACTCTTCCTTCTCCACAATGCTTATATATAGAATCAAAATGAGAGTCATTCTAATATTGCTCTTTTATGCTTGCAAATCTGAATAATTTGGTATGCAACTTGGAGAGTAAAATATGTCTCCTTGACAGAGCATCGGCAACTATATTGCTCTTGCCTTGCTTATAGTTAATAACAAAATTAAATCCTTCCAAAAATTCAATCCATCAAGCTTAGTGTTTAGAAAGCTAAGATTGGCTTTGTAAATACCTCAATGATTCATGATCTGTGAATATGACAAATTCTTTCAGTAGAAGATAGTGTTGCCATACACAAAGAGCTTAAATTAGGGCTAAAAGCTCTTTGTCACATACATAATAGTTTAATTATGCTCCTTTGAGCTTTTCGCAATGATAAGTGATAAGTTGGCCTTCTTGCATTACTATAACTCTTATGCCAACACCTGGCGCATTGTACTTACGATCAAATATCTTGTCTAAGTCTTATAAGGCCAAGACTAGGCTAAAGGTTAGCGCTGCTTTTACCTTAGCAAAACTCCTCTCCACTTTCTCTCCTTACTTTAACTTTACATTCTTCTTTGCTAGCTCAATTAGAGGTGTTACAATGGTATTGAATCCTTAGATAAAGCATCAGTAAAATGATGCCAATCTATGAAAACTTCTTACCTTGGCATAGGAGGTTAGGGTTGGCCATTCAACAATTGCTCATATCTTCTCTTCATCAACCTTCAATCCCTTTCCACTAACCACATACCTTAGGAAGATAACTTCTTCCTGGCAGAAACAAGATTGCTTCAAGTTCCTAAATAATATTTATATTCTAAGGACATCAAAAATAGCTCTGAGATGTTCAATATATATTGCCATGTTGGCATTATAGACTAGGATGTCATCAAAGTAGACGACAACAAACTTATCAATCAAATCTCTCAAGACATGATTCATTAGTGTCATGAAAGTGCGTAAGGCATTTAACAATCTGAAAGGCATGACCATCCGTATAGGCCATGTCAGGTCTTAAAAGCAGTTTTCCATTCATTCCCATAGCCATATTTCAAATCAATTTTACTGAAGATCTTAATTGCATTTAGTTTGTCCAACATATCATCTAACATAGGGATAAGATACCAGTACTAAATTCTGATCCTGTTCATGGCTTGGCTATCGACACACATTTGCTAGGTATCATCCTTTTTCGACATAAGGACTACTGGGACATCACAGAAGCTGACACTGTCCCTCACATAACCTTTTTCTAGATGTTCATTGACTTGTCATTGGAGTTCAATAGCTTGTCCAAGGTTCATCTGATAAGCTGGTTTATTTGGCAAAGTAGTGTCGAGTAACAAATCAATGCAATGCTTAATACCTCTAAATGGGGGTAATCCTTTAAGTAACTAATCTAAGAACAAGTTAGCATATTCATATAGTAGCTTTTTGACTTCTTGGGGTAACTCAATCTATTTCTTTAGCTCTAATATCCTTTTAACCAATATAAAATTTAGCATATTGGCCTTTATAATTTCTTAGAGCTCGACTCTACTTAGTATTAAAGTCTTCTTAGATCCTTGCGTAAGTTTAGCTTATAGATAGCTAACTTAACTCGGCATTATGGGGTAAACTAATCTTTCTACCATCCTTCTCAAACACATAGGTGTTCTTGAACCTATCATAGATAACTCTTCTGTCAAAGAGCCATGGTTAGCCTAATAGTATATGGGATGCACACATTGGTAGCATGTCACAAAGAATCTTGTTAGAACAATTTCCAATAGAAATTGGCAATAAGACTTACTTAGTGACATGTAGTACCCCATCCTCATTCAACCAATATAACTTGTACGTTTCCGAATGAGAGATAGTTGGCAATTTTAGCTTCTTTATTAAGTAGGTAGATGTCACATTGGTATAGCTCCCACTATCCACTATGAGCATACAAACATGCTTAGTTTCCTTGCAAGTAATATGGAATAAATTCTCTCTCTACTCCTCCTTGGTAGAAGGTTCCAAACTCATTGCATATCAGACTACTAGAGTTAACTTATCCAAATCATTTGCAAACACATCCTCCTCAATCACATAGGCATTAATGTCAATCTCATCATTCACTTCTTTCTCCTCCTCGGGCTCTTCATCTATACCATCTACTTTAAGCTTAGAGACATCTCCTTTGATAATCATAGTTCGTTAGTTTGAACATTAAGCAACCATATGCCCAAACCCTTAGTATATGAAGCACTTGATATGGCTCGTCTTCCTCCAAGATCCTTGTCCCCTCTCATATGTTCTGGTTGGCACATCATCATTAGGTTAGCCCTTCTATTCAGCTTGGATATCTATCCTTTTGGTCGACTTAGTACTTAGTTAAGCTCAATAATCTCCATGAACAAGTTGGCTTGTTGGGGGTCATTGGTATTCTGCTTCTACTTTGTCTTTCTACTTATTGGGCTATTCTTATAACATTATCCATTGTAGTGAACTACTAAACTTTCACAATGTCTTAAATATCACTTCTCAATCTAGTAAGGAATCCGGATACTATTCATACTGATGGCTCTTCTACTTCACAAAAAATCATGAGTATTTGGAACTCCTGAACGTATTCATCAACAATTTAGCTTCCTTGTCTCAGTTCTTATAGTTGAGCTAAAGTGTCTTGCATCTAAGTATTCAGCACAAACCTATTTCTAAGTCTCCTCTTCGTCTCAAGCCATGTATTCACCTCTTTGTAACCTTCTCATTTTCTCATGATTTAAAAGTTTTTCCGCAATATCATGGCATAATCTAAGAATTCAATAGTAATGGTCCTCACCTTGTCTCAGTCCTTTTACTAGTAATAATAAAAAATACGTTCAACCTTCTCCTCTTAATCCAAATAATCATTTGCACTCTTAGAACCAATAAAGCTCGCGATCTGAAGTTTCATATGGTCGGTGGCTTAGGGTGCTCGAGCTTATCCTTCTTCTTCAAACTTTTCTTCCTTTTTGTCATCATCTAGATCTCTTACTCCTCTAGTAGGTCGAGTAGCTTACAGAGTGTTCTGTATAGCCTCAGTGGGTCGATAGGCCATTGCATGAACAACTCTGGTTAGGTTAACTAAGAGGTTAGCCACCTCATCAAGGAGCTCGTCTATACTTCAAAAGGTACCTTGGGGTTGGCGTTTATGGTAGACTACACCGTTGTTGTCATCCCTAATTCCACCATGAATGCTAAGGTCCATAATTTTCTTTAACAAAACTCAGTAATGAAATTCAAAATCCAAGAAACAAGAGATTGCTTCTTCAAATGAAATAATCATACACACTCAAAAATTTCCTTACACGAAAGTTTAGTTATCTCACAAACACATAACAGTCACTTCCTAAGAACAACAAATCCAACTGAAACTTGCACTATTTTCACATTTTGAAATAGGGCAAAATAAAGTATACACGGAAAGAAACCAATATGTTCTTTTAATTACTTAAACACTTCAAAGAACCTGAACACAACTTTAATGTGCTTATCATAGCAAGCACCAATTCATGAAAACTTAACTATAACTTACCCAAATGAAAACCCCTGCTTTAATAATAAGATGATGTGAATTGAGGCTAATAATAGATAAGTTGCAGGGGTAGGTCTAAGCTTGTCAAAAGCTTAAAGTACAGGAAGGAACGTTGTGCAACAACTAAAGAAGTAAATAAGCAATCCCGCGAACAACTCGAAGGATATGATATACCTATGGAACTTTTAAGCACTCATGATACAACTCAACATGACATATGAGTTAGTCTGGTGTGGTTACTCGCCACCTAACTTTGCTAAAGGGTTAAAATAAGAGTGAAGTGAGTAAATAGGCTTATGAAAGCAATGTTCACACAAAAGGAAGGAGTATATTCAATATTTAGGTACTAAGATAATTTGTTACTACATGTACAATAGGTATTTATACCCAAAAACTAGGGCAACCTGCCTAAAATGGAAAAAGACTAAAAAATAATGTCTAAAAGAAGAGATATACAAGGAAAACAAATGGATATAAATGAAAATTCATGGGAAACAATGAGAAGTGCAATAGAATCCTTTTTCACATGGGACTAGCCAAGTAGCAATAGTTTTATAGGAATGCTTCTATTAAAAGTAGTTGAATAGTACAGTTAAGATGGCAGTTGATGAGCAGGGGTACCGAGTAGAGGTAAAAGCATATGATGAAAATTGGCTTTAGATGTGTATTGGAGCTCTTGGATTCTTGGCATCAGTGTTGCTAAATTGGAGATCGGCTTGACCATGTTTGAGCAAGAGTGAAGGGTCGAGTTGTTAGTAGGGCATGCATCTATTCGGCACTTAACTATCAAGAAATGTGTAGTTACTCGACTCAACAATAGGAGCTGGTTGGTGGTAAAGACAATCTTAACCTCAATAGAAGTTAGCTGAAACATGAGAATTTGCCTTATTAGTCCTTTTAGGCCTTAGGTTCGGTTAGGAGTTAAAGGTCCAGTAATCTGATTCCTATTATAAGAAGTCAAGGATAGACACAACCATCTCCTTCACTAACAATGATAAGGAAGGCATCGAGTGGCCTCACATTGAACCATTACTCATCAATGTAGAATTTGGGTACTTTGATTTCCCCAAGACATTTGATGACAACAACAGCTCAGCTGACATCCTCTTCCACTCCTCTTATGAGCAAATGAAGGATAAATTGGATGAAGAACTCTGGCCTTATAAGTAAAGCTTCACTAGCTTCGAAGGAAAGATGGTTCTAACTAAAGGCTTGATTACGTTTCTTGTTTACTTGGGTGATGACAAGTACATCGCCTCACAAGTGATAGACTTTATAGTCGTTGATCACTAGTCTTTCTATAGCGCCATGTTGTGATGCCTTAGCCTCAACAAATTTTATGCATGCATCAGCCAAAGATGCCTTATGATGAAATTCCCTACACCTATTGCACATAGAGATTGGAAACTATCCTAAACACTCTACCTTAATGATATTTCCCATGACAAGATTATGCACATTCAATCCACCTTGAGTACCACACAAGCTCCCAAGGGAGAGCTAATAGAGGAGACCAAGGTCATCTAGTATGGTGATCGCCTCGACCAAATAAATTGATAGGAACCTCCTTATCTCTAATAGAAAAAGAAGAAATAACAACTTTCCTTCGCTCCAACTCATATGTTTTTGCAACATCTCTAAACAAAATGCTTGAGATATTCAACATCCCTGAAGCTACCCACCATTTAAAGGTTGACTGCATGTTCTACCCATAAAGTAGAAAAGTCAACACTTTGCACTAGAGTAATTGCCTACCACAGAACAAGAGGTGCAAAAACTGTTGTAAGCTAGGTTTACCAAGGAAGAAAGATATGTCACATGGCTCACTAGTATAGTCCTCTTGAAGATGGCAAATGGAAAGTAGAGAATATTGTCGACTATACATACCTTAACAAAGCTTACCCTAAAGATTATTTTCCTCTCCCTTGAATTGACTAGCTTGTTGATTCCACTTTAGGCTATGCCAAATTAAGTTTCTTGGATGTTTACTCTAGTTATAATCTAATTCATATGGTCCTTGAAGACAATGTTCACACTTCCTTAGTCATTGACTTTAGAACATACTATTACAAGGTCATGCCCTTTGGCTTTAAGAACGCTAGGGCTACTTACCAATGGTCGGTAATCACTATCTTCAAACCATAACTCAATAGAAATGTCAAGGTTTATGTTGATGATATGATCATCAAAAGTAGGAACAAAGATGGCCACATCATAGACCTATACGAGACCTTTGACATATTGAGAAAATACCAAATGTTGAATCCCCATAAGTGTGTTTTCAATGTAAGATCAAGTAAGTTCCTTAACTATATGGTTATAGAGCACATAATTGAAGCAAACCTTGATAAAATCTAAGTAATTAGTGACATGAAAGCCTCGTAGAAGATCAAAGACATCTAGTGACGTACGGATAAGATAGCCGCCCTGAGTCGTTTTCTCTTATGAAGCATTGACAAGTGTACTAAGTTCCTCAATCTACTAAAAAATCCATTGGAATTTACATGGACAGATGAGTGTGAAGCTATGTTCAATAAGCTTAAGAAATTCCTTTTAAACCTACTAGTGCTTTCTAAACTGATCTACGGTGGAGAGCACTACATATACCTACCTATCAATGATAAAGCCCCCTCTTCAATCATTGTCTAAGCTAAGGGACACAAACATAAGCCAGTGTACTGTGTCAACCATATCTTATAGGGCTTGAAGGTCAAGTACGCTTGGGTTGAGAAGTTTGCCCTAGAAATAGTCATAGCTACATCGAAGCTCAAACCTTACCTCCAAGCACACTTCATTACCATTTTCATCTACTAGCTACTACGGATACTTTTACAAAAGTTAGATGCATTAGGTAGGATGGTTAAGCATTCTTTGGAGTTCAATGCTCATGGTGTCTAATTCCACCCCCAGTAGGCCATTGAAGCATAGATTCTCACAAATTTTTTTACCAAATACACTAAAAAGGAGGAAACACCTAATAATATTGACATACTAGCTATGGACTCTCTACGTAGATGAATCCTCCACTCGAAGGGAGGAGTAGGGTAGGAATAGTTCTACAAGGCCCTTGTAAAACTAAGGTCTTTTATGCACTTAAGTTTAGACCCCCTGCAAGTAACAATGAGGCCAAGTAGGTAGCCCTTATCATAGGAGTAAAAATTGCCATTGATGTTAGTACCAAGAAGATTAACATCTACTCAGATTCCATGTTAGTGGTGTTGTAGGTAAAGTATGAATGTAAGATAAAAGAATGAAGCATGATAAAGTACCTTTAAATAGTGAAGGACCTAACCTCAAACTTCTCCTCTCAAGGCATCATCAAATTCCCCTAAGCTAGAAAATATCTAAGCAAACTGATTGTCTAAGCTTACATCCACAGCTATACTCCCATCCTATAAGGTCAATAAGTAAGGGTTTCTCTAATTCATGCCACTGTACACCATAGACAAACTCCTCTAGCAAACCCTCAACATCAGCCCAATTCCCATTAAGATATCTTGGATAGATCCCATCATTGCCTACCTCAAGACTGGTGGCCTACTAGAGGACAAAATCAAAACCAAGAGGCTTATGTCTAGCGCAACCAATTATACTATCATAGACGACATCCTTTACCAACATGGACACAACCTACCCCTCCTCTATTGTCTAAAGAGAGAGGAAGGCCTCCATACCCTGGAAGAGTTGTATGCCAACATTTGCAACAATCATAATGAAGCTTAGACGTTATACATCAAAGCTCTTCACCTTGGACACTATTAGCTAACCATGAAAGAAGACACAAAAACTCTAGTGCAATAATGCCAAACCTTCCAAAAGTACGTGCCCATCAACTATGCACCTAGCTCTAACCTCCATCCCATGATTAGCCCATGGCCCTTCACTTATTGGGGGCTTAACATTCTCAAACCTTTTCCTAAGATATCTAGAGGGTGCCAATTCATATTGGTCACCGTAAACTACTTCACCAAGTGGGTAGAGGCAGAAGTGGTCACCAGTATCACTGTAAGGGTAGCATAAGGTTTTGTCCTCAACTACATCTTCACTTGATTAGAGGTTCCCTATGCCCTCATCATTGACAATGGCAAAAAGTTTGATAATGTTTAATTTTAGAAATTTTGCAATCAACATAGCATCCATCTTCACTGCACCTTAATTGTCTAAGTAAGTCAAGGCTATCAACAAAATTAGCCTTAGAAGCTTAAGAAAGGGGGTAGAGGGAATAGGAAGCCAGTGGGCAGACCAACTCCCCTTAATCCTTTAGGGGTATCGGACTATGTATAGGATGACTACGAGCAAAACTCTTTTTCACCTCACATTTAGGTTACAGTAATACTGCCTATAGAGCTTGAGCTCTAAACAAGTGGAACTCAAAACTTTGATATTGGTATCAACAAGGTAGCCTTCTAAGTGAGCTTGGATATGATTGATGAAGTGAGTGATGCCATTTGGGTCCGAGTAGATGCGTACCAACAATGAGTGGCTATATACTAGAATAAAAAGGTCAAATAAAGGGACTTCCAACATGGAGACTTAGTTTGCTGAGGGTTAGAAGCCATTAATCTTAGGAAGGATAAGGTAAATTAGCCCTCAATTGGGTAGACCCATTACGAGTCAAAGAGAATACTAGCAATGGAACATACAGACTAGAAAGTTTGGATGGAGAGCCTATTCTTGGGATGTGGAATGCAGATAATCTCCGACCTTATTTTATGTAACGTATAACAACATTTGCCTATATTTTTAAGTACGTTTCTTGTCAAGCCTAATTTTTTCCTGTTTCATAAAAATTAGTCTTCTTCAAACCAATTATTATTAAACCATACCCATTTAATACTAACCATTGATTAGGTTTTAAAAAAAGAAAAACAGTTCTTTTAATTTTGAAAACATTTTGGAGTCACTACTCAATTGGAATAAAGAAAAATACTTAAATTATAACCAATTGGGTGGATTGGTTATAATTTAACTACTAGTCTTTTCGATAAAACTGATTTTTTTGCTAAAACGATTTTTGAAAACCAAAGATTTAGATCTAAATCTAAGGGCTAATTTTTTAAACCATAAATGGGTACCATTTTTAATCTCTTCGAATTTAAATTTACCTTTCAATATACCCTTATAATAATAAAACATCTAACCATATGTAAATAACACCTAAAAAAGGATCAATGAATTATTATTTACAAATATAGAAAAAAGAAAACTTTCCATATTTTAAGTCACCTTGTATTTGCATATAAGTACCTACATACCCGCTATTCAGGATCAAACTCCTATCGTTCATTAACGAAAATTTTAGCAAGTAAGTTGATTTTAATTTTTGAAAAATAGTCGGATTTACTTTTTAAATTGATTTAAGTTTATTTAAGAAAACTCTAAAGGGTACTAAATTAAGGTTTTTATTATTATTGAAAAATTCCAAAAGTATCTTAATTTTTGAAAAGGGGTTAGTTTATGTTTACTTATTTGCAAAATTGATTTTTTCTAAGTGGTAAAATGATTTATTTTTTTAATTTTTTTGTCATTTTTCCTTATTTTATTTTACTTTGTCATATTTTATGAAAAAAAAAACCATCCCATTTTATCCTCCTTTTTTTAGTTTGTTTTTCTTCTTTTTTTTTTTTCTTTCCCCATTTTTTTTTTTTACATTTACCAATACATGAGTAATAAATAAATAAAATAAAAGAAAAGAAAAAAACTAGTGCAGATCAATTTGACTTACGTCTTCTCTAATGGTAGTGGTGATAAGGGGTGCTTTCTAGACGTTATGGGTACTGAAATGAACATGAAAAAGGATTTTTGTGACTATCTTATTAAGCTTGGGGGTGATAGGCTTTACGCCTTAGCAATCGAAGTTCATTTAGGTTGTGGTTGGATTTGGCTACTAGCGATAGTGGTGCTTGACAAGCGATGGTGATCAATGGGGATGAGCTAATGGTTTGACTTAAGGTTTTTGACTACCATGAGTTCAACTGTGGTGACGGTTGTTTTTTTAAGTGATTGTGAATGTTGTACTCTTAGAGAGAGAAAGGGGATGGTTTAGATAGAGAAAGTTCTAATTTTAGCTTATCTCGAGTGTTTTAGAGCTTGCTTATGTCTGAAACGTGTTCCTCAAGCCATAATTTATAGTGTTTAATCTTTGTTTAAGCTTAGAAAGCCTTGAAGTTGAATTAATTCAAAGATTTGAATTAATGGACTTTTGGCATAGAGAATTGTTTTTTTCAATTTTTAAGCTTGATTTTAACTACATAATTAACTAAATTTGGATGGATTTTGGGGAAAATTCAATATTAAGACATTTGTATTACATGATTTCACAATTAATTGAATGAAATCATGTAATAAAAGTAGTTAAAAAATGACTTGAACGAAAAGGAAGAAAATTGGAAAACAAGGGAAAAGAATTGTAGAGGAAGAAAGTTTGGGGGTGGGGGGTTGTGGTCTAGTGCATAAGTCAAGTGCTATATACCCCTACGCGCGCGGTTAAAAAATAAAGGGGTACCCCCATTGTGCCCCCAGCTGCATCCCAATCAAGGCTTCATACCATATTAAAATTTATGGACCAAATTCTTATAAGCACCATGTTCTTTCTTTCTTTTTTTTTTTTTTAAATAAAAGCTAAAACCTACAATTAAATACTTTTAAAAAAAATCTTATCTTAAATGTACATTAAGATCTTATTATTACTATTACATATACTTTTCCTTTCAAAAAATAAATAGACACTTTGTGCTTGGTGAGATTTGAAGTTCAAACCTCTATGCTAATTTCAATGCTAGACTCAAATACTTATCTGTTAGGCCGTTGAACTGTACTTTGTTCATATGTGCAATTAAATTGCACATAAGGATAATGTCAACTTGAGCTAAATTCAAATATAAGCTTATGCTCAATGACCCTCTTTTTATTTTTTATCTAAATTTAAAATTCTAAACTATCTAAAATTATTATTATCTAAATTCCTCTATTTTTCAATTTTTTTTTCATTTTTTGTGACTTTTCAATTTTATTTTTTTTTTGCATTTCTTATTTTTTTGGCTTTTTCTAAATTTTCTTTTTTCTTTTTCTAAATTTATTATTATTTTTTTTTTGGATTTTCTCAAATAGGAACCCTTACCATATTGTAAAAAACAAAATTGCATGGGAGCAAAAATGGGATGTCTACAATTACCCCACTTTGTGGCAAAGTTTGAATAAAACTTTACCACAAAGACAAAAGAGATGTTATTTTTGTCTCGAGGAAGACTTTGACTTGAGAAGCATAATAACTAGCTAACTATCCTAGACTTGATTCGTTAGGGATTTGGTGAGAGGCGAAAGGGAGAGAAGGTGCTCTTAAGAGCTAGTCAAGTGAGTTTAGAAAGGTCTAGCATTCTAGTAGCCGGCTAGAAGCATCATTTTGAAACTTAGTTGTACCCTTTTAAGCCTATAAACATGAGTAGGAGCATCTCTAGGAGACTAACAACCCTTAAGTGAAATTGATCTAGAAAACATGGTTGTGCTCCTTTAAGCCTCACTAACCTAAGTGGGAGCGTCTCCAAGGGACTAGCAACCCTAAGCTAGAATTGATTTAGAAAACCTAATTGTACTCTTCTAAGCTTACTAACCTAAGCAGGAGAGTCTCTTGAAGACTAATAACCCTAAATTAGAATTGATTTGGAGAACTTAGTTGTGCTTTTCTAAGCTCATTGACTAAGGTAGGTGCATCTCCTAGGGATTAGAAAGCCAAAATTGGAATCGAATTCGAAAAACTTGGTTGTACTCTTCTAAGCTCACTAACCTATACGGGTGTATCTTACAGGGACCAACCCCAAGCTAGAATCGATTTAGAAAAACCTTGTGCTATTTTGAGCTTACTAACTCTAGCTAGAGCATCTCTTAAGGACTAGCAACCTTAAGTTAGAATTGCTTGGAGAACTTAGCCATACTCTTTTAAGCTCATTAACCTAAGCAAGTACGTTTCTCGAGGACTAGCAACCCTAAACTGGAATCGATTTAGAAAACCTAATTGTGTTCTTTTGAGCTCATTAACCTAAGTAGGAGCATCTCTTGAAGACGAGCAACCTTAAATTGGAATCACTTTCAAGAACTTGATCGTGCTTTTCTAAGCTCACTAACCTAGGCAGGGGTGATACGGATTCATGAATGAACACATGGGCCCAGTATTATATGTAACCAAAAAGGGGTGGGTCTAGGCCATGAGATGGCTCAAAAAGTAAATGATATTCGAGGATAAGTAGGGGTTCCCATATACCGACTATAGATATGATACACCAATGCCTCACATAAGCTCAAGTCACACTTGATATGACACATAAGTATGGCTAGAGGTCACTCGCCACTAGTCTACGCTCAAATGGGCTAGATAAAAGTAGCTCAAGAGTCAGTAGTAGGACACTTAGCTCAAGAGGGTGTAGAAGTTCAGTGAATCTCTATGTATTCATTCTTGTAGCAATTACAATATGCAAGTATTGATAGTACCTAGTTAGGGTAAGTCTTAAATTACAGAAAATTACAGAAATGGATCCCTATTTGCTAATAAAAAAGGAGAATAATTTATAGGGGAAGCATGTTATCATGTAAAAAGATTATCCTTCATTAGAAAGGATAGCACATACGTAATTTTGTTCATTCTGTGGTCCCAATAATGTTGTAAGTCGAGTAGGGGTAGGCCTTGATTAGGTCTAGTTGGTTGTAGTAGTTTGGTAGCTCTGATTGTTGGGATTGGAAAAAGGTTGGCTCATTGATGACTTACATTTAGGATCAGCCTCGAATAGCTAGCTCCTAACAATTGTTAGCTCAGCCTCGGCACTATAGAGATGGTTGTATCTAGATTCGGTGCTTGGACTAGTGTGTTATAGAGGGGTCAACTTAGCATGTCAATTGATCACCTTGATAGTTTCCTAGACGATGTGGAGAGTGAAGTAGCTTGGTAAGTCAGACTTAGGAAAACATTGCTCCTCGGTACTTAACCTACCCTAGACAACCTGGTGAACTAGTTGAGAAAGCCCTTGAGTTTAAGAGCGCATGATCAGTCCTTGATCCTTATCATCTTCTCTAGGTTATTTGAGATTTGAGATCAAATCTAGTTCAGCTTCAGGTTGCTCATCCTTAGGAAAGTAAGACTGGAGATTAGCATTGTTGAAGGAGTCTGAGCCTCCATATCCTTTAAGTACATCAATCTTGTAGGCATTAGGATTGAGTTTTTCAAGCACTTTCAAAGGTTCATTGACTCTAGGGGATAACTTGCTCTTCCTCAAGTTTACCAATCACTCCTTGCTAAGATATGTCTAAACCAAATCACTTGGTTGAAACTCTCTCTTCCTCTATCCTCAACTTCGTTTCTTGAGCTTAGTATTAGCTTGGTTGAATTGCTTTACAACCTTTTGGTATATGGCTTTAATGGCCTCAACTCTTTTTATGGCTGACTGGTTATCATCAAGTCTCAATTGAGGTGCTTAGTCCATTAGGAGGTTGGGGTTAAACCCATAGGTGACCCCAAATAGAGACATGTTTGTTACGCCGTAGGTAGTCCTATTGTAGGTGAACTCTAGGATTGGTAAACATAGATCTCATTTTAGCTATGTTTCGTTTGACAACAACCTGTAGCAAAGTTCCTAAGTTCTAATGACAACTTCGGTTTGTCCATTAGTTTGTTGATGGTAGGACGTGCTATACAATAGTTTTATTCCCATTTGCCTCCATAGCATCCTTCAAAAGTGGCTCATGAACTTTGGGTCTTGATTTGAAATAATGGTTTTAGGAACTCCATGAAGTTTGATTACTTCCTACAAGAAAATAAAAGAGATAGCCAAAGCATTGTTAGTTTTGAAACAGGGCACAAAATGTGCTATCTTGCTAAATCGATCCATGACTACCATGATGGAGTCCTTCCTTTAGGATGTCTCAAGCAATCCTAACATGAAATCCATGCTTAGCTTAGACCATGGTCTGGTTGAGACAGGCAAGGGTAGATAATGTCTGTGCTCAGCTCAACTCTTTACTTTTTGGTAGGTCGTATACCTTTCCAGTACGGATTGGATATCTCTCTTTATCCATGGACAAAAGAATCTAGAGGATAGTACCTCATAGGTGTAGTGTTGGTCAAAGTGTCTTATTAATCCTCCTTCATGTGCTTCATGCACGTATGATCCTCTTATGGAACAAGTCAGGATACATAGCCTGCTCTTTCGAAATAAGTATTTGTCCTCCTTGTGGCAATCATCTAATGTCCATCCTTCCTCACACCAGGCATAGATAGGACCAAAATGTTGATCCTCAGCATACATATTCTTTATTGTTGAAAAACTAAGTAGCCTTGTTTGTAGCTCGATTAAGAGGGTATGTCGCCTTGACAAGGAATCAACCACTACATTATTCTTCTCGTTCTTGTATTTTACGACATAGGAAAAATCATCCATGAATTTGGCTTGTCTCCGAGATAACTTAGGTTGGCTCTTCAAATATCTCAAGAATTCATGATTAGTATACATCACAAATTCTTTAGGCAATAGATAGTGTTGCCATACTATTAGGGCTCGAATTAAGGAGTAGAACTCCTTGTCATAAACAGAATAGTTAAGTGTAGGTTCTCGAAGTTTCTTATTGAAGTAAGTAATAGGTCGGCCTTCTTACATTAGCATAACAGCTATGCCTAGTCTAGATGCATCATACTTTACTTCAAACACTTTGTCAAAGCTTGGCAAAGTCCTCAAAAATCCTCTACTACTTCTCTCTCCATCTAAAGTCAACATTCTTCTTTGAGAGTTTGGTATGTAGGGCCACAATAGTATTGAAATTCTTTATAAATTTGCAATGGAGTAATGCTAAGCTGTGGAAACTTCTCACATTTGCAAAATAGGTTGGCTTAAGCCATTCTATGATCGCTCTTATTTTCTCATTATCGACTCGAATGCCACCCCTACTCATAACAAACCTCAAGAAGATCACCTCAAGTCAACAAAAGTCACATTTCATCAGATTGACGTAGAGCTATTCAACTTGGAGTTTTACAAAGACTCTTTGGAGACGCTCCTAGTAAGTGTCTAAGTTAGGGCTATATATTAGAATGTCATCAAAATAAACTATGAGAAACTTTCCTATTAATTCTTAGAGTACATGATTCATCGAGCTCATAAATGTGCTCAGCACATTGGATAGTCCAAATGGTATTACAAGCCATTCATATAAATCATGTCTTATCTTGAATGCGATCTTCCATTCATCACCTTCATGCATTCAAATCTGATGGTATCTAGATTTAAGGTCGATCTTAGAGAGCACTCATGCTCTGCTTAATTCGTTTAGCATGTCGTCAAGCCTTGGTATGAGGTACTTGTACTTGATGGTAATTCGATTGATCACTTGGCTATCTACACACATCTTTGAAGAATCATCTTTCTTTGGCACTAACAAAGCTGACATGGCACAGGGGCTAAGGGACTCTCACACATACCCCTTCTTCATTAGCGCTTCTACTTTTGAAATTTGGTAGCTTATTCAAGATTTAGCTTGTAGGTAGTCTTGTTCAACAGTATAGCTCTTAGCTATAGGTTGATTGCATGCTCAAAGCCTTAGATTAGGGGTAGACATTTTGATAGCTCCTTTAGAAATAGGTCAAGAAATTCCTCTAGTAAGGTTTTTACTTCAGTAGATAGCTCCTTTACCATAGGTCTCATCTCCATAATTCTTCAAACAAGTAGATAGGTCGATCCTTTGAGCTCCATCTCTCTTTTTAGTTCGACTTTTGTTAATACTAAAGCCTCTTTCTTTAGGGTTCGACTAAGTTAGGACTACATGATCTTCACTTGCTTAGCAATCATAAGATTCAATTTCACCCTACTGCCTTCATACTTTAGGGAAAAATTATTCCTCCTTCCATCATATATGACTTCTCGATCAAATGTCTACGGTTTTCTAAGTAGAATGTAGGATGCACTCATAAGCAACACATCATAGAGTACTTTGTCTCGATATTTGCTAATATAGATTGGCACAGACACTTGTTTGTTCACCTATAGGGCTCCCTTATCACAAGCTTGTAAGCTTCTTTGTAAGGCTTAGTCGGTAATTTCAATTACTGGACCATAAATGCATTGGTGTAACTCCCATTGTCAACAATCAATGTGCATAGTGATTCATTCATCTAACATCCAATATAGAAGGATTTTCCCTCTATTCGTCTTCGAGTACAAGACTAATGTTCATCGTCCTTATTAATACTAAAGTGGTTGACATAAAGTTTTCTTCCTCATTGTAGATAACTTCCTCCTTAGACAGTTCAATCTGCCTATCCTCCTTTAGCTCCTCTACTTCCTCATCAGTATTGTCGACCTCAATAGTCAGCACCTCACCTCGGATCACCATTTTTCGCCCGTTTTAATATTGAGCAACCATGTATCCAATCCTTGGCATTTGAAATACTTGATCTCATTCATCTTCCTCCTTAAACTCTAACCCTTCTCAAACTTCCTTAGAGGTTCCTTCTCTACTCAGGTAATCTAAGCAAGTTGAACCACAACAACCTTACTTAGTTTTATTCATATTGGTTTGCTCGGAACAAATTGGCTACTACTAAGTTAGTTTACGAGTGGTTGGAACCTTCCTATTCGCTGCCTTCCTATCCTTTGGGTGGCTTGGATTACATCATCAAGTGCTCTAATATCCAGGGTTTCCAAGACATCCCCAATCTCATACTTCAATCCACCAATGAATCACGACATAGTTTGGTCCTCTAGCTCTTGGACTTCACATTGAATTATTAACATTTGGAATTCCTTAACATAAGTTTCTATACTCGACCCTCCTTATCTTAGCTCCTATAATCTTTCGAAGGCATCCTGTAAATAATAGCTTAGTATAAACCTTCTCTACATAACCCTCTTCATTTCATCCCAACTCTTAGTCTTACGTTCTCCTTCCCTTCTTTGGGTAGCTTACAAGTTCTTTTACCATAAGGTGGCATAACTAGTGAACTACAACACAGTAAGTCTAACCTTTGCATTGTCAAGTACGTCATGGCATTCAAACTGCTTTTCAATCCCATCCACCCAATCTAGGTAGTCCTTAGCATCACCACTTCTAGAAAAACATAAGATATGCGTCCTAAATCCTTCAACTCTAAAGGCTTATGTGTTTCTTTTTTTGGGCTCATAGTACTCCTATACTCTATTGTCTCCTCCCTCTTCTTCCTCAATTCCTTCAAGTGCTAGCCTTCGCCTAGCATCCCTACCCATTCCTTTAGCTCAAGGTGGTCGAGTTAGGGCATTAACTTGGCCAAACTAACTATTGCCTCACTCTTGCTGCTTACGTCCTTTAGTGGGGTTATTTTGAGTTATAAGTCTATCTTCCTAGATAACAGTCACCAAAGTGGCTACCAAGTCGATAAGCCCATCCAAGTGGTCTCCTATCGATTGAGATGTGAAGCTTCCTTCTTACCTTTAGCCATGTCGTGTACCACTTTCTTAGTTTCCTAAAGTTCCTTGAGCACTTGAGTTTGACACTAATGGTTACTTCATAAAAATTGATGTCTAATAATACCACTTAAAGATCAATAACCAATACTCCAATTAGCATGACGATTTCATAACAAATGAACAGTCAACCATACTCTATTTTGTGTATCAGAAATAGGGGAAAATAGAGCATAGAACACTTCTCAATGACTAAACTTCAGTGTTAACAATAGAATCGTTATCACACGAGAGTAGTAACAAACCAATCAAATGTTGCCAGGCTTTGATACCAAGATGAGATGGATCCATAGATGAACACACGAGCTCAATATCATGTGTGACCAAAAAGGGGGTAAGTTTAGGCCATAAGATGGCATGAAAAGTAAATGATAGTTGAGGATGAGCAGGGGTTCCCATATGCTGATGATGGATATGATGCACCAATGCCTTATACGGGTTCAAGTCAAACTTGATATGATGCACAGGTATGGCCAAAGGTCACTTGCTACTATTCCATGCTCAAATGTGCTAGATAAGAGTAGCTCAAGAGTAAGCAGTAGGACACTTAGCTTAAGAGAGTATAGAAGTTCAGTAAATTCTCTATGTATTCATTCTTCTGGCTACTACAATATGCAAGTATTTATAGTACCCAATTAGGGTAAGTCCTAAATTATAAAAAAGGATCCATACTTACTAAGCAAAATGGAGAAAAATTTATAAGGGAAGCATGTAATTGTGCCTAAAGAATATCCTTTGTTAGAAAGGATAGTATAGATGTCAGAAAGGATAGCGCACGTGTAATTTTATTCATTCTATAGTCCCAATAACGTTGCAAGCTGAGCAGGGGTAGGCCTTTATTAGGTCTAGTCGACGATAGTAGTTCGGTAGCTCTGATTATTGGGACTGGACATGGTTTGGCTTAGCGATAACTCACATTCAAGATCAGCCTTAGATGGTCGGCTCTTGACAATTATTAGATTAGCCTTGGTACTATGGATATGGCTATATCTAGATTCGATGCTTAAGCTGATTTGCTAGGGAGGAGTCAGCTTAGCATGTTGGCTAAACACCTCAAGAGTTTCTTAGACAATCTGGAGAGCAAAGTATCTTAGTAAGTCAGACTAGGGAAAAATAGCTCTTTAATGCTCAACTCACCTCAGACAACTCAATGAACTAGTAGTGAAAGCCCTCAAGTTCGAGAGCACATGATCGATCTTTGATCCCTATCAAGGGGTATCTTTCAAGGACTAGCAATCTTAAACTAGAATCAATTTAGAAAAAACTTGGTCGTGCTCTTCTAAGCTCACTAACTAAGGCAAGAGCATCTCTTGAGGACTAACAACCCAAAATTGGAATGGATTTAAAGAACTTGGTCATCCTCTTCTAAGCTGACTAACCTAGGCAAGTGTATCTCTTGAGGACTAGTAACCCTAAGTTGGATTCGATTTGGAAAAAACTGGTCATGCTCTTCTAAGCTCCCAAACCTAGTTGAGACCAACTTTTGGGGACTAGCAACCATAAGTTAGAATCGATTTGAAGAACCTAGTCGTGCTCTTCTAAGCTCATTAACCTATAACCTAAGCAACAACATCTCTTTGGACTAGCAACCTTAAGTTGGAATCAATTTGGAGAACCTGGTTATGCTCTTCTGAGTTCACTAACTTGGGTAAGTGTGTCTTTCAAGGACTAGTAACCCTAAATTGTAATTGATTTGGAAAACCAATTCGTACTCTTCTAAGCTCACTAACCTAAGCATGAGTGTCTCTTAGGGACTACCAACCCTAAGCTAGAATCGATTTGGAAAACTTAGTTGAGCTCTTCTGAGCTTACTAACCTAGGTAATAGCATCTCTTGGGGACTAACAACCATAAGCTAGAATCAATTTAGAGAACTTGATCATGCTTTTCGGAGCACTAACTTTGGTAGTTGTGTCTCATGGGGACTAGTAACCCTAAGCTGTAACCAATTTAGAAAAACCCAGTTGTGCTCTTATGAGCTAACTAACCTTAGTGAAAGCGTCTCTTAAAGACTAGTAAAACCATAAGCTGGAATCAATTTAGAGAACCTAGTCATGATATTTTTAGCTTACTAACCTAGGCGGGTGTATCTTATGGGGACTAGCAACCTTAAGCTGGAATCAATTAGGAAAAACCTGGTTGTGCTCTTATGAACTCATTAACCTTAGTAGCAACATCTCTCTAAGACTAGCAACCCTAAATTAGAATCAATTTGGAAAACCTTATTGTGCTCTTCTGAGCTGACTAACATAAGTGGGATTGTCTCACAAGGACTATCAACCCTAAGTTGAAACTGATTTGGAGAACTTGGTCGTACTCTTCTAAGCTCGGTAACCTAGGCGGGTGGTCTCTCAGGGACTAGCATCCCTAAACTGGAATCGATTTAGAAAACCTAGTCGCGCTCTTCTGAGCTTACTAACCTAGGCAGGAGCATTTATCGAGGACAAATAACCTTAAGTTGGAATCAATTTGGAAAACCTGGTCATGCTTTTTTGAGCTTACAATCCTAAGCGGGAGTGTCTCTCGAGGACTAGCAACCCCAAGCTAGAATCAATTTGAAAAACCTGGTTATGCTCTTCTAAGCTCACCAACCTAGGTAGGAGCATCTTTTTGTGACTAGAAATCCTAAATTGACATTAGAAGGAGCTCCCTATGGGCTCGCTAAAAGGAATTGATGATGAAAGGAAGCACCCTTTGTGCTTGCTAAAAGAATTTGTTGTAAAGATGCACCCTATGGGCTTGCTTAAGAGAAACTGGTAAAAAAAAAAAAAGTGCCTAATAAGCTCACTAGAAGGAATTGACGAAGGGAAGCACCCTATGGGCTAGCTATGAGAAATTGGCAAGGAGAAGTGCTCTATGGGCTCGCTAAATGGAATTGACAATGGGAAGTGCTCTACGGGTTTGCTTAAGAGAAATTGGTAAAAGAAAGCACTCAATGGGCTCGCTAAGAGGAATTAATGAAGAGAAGCGCTCTATGTGCTCACTTTGAGAAATTGATGAAGAGAAGTACCCTAAAGGCTCGCTACTAAATTGATGAAGAGGACCACCCTATGGGCTTGCTAAGACAAATTGATGAAGAGAAGTGCCCTATAGGCTTGCTATGACAAATTGATAAAGAGAAGCACCCTATGAGCTCGCTAAAAGGAATTGATGATGAAAAGCTCCCTATGGGTTGGCTAGGACAAATTGGTTAAGGAAAGCACCCTTTAAGCTTGCTAAGACCTTAAAGAGAGTTTAATGAAGAATGGTTGGAAGATGGGAGAGCACTTTCAGATATGGCTTACCCTAAAAGAGATTAAAAGAGGGGAGCTTAGTAGAATGAAAGATAGGATAGATCCCTAAAGGCTAGCTGGAACTTTAAAAAGAAAAAAAGAGCGATTAGCACTCTAAGAGTTGGGTAAAATCTCAAAAATGAAAAATGGGATAGCATTCTAAAGGTTGGCTAGAACCTTGAAAAGAATAAAAGAGAGATCAGTGCTCTAAGAGCTGTCTAGAATTTTAACAATAGTGAAAGATGCGAAGTGATGAAATTAAACTTGTATAAAAACTACCTAATTCAAAAAATATTTACAAATAAAGAACTTAGTAAAAACCATTTATGGCTTACCTTAAATGGGATAGCACTTTAAGATATGGCTTACCCTAAAAGAGATTAAAAGAGGGGAGCTGAGTAGAATGAAAGATAGGACAGAACCCTAAAGGCTAGCTAGAACTTTAAAAAGAAAAAAAGAGTGGTTAGCACTCTAAGAGTTGGGCAAAATCTCAAAAATGAAAAATGGGATAGCATTCTAAAGGTTGGCGTGAATCTTAAAAAGAATAAAAGAGGGATCAATGCTCTAAGAGCTATCTAGAATTCTAACAATAGTGAAAGATGCGAAGTGATGAAATTAAACTTGTATAAAAACTACCTAATTCGAAAAATATTTATAGATAAAGAATTTGGTGAAAACCCTTTATGACAATAAAGACATTAGTGATAATCTCCTTTATTTCGAAAGAGTGAGAATGACCCAAACTATTGTAGTCAACTTTTTAGATGACATGGACTTAGATAAAAGATTTGTAATAGGATTTTACTTTCTCTCTTCTCTCTCTCTCTCTCTCTCTCTCTCTCTTTTATTTATTTAAAGTTTGCTAATAGGTAAAGAGAAACCTCACCCCCCACCTTTAATAATCACATGGGACCTCTTATGTTCTCCCTAACGTTGATTTTGAGCCACTTAGTGGGGCCTTGTGATTTCAAACACCTCTATTTTTAAGGAAAAGGTAACTTATGATTAGTTTAGTCGAAGAGAGGTTCCTTGCAAACTCTTGATCCATATTACACTCTTGACTACAATACCAAAATTATAGTCCATTTTACATGTGATACACCTTGATCAATCTATTAGGTCTTTTTCGGTTCAACATTGTGAATTTAGGCTTTTGGTCTAAGGTCCTCAAAGAGGATTAATGAGAAGACTTATTTTAAAATATTTACTTATTCAACTTGGGTGTACAAATCATGAACCTTTTAAGAAAAAATAGTAAGTATGCTTACCCCAGTTTCAAAAATAATTTTTATTAAAGATAAATTATCCCTTAAGATCAAAAGAGTTTTATTATGTAAAGGTGGTATTGAGGGTAGGAAGGTCTTATGTTTGTGGCTAAGAATGCATAAAGGGGCTTTGTAACTTATGATTAAGGCTCATGAGATTTAGAATGGGCATAAAGGCTTTGTGTTTCATGGGAATGTTTAGGCTTTAATTATGGGCCTCACATTTTCTAGGCTCTCTTTAGTTGGGGCTCTTCCTTTTACACACAAGTCCCAATATTCAAGCCCTTCCTTTTATTTTATAATTTTTTTCTTATTTTTCTCGCCTTTTTTTTTACCCCCTTCTTTCTTTCGTTATCATTTTGCCTTGTTATTTCTTTCTCTTCTCTTTTCCTTTAGCCCAAAAAGTGAATATTTACATTGTCAAGTCTTTGCCTTTAAGCTTAGGTGAGGTATGTATATGCATGAGGTGTTTGGAAAGGAGTTATTCTATTCTTCATTTCAGTGAAAGATAACTTATCAAAAATAAAATTTGTCATTGAATTAACGTTACTAAGGCAAACACAAACTAATTTTATCTTTATCTGTTAATCAATTACCCTAACCTCCAAATCTGCCCATTGTAGGGTGGTTCTTGATAAGGTTCAAATTTGAAAATTCTTCAAATTAGTCCAATGGGTTTAACAATGGATAGCTATGTTTAAGATTTGAAAATGAATACCTAACTTCACTTTAATCTACATATCAAATTCAAAAGACTTCCTTTAAGGAATGAGCCTAAAATGTCCTTACTTCGATGCCACTCGACTCTTAAAATGCTTTTAGACATTAGTGTATGGGGTGGAGTTCACCTCTTTTCAATCTAAAATTTTTAAAAGTAAGTTATTGATTCCTTAAGGATGGATTTATTTATCCCAATGTTGATAACACTGCGATCACTTAATTAAAAAGGTGATAAGATTACATTATTCCAACTGTTATAAAGCTATTCAAAAACATACTTTATTAAAAACAACTTAATTCTTCTTCAACCCTGCCTTAAGCATCTAACTACTTAAGACAACTCGTGAGCTTATCAAAAGGCATTGGCATAGTCAAAAGAAATGGAGCTTTTGTTGACTTAGTTGAACTAACCCCATGACTTGAAGAAGGACCGATTTGTTGTAGCTCTAGTTAAATGACTTTTGTATCAATAAAGTCTTGAATCTTATCCTCTAATCTCTAGCATTTTTCAGTAGAGTGCCCCTTCTAACCCATATGATTATCGCATCGTGCTTCTATGTTAAAGCTGTGTGGTTTTTAATTTAGATTGAAGGCTTCACTGTCTATAATCCTTGCTTCCTTTAGATGATGAAAGATTTAGGTTACTGAGATTTTCACTTATGTGAATTGTCTCCTCTAAGTCCCTTAGGCTTGTTTTTTCTCACTCCTCTTGGGCTCTTTTCTTCTTGGGCATCCTTTATTATTTGAGCTTTTTGACATTTGGTTAGTATTGAACGTCGGGTGTTGAAACCTTCCAAGTACTAGGCCTATTACCATTTGTAGGTCTATAATGCTCTTTTGTAACGTAGTTACTTTTTCTTCTAGATTCGAGAGTTTCCTTTCCAAGTTTGAATCTTGAGATTCTTGGGGAGTGGTGATTATCGGGAGCAAGATCTACCATTGTTGAGCCATTTGATGTACCATCTTTTCTAGGGAGGCAATCTTTTCATTAGTCGTATGAATCTGATTAGAAAATTCTTTACCAACTAGCAACTTTTCTTTTCTCTTTTTTTCTTTCTTTTATTTTTCTTTTTTAGTGAGAGAGGAAGATAAAATTTTATTTTATAGAAACTGAAAAAATTCAAATAAAGATGGTGATTTTTGGGGTTTTTTTTACAAGTTTGTGAGATTTATATACATTTCTCTAAGTGAGAGAGAATGAATGGTTAGGTGAGTTCTATTGAAAGACTATTTATAAGGAAGAGAATGCTAAAGAATGATAAACTAAAGAGAAAATTGATTATTTTGAAAGATCAGAGTATAGAAAACAAAGGGAAAGGAGCCTAACAATTACTCTTAAAATTTATTCAAAGTCTTTTAACCACCTCTTAAGTTTCTAATCTAACTCTTGCAGTTGGGCTTTAATCTTGTCCAACATCTCTAATGCCAAATTCGTAGCCCTTTTGCTTTTTTTGACTTAAGCTACCAAGGCTCGATTAGAGGCCTCAATGCGTTTCGCCCTTTGCTTCCAGTAGGTAGCTTCAACTTGTAGTAGCTATTCATGGATTCCTAGGGCATATGATAGCCTATTGACTATTTGATTATTCTCTTGTTAGTTACTTGCCATTATCTTTAGGCTTAGATGTTTCATAGACAAGAATAATTCATCAATACAATATTCGTGGAAACATGCATATGCTAGAACTGCTTAGGTTAGTTCATTGCTCCTTAAGTTGCAACCCTATCATTTGATTTGATGTTTTTACTTTAAAAAAAAAGACTGATTATAATTCTAAATCTTTCAAACATTAGTAGGGTTGCAATTCTTAGGAGTAGTGCATTAACTTAAGCCTTAAGGTAGGTATATGCAATTAGGGTGAGTTGTAAAGGTCCTTAAGCTTTATGACCTCACTCGTTTTTAGAAAACGCCTTTATTGGTCACATTACAACTTAAGTGGGGTAATTTAATCAACCCCGAACAGTGGTTACCCCATTATACTTAGAGCCTACATAATGGCTCTTCTCCTAAGGTCTTAAGATAGCTTGGCTTTGACCGTATCTATCCAACATCTTTGATACAACAAATGACCCCCCAGATCTTAAGTATAATGTATGTGAGGTGAATATGGTAATTTAGAGTAACTTTTACATGAAATAAATAAGTGAACAAATAAATAAATAAGGTGAGTATTTTGAAAGGCAAATTTAATTTCAAAAACCTTTTTAGTGGCTATCTCTTTGTTCGGTCCCTAATAGGGTTGCTAAGCTGTCAACTCTGTTTTTTTCATTAGTTTTTGAAAATTAGTCATCTTTAAACTGATCAATATTAAACCATACCCATTTAATACTAACCCTCAACTAAAATTTAAATAAAACAGATTCTTTTAACTTTGAAAATATTTTGGAGTTGTTACCCTATTGAAATCGACAAAAGGAGTTAAATTATAATCAATTGAGTGAAATGGTTATAATTTAGCTATTGGTTTTTTTTAGTAAAACCGATTTTTTTGTGAAAACGATTTTTGAAAACCAAATATCTAGATTCGAGTGCTATTTTTTTAAACCCTAAACGAATGTCACTTTTAATCTCTTTAAATTTAAATTTACCTTCTAATATACCCTTATAATAACAAAACATCTAATCATATGTAAATAACACCTAAAAAAGGATCAATGAATTATTATTTACAAATATGGAAAAGAGAAAATTTTCCATATTTTAAGTTGCTAAGTATTTACATACAAGTGCTTAAGTATCCGCTATTTAGGATCAGACTTTTATAGTTCATTTATAAAAATTTTAATAGGTGGGTTGTTTTTTACTTTTGAAAAATAGTCGAATTTACTATTTAAATTAATTCGAGTTTATTTAATATAACTCTAAAGGGTCCTAAATTGGGTTTCTTTATTATTATTAAGAAATTCTAAAAGTATCATAATTTCTAAAAAGGAGTTGGTTCATGTTTACTTATTTGGAAAATTGATTTTTCCTAAGTGGTAAAATTATTTTTTTATTAATTTTTCCTTATTTTATTTTACTTTATCCTATTTTAGGCAAAAATAAATAAATCCCATTTTATCCACTCTTTTTTTTTCTTTTCTTTTCTTTCCTTTTTCCTTTATTATTATTTTTTTCTTTCCCTTTTTTTTATTTTTACATTTACAAATACATGAGTAATAAATAAATAAAAGAAATGAAAAAAAATGGTGCATATTGGGTCATCTTTATTAGCTTAAGTCTTCTCCAATGGCAATGGCGACGAGGTATGCTTTCTAGACATTTTAGGTACTGAAACGAGTGGGAAAAATGATTTTTGTGACTATCTTATTAGGCTTGTTTGGGAGGGGGGTGGGGTGGGTGGTGTGGTGTGGTGCTTGATGCCTTAACGATCGGAGTCAACTTAGGTGGTAGTGGTTATTGAGCTGTAGTGGTTGTTGGGGATAAGCAAACAATTTGACTTGAGGTTTTTTACTATTGCGAATTCAATCGTGGTGTTTGTTTTCTTTGAAAGTGGTTGTGAATATCGACTTCCTAGAGAGAGAAAGGGAGCGGTTTAGAGAGAGAGAGCTTTGATTTTAGCTTATCCTGAGTGTTTTGAAGCTTGCTTATGTTTGAAACGTTATCCCTAAGCCTCGATTCATAATGTTTGATCTTTGTTTGTGCTTGGAAAGCCTTGAAATTGAATTAATTCAAGATTTGAATTAATAGACTATTGACTCGAAGAATGATTTTTTCCAATTTTTGAGCTCGATTTTAACTACATAATTGACTAAATTTAGATAGGTTTTTGGGTAAATTTAATATTAGGCCATACGTGTTACATGATTTCACCATTGATTTAGTGAAATTTTGTAATAAAAGCAGTAAAAAAGTTACTTGAAGTGGCTTAAATGAAAAGGAAGAAAACTGGATAACATGGGAAAAAAATCATGGAGGAAGAAAGCTTAGGGGTGCAGGTTACGTATGAGGCACATGCTACATACTAATGAAGGCTCCGTGCCTTGTTAAAATTTGTGGACCAAATTCTAGTTTGCACCACATTCTTTCCCTTTTATTTTTTGCCTTTTAGAAATAAGAACTAAAAACTACACTTGAATACTTTTAAAAAATCCTATCTTACATGTACATTAAGATCTTATTATGACCATTATATACACTTTTCCTTTCGAAAAAGAAAAAGGCACTTTGTGCCTAGTGAGAGTTGAACTCCAAACCACTATGTCAATTTCAATGCTAGACCTAAGTGTTTAACCATTAGGCGATTGGCCTATACCTTGTTTATATATGCAATTAAGACAAGGTCAGCTTAGGTTAGATTTAAATCTAAACTCAGGTTCAACGACCCTCTCTTTATTCCTTATCAAAATTAAAAACTCTAAACTATCTAAAATTATTATTTTCTAAATTACTCTATATTTTAAATTTTTCCATTTATTATGACTTTTTCAATTTTTTTTATTTCTTGTTTTTTTTTTACTTTTCTCAAATAGGACCCCTTACCATATTTTAAAAGACAAAATTATAGAGAGGTAAAAATGAGGTGTCTACATTTCTACGAGAAATATAAAAAGCAACTTTTACATTTAGCGTACCCTTGTTACTTGCTATAAAATCATAGGCATAATTATCATTCGACCCTACCCCTCATCTATTGATAATCATAATTGTATTGGAATAGGTCGAGTCAATTTTCATCCTTGATGTCTTGATACTCTCATAGGCTCTTGTGCCCAAGCATGCTGAAGCCTAAAGTCTTACCTTAAGTAATCAACAGGTATCTACATTCGAGGGTCCAATAGGTTGAGCATATAGACTATGTCTATTATGCTTAACCTCCAAAACCTAAGCCTAACGCGCTCAATGCTCTTGACTAGGAGTTACTTAGATGGGCATTCTCGAACCTACACCTAGTATCACACAGCTTAACTAGAGGCTATGATAACCAACATGAAATTTTAGAACATAAGGAAGAAAGGGGAGAACAAGTACATTATGCACAACAAAAAAAGGGTTAAGAAGAGTAAATGACACTTGTGAAAAATTCTTCATTAATATCACTCCTAATTACAAAAGTTTAAGGGCCATTATCCCAACCTATATATATCGTTGGTGGACAAAAACCAATACAGAGTAAGACTAACTTTATAGACCTACTAAAGAAAAAAAAATACAAAACAAAACCTTAATACATAGAAAAAAAACTTACCTAAACTTCCTTTGCCTCAATCCGCTTATAACATTCCACTAGGAGTACCTCCTTCTACCATCTAATCTAGGCAGTTGAAGTCTAATTCAAGATACACCCTCCTAGCCTCCAGCTTTGCTAACATCACACCATCTTGACTAGCATCCATAATGGCAATCTTATGATTTTTCCTCGATGAAACTACTTGAATAGGTCATCTATTGCTATTGAAGTCAAATGATGCCCAGTCCTTAACTCTTCCTCCCTCTTCCAAAAATTAGCTTGAGCTTTTTCAAGCTCCTTCCTTAACTTGTTAGCCTCCCCCTTGGCCTCCTCTACCCTCTTCCTTGCAGACTTGACCTTCTCCATTAGAATTACAACCTCTTACTTATCAAAATTGATTGCTTGCTTCACTACCTTCCCGTCCCCTTAACCACCACTAGCTCCTTGTTATAAGCAACAAGCTCCACTTCTAGGTCTTTAACCCACTTCTTAGTAGTGTAAAGTTCAAACTTGATGTTTGTAACTTCCTACTCCAACCATAGTCTCTCAATCTCGTATTGGTTGCACTCCTCCTACAATGCCATATTCTGCATCCTCAACCTAGATGGCTCTTCCCTCAACCTTTCATTCTCCTACCCTCCTTCTTACTCATGATGTTTTGAAGCCTAAAACAAAAATAAAAAGAAAAAAAAATGAATAAGCACTTATAACAATCGAAAAAAAAAATGCAGGCTGATAAAGGATGATTAGACATAAACCCTTTCAATAAGGATAACCTTTCAAACGCATGTCTACATAGGCTTATAGCATCACCCAACCCACTTCAAGTGGTTAGAGCATACTAATTGAAAGCTTTGTCCTATAACCATACACCATGTGTCCTTTTCAAGCGCTACTCCCTAACAATGCTAACATTATTATACACTTCGATCAACCCATCTTTCTCAGCTTACAAAGCACCGTTAGCGTAATCAACACCTAACCCTCCTTGCTACATAAATCACCCTTCCACCCCTATGACCGGCTCCTCCTCACAGGACCTCCTTCTCTCGTGATCCTCCTACACCACCTGGTTGGAGACTAGTCTCTCTAGAACCACCAACCACCCCCTCCCCTCCCCCTACCCCGTAACCAATGGATTTCACGTGCTTGCATGGCCCCTTCTCACATACCCCTTCCTCTGTCACTACTTATTGGCATACCTCCCCTTCTAGCACCTCCCACTCATGTGGCTTCCAAGCATTACTACCTCACCTACATGTACCTTACTTGGGCACATCTATTAGGTCTACAATAATAGTAGTTGTCTATTGCTCTGTAACCACATTTAGAGGCACTATGGTTAAGATACCCCTGAAACCTTCACCTATGGGCCTCTTCCCCTTTTACTTAGTCGATGTAATCTTCTTGCTCTTCTTTATAATAGAAGCTACCTCTTCCCCCTGTGTTGGCCTCTTCCCTTTGCTTCAACACCTTTGCTCCTAGATCATTAGCATTTGCTCCTTAAAAATGCTACTGGATAGGTCATATGCTACATACAAAACAATAAAGTCAATAGATAAATGACATATGCATTAAATTAAATACCTACGAAGGAGAGCAACCTCAAGCTTCTACCCTATTAGCAAATGACAATGGCAAACTCTCTACTATCCTCTACGATCATAATAATACCCATAGTTATCTTCTAAGCGTGTATCATTTCCCATTCAAATAAAACTCCACAGTCTTTATTATATCGAACCCCTTCTCCTTCCAATAAGCTACATAAAGAGTCCACTCCTTTGCCTCCACCTCCTTTGCCTGGAGATAGGTGATCAGCTTTGCCTAAATGGGTCTCGTCTACTTAGTCGAAAAGTCCAACTCATGCACTAACCTCACTTAGAAAAATTGATATCTCCAATCATCAATCTTAGATTTCTACCCATAGAATGACTTTACATAGGACCCCTACCTGGAGCACTACACCTGACCCCCAAGATTACCATGTAGATGGAAGAAGTACCTAAATAGCCAAGTTGTAAGCTTCCTTGCATGAAATATGAACACAACCTCGAGTGTTACTAATACTTGCTAGGTGTTTGGATGAAGAGACCTTGGACATACATTAAAGTACTTAAACACTTGAAGCTAAAACTCAATAAAGGGCAAACACAACCCCATGTGTACTTCTCTATAGTATATATAGAACAAGTTCTTATCTTCCTCATAGTTGTATGCTTACTCACCCTTCTCGAGCTTGACTACTTCCCAAGAATCGATGTTTTGGCTAACTTCCTCACAAACCCTCCACCATCAATCTTCCTTATGTGTATACTCCACATTGGTAACAACTCACTCACTAATTGCAGTCGACAAAATAAGACAATATCATCTTCCTTCTCTTCAAGAGCATAATGACACCAAGGCCTCTCCTTTGCATGTACTCTCCTCATTGCCTAAGTATAGCTTCTATCTTCACCATCAGTCTCAATGTCGCCATCTGCTAGGTGGAATAAGGATAGGCTCATCTTTATGTGCTTTTGGAACATGTAGATGTTCCTATACCCATCTTGTAATACCTTTAAGTCAAATATCTAAGGTTAGCTGAGTAAGATGTCCGAAGCGCACATGGGAAGGATGTCACACAATACCTTATCCTTATACCTATCGCAAATGGCAACTAGTATTCTAACCTACTTGGCAACAGGTAAGCCTCCCCTCACATTCAGCTAGTAAATCTTATATGGTTATAGGTATGGAAGGGTTGGTAACTTCATAGCCTTAACTACTCCTTATGCTATAACATTAGTATCGCTTTCCCCATTAATGATTAGGGTACATAACTTGCCATTCACTATGCAATTCGTATGGAAGAGGTTCTCTCTTTATGTATTCTCATCAACTACAAAAGTACTGAGAGATCGACGAACAACAAAATAGTACTTAGCTCCTACTTGAGGAGTTATTAAGGTATTGATATCTTCTTGGAACACTTATAGCATCTGGTCAACTTCTACTTCTTCCTCTCCCTCACTAGCACTCTCTACTTCAAAGTGAGGCTTATCTCCCTTAATCATCATGATATGTCAGTTTAGACATTGACTAGCCACGTGTCTATAATCGAGACATTTAAAGTACTTGATCTCTCAAGTTTTCCTTCCTAAGCACTGACCTTGGTCTCTTTATCCTTTCCTTTACCTCGGTTCTCTTTAGGTCGATTCGATACTGGTCCTTGGCGGTCTACCTTAGAATTGTTTAGTGCTTGGACATTTCTTAGTCGACTTAGCATGCTACGCCTGTTAGCTAGTAATGGCTAACTACTCGACATTCGGCTAATCTAGTTCCACCTCTACCTTTCAACTCTCTATACCACTTTGATAGCTTCATTAAGAGTTGTAAGACTCAGTAGCTCCACTATGTTACCAATCTCAGTTCTTAGCCTAGAAATAAACCGCACTATAGCTGATGTCTCAAGCTCGTCAACATGATAGTAGATCATGAGCAATTGAAACTCTCAAACATAGTCATCTACTAATCTACTACCTTGTTTCACGTCTTGGATATGTTGGAAAGTATCTTGCTCATAGTGTTTGGGAACAAACCTGCTTCTTAGGACTCTCTTCATCTCATTCCATGTTTAGACTTCATGTCAAGCTCTTAGGTGAACATTCTGCAGCTTCTTTCACCACATTACTACATACCTAAAAATTCTAATGCAACCACTCAAGTACAAACAACAGCTTCATAATCATAAAAGTCAAATATCTTTTCAATCTTCTCTTCTCAGTCTAGGTAGTCATTAGCACTACTGGACCCATTGAAGCTTAGAATTAGTACCTTGAGATGCTCGGCTCCCTTAGGGGCTCTAAGGTCACATTCGTCTATCCCAACATATTGCTCCTCCTCCTCATACTCCTCAACTCCATCCAATTCAAGTCTCCTTCTCGTAACTCTATCAATACGACAAGGATGGGCTTGGTTCACAAGAATGTGTTCAGGGGCTAGTTGCTCATTCATCTATTGTCTTGGTCTATCTCTCATTTCTCGAGCCTATTCAATGACAATTACCTCTCATGGCACAATTTCTAAGACTCTGCACTAAGATAACTAGATTAGCCACAGTAGCAGTAAGGTCTTATATCTGTTCATCAATGATACGTGGTGTTTATTCGATAACATGACAATGACTATGAGCATCACTCTCAACATCATTAATCTCTCCTTGAATACTAAGATTCGATGTTCTCAATACAAAGCTTCAGAAGACACTTCACACAAGAAATTCCCATATAGAAAATACGAATCGAATAGTAAACTACAACTTGCTCTGTTCTTCTAAATGAAAACAAAGTATAACAAACAATAGACTAGTAGGAACTATCACGATACAGCTGTCAGTCATAACCTTAAGCTCTTATATCGAGAATTATATGATGTGCCTAAGAACTCAGTTATTACTAGGACTTACTATAGAAGATGAGAACCAAATGGGTCCTTCAAAGTATCGAGGAAAATAGAATGGTAAGGTCGATAAATTGAATGCAGTAATTGACATGAAATTGTTCGGAGGATATGACTCACTTATGAAGACAATATGACTTGGTACTTTACTTAATGTAATGTACAAGCTAATGCTAAAGTCTACTTGCTATTAATCTTCAACTTCTTAATAAGACTAAATAAGAGTGTACGGAAACAAACTTGAAGAAGAATGTCTTGTAAGGACTAAATATATTCAAAGTGTTTGTAAGGAATGAAAGATGATTATGACTATAAGGAGAAGGGACTATTTATAGTAAGTCCTTAAGGTAGCATTACAAAAAAAGAAAATTACAAAAAGGCATTCATGAAAAGAGATACTTAGTACATATGAAAAGGGGTAAATAGGACAAATGATAAAAAGGGAAAATAGTATAGTGTCAGGCAAAAGGATAGGTGGTAGTGAGATATTAGTTCCTTACTGGTAGCAAATGTAAGCATTGTTGTGTAGAAGTAATAGAGATAGTAGGTTGAAGAGTAGGGGTTGATGTCAAGGGGATCTCATCACTCTACAAGTAGGCCTAGGCACTCGGTACCTTGGCCTCAATACAAAAGGGGTCTAGGTGATAGGTGCAGTACCGTATGACTCGGTTGGTCGGCCTTGGCACTCAGCATCTGAGCCTTGGCATTCAGTGGATAATGTTTGGCACTTAGAGCCTAACAAAGTAAGGTAAAGCTGAGATGAGCCCTCAAGGAGTTCTTCTACCATTCTCCTATAAACTGCAACTCATCTTCAATAAGCTAATCAAAGAGAATTCTTTTAGTGAGTGATTGAAGGCCTTGGATTCACACGCAGCTAAGAGGACCAATGTCCTATAGTCCATCACTAGGCTAATCACTCAAAACTATAGTGATTACACAAGTCTGTCTCAACTACATACACTAGGCATACAAAGAAATACAATGAAATAATGAGCAAATAACATAATGGATCTTTGACAAATAAGAACAGAAATAAAGATTTGTAAATGAGCTTCTAATTGATCTTTTGTTCTTATTATATAAGAAGGATTTTGAAAAGTTCATTGCAACACTTGTAATTGTTCTCTTGTATTTATTTTATCTTTAAGCCGACATGACTTTATGTACTGATGCTTGCAATGGCTAAGAACTTTAAGTATGGAAGGTCAGTCAAAATTTATTCTCCATTCTTATTATTGACTTTTGAAATCTTGTAATAATCTTACTTGATTTTTCTTTTGGAATAAATTGATTAACCTTCTATTTTCGTTTCAAATAACCTTCTCATAAAGTCACATGGTGTCAGCCAGATCCTTAAGGATTAAATGTCTTTCCCTTTTTTAAAAAACATTTGATTGTTCTATAAGGAAGAACATCTTTTCATTATTTTATAACTTCATTAAAGGAATGATTTCCATGATAGGTCTTCTAAAATAATTTGACTGCTGCCCCTCTTTATTTCTTAATTAGATATTCATTTGGACATTTCATCACATTGATAAAATCTAGAAATATATCTTGCAAAAAGTTTGCTAATATTTGACTATGATTTTATTTTATCACTGTAGATTTTTATCTTTCTTTGTAGAGTGTATAGAATATGTTTCCCAAATATATTCAATAAATGTAGCTGGGTCTTCTTTTTGTCTTAAAGGATTCTTAACTTGATCTACTCCAATTCGTGAGATAATTTCATTCAAATTATGTTCCTATTACTTGTAACTAGACCTTCTGATGCATCCTTTAATTGTCCTTTTGATAAATATCATGATTTGAAGGTAGTTTTGGCTTTTCTTGTTTGTAAACACTAAAATATAGAAATATATACAAATATACGCTTACACTTGTATCTCTTTTTGTTATCATCAAAAAACATGAAGAGAACTTAACATTCTCCCCTTTTTTAATGATAACAAAACCCTTTCTTCTTTTTTCTTTTTAAAAAATCAAGTTTCTAAACACAATTAAAAGCAACAATTTAATGAATCAATAACACCTTAACAACATCCTAACTTCACCGTTTTTTTTTTTTTTTGTTTGTTTGTTATCATTTAGAATAAGATAGTCTCCCCATTAATGAAATACTCCCCCTAAGCACAAGCATTAAGAAATAATTAGAAATTTGATCATTATTCAAATAACAATGAAAGTCATAAGTTCATCACAATTCAGAACATGCCAATGATAGAATCAAAACACAAAAGATAGACATAGCAAAGGTCAACCAAAAGCTTAAAATAAAAGGAATAGAAGATTTCTAATAGGAAAAAATCTAGGTCATCTTTTTCTTTAGACAAGATTTTTTATTCTTCCAAAGGGAGATGATTGCTCTAGCCTCCAATGGAGATAAAGGATCTATCCTACTGGAGTTTGAAGTGGAATAAAGCCCTCCTCAAGAGCTTATATAGCATTCAAATGTAGTTAACTCGTTGGAGTTGTTAGACTAGAGATTGGTTTAGGAGATGGATCGGAAACTTGTTTAGATGGTGGAGTAGGAGCTTCCTAATTAGGGTCTTGAACAAAGTTTGCAATAGGAGTTTGTTTAGGGATTTGCTCAAGAGATTTATCAGCTTGGACAATGTTGAATGGTGATGAAGGTGATAGAGCTACTTAGTTTTGCTATTGGTCTTAATGAGATAGCTCAAGTTACTTAGGTAATGGAGTAGATGGTGAAGAGTGTTAAACATATAGAGCTTCATTGACTAGAGGTTCAAAGGTTTTACCATATTGAGTCTTCATCAAATTTAGAAAATCTGAGAGTTTCTTATCCATAATTTTCTCAACTTCCTTCTTAGGTATCCCATTGCTAGAGCCAAATTTAAGGTTCTATCTTGTACTCAACCAATCCTTTGAATCATTTGATTCATCTTCTAAATTAGAAACTTTCTTCCTTTTCTTTCCTTCATTAATCTAAAACTTTCCTCTAGTCAGTAGATCATACATCTTGCTTTTCTTAGTTTTAGGCTTAGCTACTTTCTTCCCGTTAGCCTTTACTAATATATCCTCATTGCTCTCTAAATCTTCCTCCATAGGATCTTCTGATTCTTCTTCCAAATCCTTACCCTCAAAGAGAGATGTCGATATCTTCTTCCTTTTATGCTTCTCTTGCACATAAAAGGCCTAATCATATGTGTACCAAATTTTGTTCCTAACATTAATCACCACATGATTAATGTTATATTCTCCAATCACCTTAATAGGTAATTACCTCCTTGCTATAGAGGGGATTTTGAATTTTTTGTATTTAAACAACTTCATTAAAAGATTCCTACAAGGTTTCTTTGCTTAGGTCAGAAATGCATGTGTAATAATCAGACTAGCAAGACTAATTTTTTCCTTTTCAAAATTGCAATTATTATTAGTACATCTTCCCTTGAAATCAAAGCGGTACTTCCTTTCTTTAAAAAAATACAACTTATGACCAATTGATGCAGCAACCTTATTAAAATTCTACAAAAAAAAAAAAAAAAAAACTTCTCTAGCTTCCCTCTTCCATTTACCATTTGCAATAATATTAAAAACTTGACTTTTGCCTATACTCATCAATCTTTCATCACTATTTATAGTAGACAAATTAAAACACTTGATAATGTGATTTTTGGTGATTTCAATTTCCCTTCCTAACATAATAGAACTCAGTTTATCTCTTCTGCTTAGGTCTAAATTCTCATAAAACTTAAAAATCACTTCACCATATACCATAGTATCTACAACATAGATCTCTTTGCAATTGATTAAATATAAAGATTCATCCTAATAAAAACCATTTGTAGTGAAATAGTCAAAATCGAACACACGTGGTTCCATATAATCCAATTTTCTCTTCAAAGAGAAAGATTTGGATATCATCTTTTTCTTTAACCCTTTGATTATTAATCGAATTGCTACAGTATCCTATTCTTCTAGTACATGCTTTGACACATCTTCTAACTCATCTTCTGCTTTTCTTTTCTTTTCCCTTCTCCACTATAAGTCTTTTTTCTTTCAAGCCTTTCCCTTTTCCAACGTCTTTAAACCTTAAAAGCTCATATAAAGATTCCATAACTCCAGCCATAAGTTTGTCAATTTCAGCTCTAGTAAGTTTCCTTCTGGCTTTCTCGTTTTCCTTGGTTTTCTTGACTGAATCTTTTGCTTTTCCTTTGGTTTTTGTTTTGAGTTCTATTTCATGTGACTATGTCTTCTCTAAATCAGATGATTCATCAACCAATTCATATGGGTTTGCGATGGTGTTTGTTAAGTCTTTCATTGTTTTTTGTCCTTTTGAGAGAATGTGAGAGGATTTTCAATTTGGCATTTAGGATTTAGAGAGGTAAGATGAGGGTTTTAAGGAGAGAAGGAAAGTAGGTTGTAAGTGTGAGAGTGAGAGTGATTTAAACAAGGAAAAGGAAAGAGTGTAACTATCAATAGAATTAGGACGTATGAGAGAGAAAGAGAGATTATTTAATAGTGAAATGATGATTTTCTTTCCATGCTTAAGAGGGATTGGATAAGGAACTTGGCACATATGGTTAATATGTAACTGCCAAATTTGTATTATTTAAAAGATATGTGAGGGAGATGTTTCATTTGAAAAGAAATCCTTCACACGTAAGAAAATAAAAAAAAATAAACCTAAAATACACACAATAATCACATTGGATAGCATATACCAATTTCATTCCTAATGTAATCAAATTTTGTTTTACCAAGGGATTTAATGAATATATCAAGTAGCTTATTATCTGTAGAAACAAACTTAATATTTATGTCCCCGTTATTGACATGATCTCTATTGAAATGGTACCTAACTTCAATATGTTTATAACATAAATGATGCATGGGATTTTTAGTTAAATTAATTACACTCGTATTATCACATTTGATAGGCACATTATTTAAATTTATTCCATAATATGAAAGTTGTTTAATTTATAATATTTGAGCAACAATTTTTAATTGATATATAATCGACTTCTATTATAGATAGGGCTAGTAGTTTTGTTTCTTATAGAACCAAGAAACCAACTTGTCCCTTAAGATTAGCATGTTGTAGATGTGTTTTTCCTATCTATCTTACAACTAGCATAATCCATGTCTGAATATCTAATTAATTCAAAATTATGATTCTTCAGATACTATATTCCTAGCATAGATGTATATGATAGATATTTAAAGATATGTTTTACCACAACCAAGTGTGTTTTAGTTGGTTTAGCCTAAAATATAGCACACATACATACACTGAATATAATATCAAGTCGAGAAGTTATCAAATACAATAGAGATCCAGTTAAACTTTTATAGAGCTTTTTACTTACCTCTTTGCCTATTTCATTTGTTTCTAACCATGTTGACAATAACATAGGAGTTGGCGCTCCCTATATATTCTCATATTTGAACTTTTGAGAATCTGTTTTGTATACTTTTCTTGATGGATAAAAATTCCATCATTAGTTTGTTTTATTTAAAGTCTAAGAAAGAAATTTAATTCTCTTATTAAGGATATTTTGAACTTAACCTGTATCATCTTAGAGAAATCCTCATAATATTTCTCATTAGTAACACCAAAGATAATATCATCTACGTAAATTTGAATAACCAATAAATCATTATCAAATATTTGATAAATAAGGTAGTATTAACTTGTTCTCTTTTAAATCCATTTTTCATAAAAAAAAAAAAAAAAAACTAGTCTTTCATACCATACACAAGATGCTTGTTTTAACCCATATAAGCATTTTTAAATTTATATATGTAGTGATGTTTGAAAGGATCCTCCAACCATAAGGGTTGTTTGATAAGCACTTCTTCCTTTATATATCCATTTAAGAATGTACTTTTGACATTCATCTAGAATAACTTAAACCCTTTGTAACATGCAAAAGCTAAGAGCAATCTTATAGCTTCTAAACGTACAGTTGGTGCATATGTCTCACCAAAGTCTACTCCTTCTTCTTATAAGTATCCTTTTGCCACAAGTTTAGCTTTATTTCTAGTTATTTTTCCATGTTCATCTAGCTTATTTTTAAATACTCACTTTGTATCTATAATTGATTTATCCTTAGGTCTAGGCACTAGTGTGCATGCCTAAATTCTTTGGAAATGTATGAGCTCCTCTTGCATAGAATTGATCCAATTTGCATTTAATAGTGCTTCATCTACTATACTTAATTCAACTTCAAATACTAAAGCAAAATGATTTTCAATATTTTGCAAACTTGCTTTGGTCCCTACCTTATAATGTATGCTTCCAATCACCTATTTGGGCATATGATAGGTTTTATATTTCCATGTCTTTGAAGGCTTAGTACTTACTTGTGTAGCTTTTGATGTATCTTCTGATTTATCTTCTAACTTAGACTCTAATTGAATATCTAATGGATCAACCTCAACACTTTCAGTTTTTCTTATCTCATTCTTGTGAGTGAGAGAATTCTTACTTAGGTTGCTCGGTTCATCATCATCTGATTCTTCAATCCTTTCTTTATTAATGAATTTCACATTAATTGATTCTTTAATAGTTCGAGTTGCTTTGTTATATACTTGAAATGCTTTACTTTGCAAGGAATACCGTAGGAAGATTCCTTCATCTTCTCATTCTTCAAATTTGCCCAAATTTTGTCCTAAGTTCTTTGTTAAGGGTCTTAAATAGACTATTAATTATGTAACATGAGGTAGAAACTACTTCAACCTAAAAGTATTGTGCTTCTCTACTTTCATTTAATAGAGTTTTCATCATTTTTTGTATAGTTCTATTTTGATGTTCTAGAACTCCACTTTGCTACTAAGTATATGGAGTCGAGAAATTGTGACTAATGCCTTAGTTTTCACAAAATCTGATGAAATCTTCATTTTCAAATTCTTTACCATGATTAGTTCTAAGATTGATGATGGTATAACTTTTTTTCATTTTGAACTTGTTTTACAAACTTTTCAAAACCATCAAAGGCATCACTTTTGTTTTGTAAGAATAGAACCTAAGAATATCAAGAACAATCATTAACAATTACCATACCATACTTGTTACCTCCAAAACTTAATGTTCAAGTATGTCCAAATAGATATATGTGAAGTAATTCTAGGGGTCTTCAAGTAAAAATTACTGCTTTAGATTTATGAGCTATAGAAGTTAATTTGTTCTTAAAATAGGTAGTGCAACAGACATCTTCTTTTATATTTATCTTAGGTAGCCCTTTGGTTAGATTATTTATAGATAAGTTTTCCAATTATTTAAAAAGCACATGTCCTAATTTCTCATGCCAAAGAAATATGCTATCAAAAACACTAAAGAAACATTTCTCAACTTGTACTTTAGCTAGTTCAACTAAATATATCTTTTTCGTAAATCCATCAAATATTTTGATGTCGTTCTTATCAAAATCTTCTACTTTGTTTTGATTAAATATCATTTTATACCCTTTGTCACATAATTGACTTATGCTCAAGAGATTATGTGTAAGTCCTTTTACTAAAGAGGCATTTTCAATAGAGTAAGGAGGAATTCCAATATTACCGATAGCAATTATTTTTCCTTTATTATCATCACCAAACTTGAAATATCTTCCTTCCTTCCGTTTTAGATTAGTGAAAAGTGAATCATCTCCTAACATGTGACCTAAGCACTTACTATTTAGACACTACGTTCCTTTAAGCTTAGCTTTGTGCTCTTGTGATCGCATAAGAATAGATTAATTTCCTTTGGAATCCAGACTAGCTTGGGCTTACCAAAATTCAAACTTGTTGCTTTTATTTTATTTACTTGATGACTACTAAGCTTGCGATTTTTGAAATAACAATATTTTTCAATATGTCTTAGTTTATTACAAAAGAAGCAACTATATGATTTGATATGCCTATTTGTTACCTATCCCCTTTGATTTGGGTATCTTCTATCATACCTTCTACAGGAAGCTTTGATAGGTCCTCTAATTGAATTGTTTCTGATAGAATGGCTCTTTTGTTAAGCTCTATTTTTAGTTTCATTATTGTTCATTGAATTATAATTTATTACTTCTCTTCTCTTGACAAAGAAATTTTTCTTATATGATTTTGAGGATTCTCTATATTCAAATTCTAAGCCAATCTTAGTTTGATCCATTCATCGTGAGTTAATTATCATCTACAATTTTTTGTCACTTTCACAAAACTTATTAAATGTCAAATTAATCAAATTGGATAAATCATCAATCCTTGCCCTAAAATTACTTATCTCTTCTCTTAATTCATTGTTCTCTTTTTCTAAGTTATCTTGTCCAACACAAAGATTCTCATTATCAATTTCCCATACTTCCTTATTAGTTTTTAGCACATCAACTTCATATGTTAGTTGTTCATTTGTTTAAATTAATTGATCTCTTTCTTCTTTTAAATCTTCTATTTCCCTATTAGTTTTGGTTAATTTTTTCTCTCCCATTTCTAGTACCTTTAACAATTTTTTAATCTATTTACATATACTTGTAGGCATATCATCTTCAGAATTAGATGTTACCTTAAATAGTGCCATTAAGCACAAATTTGCTTCTTTTTCATCATTTGATTCATTCTTTGACTCGTCTAAATCACTTCATGTGTCTAGCAATGACTTTTGCTCCTTATATTTCTCCAATTTCTTGATCAAAACAAGGCATTCATATTTGATATGACTAAGCTTTTTACACTCATAACATATAATCTTTTTCTTTTCTTTTTTTATCTTTCTTTATAGCTTTTACCAACATCATTCTTATTAGAGAAAGTGTGCTTAGAAAATCTTTTCTTACCTTATCGCTTGATCATTTTATTTAGCTTTCTTGCAATTAGTGTGACATCATCTTCATCATCACTTTCACTTTCTAATTCTAAATCAAAGTCGAGTTTCATGAGCCATTAGTTTTTTTTTTAGTTGATTGAGTGTCAATTTCTTCATGTTGCAGGCTTCTTCTGTTGTAGTTTTTTTTAGGTTCCAAGCTTTAGGAAGTACTCTTAACATTTTATAATCTAGATTCGCATCATCTATTTTCTTTTCAAGAGATGAAAGTTCATTTGTAATAGTTGTAAATCTTCCAAATGATTCTTTGATTTCTTCTCTAGGTAAAATATGAAATGTCTCATATTGCTTCATGAGAAAGTTGATCCTTGTTTCTTTGATAGTGTCCATTTCATCTATTTTCTTTCTAAGAAATGAAAGTTCATTTGTAATGGTTGTGAATCTTCCAAATAATGCTTTGATTTCCTCTTCAAGAAAAATATAAAATGTCTCATATTGTTACATGAGAGAGTTGATCTTGTTTTCTTTGATAGCATCCGTTCGCTCATAAGTTTATGCTAACATATCCCATATTTCTTTAATCAAGTTGTGAGAAGAGATTAAAAAAAATTCAGATTGAGCAATTGTGGATAGAAGGAGATTCTTAGCTTTGGAATTTAGTTTTACTTTTGTGATCTCACAGTCGGATGTGATAGTTGATCGCTACTCAAAATACATAATCTTTCCCAACTTTAAAACCTGCATTTGTGCATAAAACTAGCAAAAACTTCTTAATTTTACATGAATTTAGAGTTTATGCACAAAATGGACTAAGTTGTGTAAAATTATAAAGAATGCATGAAAATGGATTAATCTTAGATGAATTTGATTGATGTTATATCCTACATATAGGTGCATAAGGGCTACTATGTCTTGGTAGCCCTCACCATTCAATTAAGGAGGTTGAAACTAAGGGAGCTGGTGAATCTATCCTATCAGATCGATCAATAGCCTTACTACCAACCAATTGGTATGCCTTGAAGCATAAGGGATATGGTGATTTCTTGGATGATTGATTGCTGGAGAGGCTAACTAGGTGAATAAAACATGCAAGGATGGATTCGTGCATACCAATCAATAGGTACCAAAAGCACTAATCGATTAGTAGAAGAAACTAAGGTTAGGGTTTTTCAACTAAAACTTGTCCTCCTTAAATGCCACATTTCATAAAACACGGAGCTAACATATATCTACTAATCGATCATAGCTTAAAACTATATATAGTTGCACTTGCAACTAGAAATGTGAGTTACATTTAGGATTTTAGCATTGTTAGCATTAGTTTTGCAAGATCATTGCCTATTTTAATGTTTTAGTGACTAGTTTATTAGTTTTAGTGAATTTTTTTGTGATGTTGATGAACATTTAGTTTCTTCATTGAATATTTACTAAATTCTCTTTATTTAATCTCTTATTTACTTGTTCTCATCTACATTCTCATCTTATAGGAAGTGCCCCTTGAGAATTATTAAGTTTACATAATTATGAGATAGAGAGGACATTAGTTGTATAATTCCTTAATTTAGTTGTTGAGTTGGTGAAATGTCAATAATAAGTTCTTACACTTATGAGACCTAGAGGAGATTAGGTATTCCCCATTAAATTTACACTACGTTATGTGGTTTTAGTGCATTAGGATAGGTTATAAGATTGAAAGGAGATTTACCCCCTGATCTCTAGGACTTGAATACTTAATTCATGATGGGATTTGAGTATTTAATTGATTGTATAGGGAAATGAAATTGAGAGGAGATTTACCTCTAGATAGTTGAGTGAGATGCTTTGCCTAAGATCTAGTTTAAGTGAATTCCATCAAAACTTAGTTAAAAACCATTCCCAATATCTTAACGGCATACCCTCACTTTTACTTTAGAAATATGTCATAAGCCCACATCTTTAGTATTTTTGTTAGTTACTTTTTTGTTTATATTTCAAATTCAATTCTAATTCCAAACTCTCTCTTTGATTCACTTAGATTGGAGTAGTAGGTTAAGATTTGATACTTAACCAAACCCTTTTCCTTATGGAAATCGACTTGGTGAATATACACCAGTATTATTATTGTAGATGATCCGGCATACTAGTTGATTAAGAGCTAGACATAGCTTTGAAAATTCTCTTTTATAAAGTTTAGTTTTTTAAAATTTTAAGAGAAGAAGATTTTTAGAAAATAAACCCCTTGATTAGTTAAGTGTTTAGCTAAAAAGTATGTGGAATTAAAAATGTTATAAATAAGGTGCATACAAGAAAAATAAAAGAGTAAGGATAGAAGATCAAGCAAACAAACTATAGTACTTCGGCCTTGTCCCTACTATACTCTTCAAACTTTACCATCAAGGACCTAATTTACCTTACAGTAGTCATTCCACTATCCACCTTTTACAAATCACACCTTTAAGAGATTTACAACTATAAGATCCTTTTCTTTAACTTATTTAGCCTCACACTAAGCTAATCACTTAGAACTATAGAGATTACACAAGTCTCTCTCAACTACACACACTAGGTATACAAAGAAATATAATGAAATGATGAGGAAACAATACAATGATTCCTTGACAAATAAGAACAAAAATGAAGATTTGTAAATGAGCTTCTGTTCGATCTTCTGTTCTTATTATATAAGAATGATTTTGAAAAGTTCACTACAGCACTTGTAATTGTTCTCTTCTATATATATTTCACCTTTAAGCAAATGAGACTTTATATACTAATGCTTTCAACAGCTAGGAACTTGAAGTATGGAAGGTCAATCAAAATTTATTCTCCACTCTTATTCTTGACATTTCAAAGCATGTAATAATCTTACTTGATTTTTCCTTTTGGATCAAATTGACTACTCTTCTATTTCCATTTCAAAGAACCTTCCCATAAAGTTGCATGTCTTAAGATGGATCCTTAAGGAATGAATGTCTTTCCCTTTTCAAAAAAACATTTAACTGTGCTATAAAGAAGGTCATATTTTCCTTGTTTTTTAACTTCATAAAAGGAACGATTTCTGTGATAGGTCTTTCAGAATAATTTGATTACTGTCCCTCTTTATTTCTTAATCAAATATTCATCTAGAGATTTCATCAATTTGATAAAATCTAGAAATATCTTGCAAAAAGTTTGCAAATATTTGACTTTGATTTAATTTAGTCCCCATGGATTTTTATCCTTCTTTATAGAACATACTGAATATATTTCCCAAATATATTCAATAGATGGAGCTAGGTCTTCTTTTTATCTTGAAGGATTCTTGACTTAATATGATCTTGCAATATGATCTAGTTCACAAGATAATTTCATTCAATATATGTTCGCATTACTTGTAACTAGATCTTTTGATGCATCATCTAATTGACTTTTTTATGGATATCAAGATTTGAAGTAGTTTTGCCTTTTCCTATTTATGTACATTAAAATATACAAAGATACATAAACACATGCGTATACATGTATCCCTTTTTATTATCATCAAAATACGTGAAGAGAACTTAACACTTATTGCATATTTTGGTCTAATTTATTTGCTTAAGATTCAAGCATTTGGTATTCGCATTCATGTTACAGGTTACTCTAATATAATCACATTTTCTCGAAGAATAATATATATTTACTATTTAATTAGTTATGTCTTATATCTTAAAACACTTTATTCGATTGAAATTGGGAAATTTAGAAGCTAAACTCGAATTATTACCTATTCATTAATCTCATACTCATATACACATCATACTATATACAATTCATTTCAGTTTTACCTATATAAGTACATATATCACCATGCATAGGATAATATGACTATATTATCAATAGACAATACATACATAGCATAATTTGACTAAATAATAACTTATACCAGTCTTATTTTTCTTTTGACTACACACTAGAGTTCACAAGGCTACAAATATAAAACATGAGTTCATTTGAGGTTGCAAGACATCATATAACTTGAGTATTATTATAATTCAATTAAGTTACTTTTAGTAATGATCATGTCCTACTACTGAAGGAGACTAAATGCAAGCATTAATATTATATTTCAGGTACATGCAAGGTCTTATCATAATAATATTAATACAAAGATATATTATCAATCTACCATGCCTTCCATTCCTTGAAACGAGTATAAGTTAGCTACTAATATCCATATTTCTTTTTATCATCACCATTCATAATAATTATTTAGAGGTCAATATTAGTATTTTTAGCAATTTACTCTTATATGTATCCTTTGAAATTTCTACTTAATCTTTTCAATCAAGTTATATCGTATCTCCTAAATTAGGTTATACCCTATTCACTGCCTTAAGTTCATCTAACTTTTTATCCCTTAATTTAATTGTAGCCACATTTAGTACTTTACTTACATTCTCAAATCAACTTTGAGGCTTATCTTGAAATACTCCTTATCGAGCTCTACTAGACTTCCCTAAACTCCTTAAGTTACAATTTCTTAAGTTCCATCGAGAATGGGACAATCATATGGAGGTACAATCATCAATTACTAAAGAGCACTTTTTAGAGATGTATGCAATTTTACTCTCTAACATGAATTCTACTCCTAATGGATAGAAGTCTTAGCAACAAAAACTATTTATCCTAATCCACTTATCTTGTAAACTATCAATAATAACTAAAAAGGGGAATCCTCTCCTTATGCATTTAACTATATCATTATCCTTACCTGTAGATTCAGGTCTTATTGTATGATCTCAAGGGATTTCCATATATCAACTACTTCATAGAAACTCTATTAGCATCCAATTTCCTAACACCATTAATAGCAGCTACCTTAAAGGCAACAACTTCTTTCTCTATAGGATGATTCTCTGAATTATACTTTGTTTGTTTCTTTGGTATAAGTTCTAATTGATTTTCTAAATTAGTTTTGAATTGTTCTCCTACTCCATGTCCTACCATTTCACTAGTCCTAACTTCTACCATTACCTGTCTCACTAAAGCACTCAAATCCTCATAAAGACCTTCCTCTATGATTTCGTAGAGACATCAAATATCATAGTTAGCATATGTCATAATTCAATACTATAATTAGTTTCTATTATGACTTCGTAATAGTCTTTCATCACCTACTTATTACTACCTACTTTCATTGTGTACTCTAATACCAACTTAGAGTTGTCATGCCTGAAGTAGTAGATAAGAGAAATGCCATCACATGAGATTGCTCGGTCCTTCATGAGATCAGAGAAATTGTACCCACTCTAATATAAGTTTAAGGAGTTTTAACGTGATGCAACAACTCACTACTAAACCTAAGCTTGTGCATTGGAGACATCACTCCTCCCATAACTACCTTCAAACCAGCGTCATTAACCTTGTTGCGAGCTCCTCTCTTGTCACTTAATTTGATTAAGGGTGAGAAAGGGACTATTTCAACTTTCCCTTTTGAAGAGGTCAGTAGTTGACTACAGAATCCTAATTGCTAGTAATAGGTTACAATGCGTGTTAAGTTAAGGCTTAGGTCAAGTTTAAGTTAGTCCAGATTAAGGGTGACTAATCAATTCAAATAATCTAGTGAAAAACACTTCAAAAAATATCACAATCAAGATTTAATCAATAATTAGAGACATATAGGCATGCACATAACCAACTAATTATAAGTACAAACAAGTATAGACTTAAGCATCGAACTACCCTAAAATGATACCCAAAATGCAGTAAAACGTTGATTCGAACTTACCTGAACTCCTCATTGCTCATATAGGTGCAACTTAGATATGTCTCCTATTGTAGGTCCCTATAATATAAATGACAATTTAGTCTATACACAAGTATAATATATATTATTATTCTGTATTTGAGTTCATCAATCAAGGTTTAGAGTGTTTTTACCCTTTGACATTCAAATTCTTAAGTTAGTTCATCTTTAGGTATCCTTTGATTCATCCTTTGAATTATCTATTAAATATAGTGCATACAAGAGCCCTTAAGACATCCTCTGACCTAGCTTCTAAATTTAACCTAACTATTGTGCACATACACCCAGATTCAGCTTCTAAATACATTCCTTAGATAATACTTAATTACATGCATTTAATATATCCATTGTATCCACTTGGCTCCACTTATTCTAATAAGAAATCTACTTTACCACCCCAAATTTGCCCACTACTAGTACTCATATGTTCAATCCACCCTTGAGTAGATCACATATCAACTCAACCTCATTCCTTACACATATAATCAATAAGTCATTAACTACATACCCAAGAAACTTACATTTAAGCCCCCATTTACCTTATTGGATATCCACCAGCATGCCTCAATAAAAATTCATTTTAGCTTCGGTATTCCAAATTCATATTGCACTTCAAAGTTTCCACAACTAAAATCATAACTAATTTGTAAGGCAAAATATCAAATTATCTTTAATATTTACTATTTTAAAACTAATTAAGGGCTAGAAAATTAACAAAAATATAGAAAATAGTTTTTACAAAAATTTTTACACAGCAAACTCATATATAACATAAGGATGTCATAGAAAAATTTTGGAATAGAAACTACATTGTTTAGGTATTTTGAAACAAAAGCAAAATATGCCCAGTTTCGATGATTTCTTAAGATCGATATATTTAGACGTAAAATCTGAACAACACAATACTTTTCTTGAATTGACATAAAAAATATTCTAAAATACATTTTTCCATAATTTTTTGAGTAAATTTAGTATTTCTTTTAATTCATATAAAATCAAATAAAGAATAAGCACTCACTAGCGATTAAGAATCTAAGCACTAGCGGTACTTGTCTTCAAGTCGACAGCTTAGGGCACAATGTTTACTACCAAGTGGTGGCTATCATTTCCTCTTAGAAGCCTTTAAGCCTTGGAACTAAATTTCACCCTATTTTCACTTAAATTTGCATCTTTTTTCCTAATATCTCCCTAACCTATCCTAAGCTTCCTTCATTTTTCCTATACTCTATAGATGCCAAAGTAATTTTTAGAAGATTGTTTAAATTTAAATATTGTTTACAAGGGTCGGTGGAGAATTCTTTATGTTTAACAAGTGTCCACTTATCCTTTGTATGCTAATATGTGTCATAAGGTAACCTTTATACATCAAAATCACTTTACTAGCCTACAATGGCCTTATCACCAATTTCCTTACTTACCACATATTTTTCTTAATTTATTTACTAATTTCCATATTTATTTAACATATTTTGGGTATTTTTACTATTTATGGGCATATATTTATACAAGTAAAAATATATTTAATACAAATAAATACTATTGAATATATTTTATTACATTTTACTATTTTTTATTAAGCCCTTTTTAGGATAACCGACTCAATGGTATTTCTAACTAGGAAAACCCTTCTACAAACTTTTGATAATATCATGCGAGCCTTAAAAAGATTTTGGTCTTGATTACTGTCTTCGATCTCAACCACTCCATAATTGCCTTTATATTTTCCAAATCCACTAATAAGCCTTCATTGTTTATACTATGACCTAAGAAGACTACCTATTCCAACCAGAACTCGTACTTGCTAAACTTAGTATACAACCTCTCTACTCTGAGTTTACTTAGCACAATTCTCAAATGCTACTCATGCTCTTCTCTACTCTTAGATTATATGAGAATATGGTTAATGAAGACCATGAAAAAACTATCTAAATACTCTCAAAATAATTAGTTCATGAGATCCATAAATTCTACAAGCATGTTAGTAAGGCCGAATGATATAACTAAGAACTTGTATCTAGTTCTAAAAGTTATTTTTTACCCATCTTCTGCTTTCACTTTCAACTGATAGTAACCAAACCTCAAATCTATCTTTGAGAAGACTCAAGTTCCTTACAACTGATCAAAAAGGTCATCAATTCAAGGAATTAGATACTTGTTCTTCACTATCATTTGATTCAGATCCTTATAATCCAAGGTCCACTTACATTTCGCAACATCATGTAACCCATAGCAATAAGTGCACTTAGCTAGCACTAGTAAAGGTAGATAGGTTGGCAATGGGCTGGCTACATCATCCACTTAGGCAATGTAATGGGTGGTCTACCGTCCTCTTTAATCTCTATGCCTAGTGCAGGTCTCTTGAACTGTTCCATTGGTCCATTACTCAACATAGGCCTCTTACCTAAGGCCTTCCTCTCTTTACGAGCTATCAACTCTTATTTCCTCTTCATACTTTGTTATACACTTCTAGCCTACTCTACTGTCTTAGCATATGTACTCCTGAACCTTGTCATCCTCTCTTACAACTAACGTGAAGGTGAATCTTTTGGTACATGACCTCTCATCTCTTTTGATTGGCTTAAGTAAGAAGTGGGCTAAACAGTTCAACTCCACCTCATAGTCTAACATTGAATGATTAACCCGCTATAGGGTTTGGTAGGCCATCTCCATCTATTCTCTGGTGCGGTTAGGGAAGAACTTGTTAAAAAATAACTACATGAACTCTTTTATGTGATAAGAAAAGTTGTATTCCTATTGGTCGTAGGAGTACTCTCCTAGCACTAAGTTATAGAACCTCTAAAAAAGAACATAGCATACGTTACCTTCTTATTATTTAGGACTTCTACCATAGCAACAAACTTTTCTACCTCAGTGATCTATTCCTTAACTCCTACTAGAACATTTAGCATGGTATGGAATGGCTAAGCTAATTTTCACAAATCTATTAAATGTGCTTCTATTGGTACGATCACTTGTACTAGTGTCCATGGCAACCTACCTTTCTTGCCTCTATATCTCAACATTTGCTTGGATAACCTGCATGTCCCTCTGTATTTCTGCTGTTGCTATACCAGTATCTTAATCATAACATTCAATGAGTACAGAACTTGAGCAATTGTTACTGTATATGTACCATGACCTTAGTTAAACTACGACTAGGTTGGGTTTAGGGTAGGCATGCCTTAAGGAGGATAGGTTTAGTCTTGGCCTTGAGTATACTAGGCTTGAGGCTGTCTAGGGTTAGGTTAGCCTTAATCTAATGGTAGGGGTCATTACCCTCGAGGTGGTAGACTTATCTCATCTTGATTTTGATTTGGTAAAGAGATGAAGTTTGGGTTAGTATCTAGCCGCCTTCAAGACGAGAAGAGGAGCTGGAGGTAGTACGATGTTTAGACATGCTATAAGAAAAAATACGTGAAGCAAGCTATGTAACTTGATTATAAGGAAAGGAATCGAATAACTTCAATGCAATAAAAGCACAACAAGGGAAAGGAATGCTTTGAACTTAACAAAAAAACTACTTTAAGCACAAACTCAACATGACCTTTCATGCTACATAACCAACAAAACAATCCAGTTGTAATACTTTAAACTTAAGACTCTAATACCACTAAAATTGTAACTAGGGATAGGTCTAGTATGGGGCCCAAAGGGGCCATAGCCCCCTTAGCCCAAAAGAATGCTTTGAATTAATCTTAAGTAGCAAGTCTGTTGGTAAGTGGAGAAAAGAAATAGATTTGCTAGGTTGTTGGGCTGTAAAACATTTTTTACCCTCCTACCCATAAAGAGACAAAATCCATTTGCAAATAATAAATGCATTCTCTAACTTGTCGTAACAATTAATATTTCTATGGGCTAATGCCTAATTAGAACCCTTTTTTCCTTTCCAATTGAAATTATGATCACATTTTATCTACATACACCATTGATAATTTTGATGATCTTCAATCTTTTTATAACAGCAATAACTTTTTTTCTTTTCCATAATACCATTAGTAATGTTTAATTTTGCTATTAATAACTTTGATTATTTTCGAATTTTCTATACCATTAATTACAACACCAAGAGAGCTATTTATATTGTATTAGCTTATTACAAACAAACAAACAAACACACACACACACACACACAATATATATATATATATATATATTTAGGCTAAGGAAAATTGTTAACTATTTTATATCAAGAAATGGTTTCAATAAAAATTTTGAAAGAAAGAAATCTTTTTTGTTTTTTTGAGATTTAAGTGTTTTAGATATATTAGTGATAGTATATATATTTAATAATTAATTGGTGCATTTCATCTTTAGTAGATTCCAAAAAAATAATAATAATAATTAATACACATCTCTTTCTTATTAATAAAAAAAAAATAAGCTTCTCATGTTTGAATTTATTTAAATTCAATTTTAAAAATAAAATTGATCATATTTATAGCTTATGTTAGATATATCAGTAATGTACTCTTCTTAATCTCTTAAGGAAAAAAAGAAAATCTTTTTTGTTGATTAAACTTTGCATATATATATATATATATATATATATAATGTGAGCGTATATATAAGGAAAGTAATCAATCATGAATATTATTTAGATATATATGAATTTTCAAAATAAAATTGATCATATATACAAAAGCATCTTCCACCATAACAACCACAATTAAATATTATAGTTTTTCTATTGTTGAAATATAAATTTTCACCACTGTTATTACATACATGTGATTGTTATCAATTACCATCACCACTCTCATCTATAAAACTATAATTAGGTTAGAAATCTTTATGGTATAGATAGCAGTTATATTTTATATAAGTTAATCTATAGAGTAAACTATTCTATAATTGACCATTTCATTTGGTTAATTTTGGCTCTAGCAATCTTGATTACAACAACCAAACACTTTTTTTCCATTATGAATATCATAAAGAATGACTTAATATATATATATATATATATATATATAATATAGGAAGGATGAATTTTTCACCAATTTACATAGAAAGAAACATTGCAAAAAATTAATATGGATTCCATCTAAGAAGAATTTTATTACACAATAGAGCAATGAGTTAGGCATCAATATTTTTTTTTTTCAAATTTAGCATTTTAAGGTTATACATTTTCTCTAGCAAAAAAAAGTTGTAGATTTTCCTTTAAATAATTATTATTAATTCCATGGACTTAGGTGCTATTGATGACTATAGTTTTAGCTCCCTCTACTTTTTAATCTTACATTCGTCCTTGGCTATAATGCTTCAAAACCTAAGGAATCACAACTTGCCACGTGTCCCTATGTACTATTGACACGTCAGGCTTCTAGGATCCGCTTCTACAAGTCTCTACATACTTAATCATCACGTGTTACTTATAATGACTTCCAAATAATATTTCAAAGATGTTTCAAACACCTCCACAATTCTCCAATATACATAAAGGATCAAAATTCAACTTTCTATTATTCAAATAAAAGAAAATTCAACACAATTACATAGTACTGGTCTCATATGTCATTATAGACACACCATTTTTGTTCCCCTATAGTTTTATAATTTTAGGATAAAGGAAAAGAGTTCTAATTCAAAGTACAAAAAGAAAAAAAAAAAAAGAGGAAAATTTAGAAAAATACAAAAATAGGGGTCTTGGGTCACCTTTAGGGTTTTTAAGTCACATGGATAGGGTCATTATATTTTCTTGATTGAAAAGAATCGAAGCAAACATATGCAATTTAATGGTTCCGAGCTATATTTAAGGATGTTAAAATTTTTCTAAAAAATTTAATATTCGGATTGTGATTGAGGTTAGTTTTTATAATGCAAAAATGACACTAATTTAAATTAATCATGGTTTTAAACAGTGTCTCAATTGGACTTAAATTGGTTAATTTATGAGAAAAGCAATTTTTAAACTAATCATGCAACCAACGAATCAGTGCTCGTGAAATCATTAAATTGGGTTCTATTTGGAAATTAATTTTGACATATGTGTACGAGGATTGCTTAGGGAATTCATTACATTTTCAAATTATCAAAGACCATTTAATTGATGCTTGATCTCGGTTTTGATCAGTTCTTTTAATTAGGCAGTTCATAGGGATATAATATATATATATATATATATATATATATATTTGCATTGCATTAAATGTTGAGAATTAAGATAAGTTCAGTAGGTAAGGATATATGTATTCTATTTAAGCGATTTAAGGTTCCAACTCTCTTCTAGGCGCTCAATGTATTGTTTTTTTTTTTTTCAAAATTTTCTCTAAAATTGCCATGTGTCACGTGGTGATTGGTGCATAACTTCTTCTTCAGTTCTCTATCCATACTGACAAGCTCTATTCCTGGCCATTTTCAATCATGATTTTTGCATGATTTTACCAAATCGATGGTATAATCGTATAGATTTCATGGAGATCTTCTAAACAATACTAAGAATACAGCCGAATACATGTGAGAAGAGTATCGAATCAGCCTTGAAAATTAGGAAAAAGATCACAATCTAAGATCTTAGCCACTTACCTAGTTGTTAAATTCAATTGCTTATGGCAATAATGGAAGCTTCTACTCAACATTAGAAGCAAGTGTATCATTTCAAACAATTAGAAAACACATAAATTGATATTTTTTCCTTAAATTCAAAGATTGACCAAGATGTGCTTTAATGGCCGATTCGGCCATTATCACACTTGCCAAGCTTGCTTAAGCTTAAGAAAGTATAAAAGGTACCCTTTGTCGTCGTATTCAGACATCACTTAGCATTCAGACACACACCATCACTCACACTCTAGTTTTCTCTCACTAACAACCTCTTCCCTCTATCTTTAACTTGCTACTAGCTTATGGTGGTTTTTTAGACAACACTACTACCCCTACTAAGCTCCCTACGGTTTAAGTTTCTTGTAGGCACTACTCCCTAAGCTCATCGTAGCCACTAAAGTTGTAACCAACAAAACCTAAATGCCACCACCTTAGCAACTGTAACATCCATACTTAAAGTTCCACTACCAACTACTCCCATACAAAACCACCTCTACTATGACTGTGCTCGTGGTGGTTAAAAACCCCTAACCTAATCTTCCTTCCTACACCTAGCAACACCGTGTGTGTGTCAACCATTGCTAGTATTGGCAATCAAATTCGAGAACCACTCAAACAGCAACGAAACACTATGGCATCACTACCAAACTCATATTCATCAATAGAAAACTCGCAAATTTGTCCTTCCCCAATTGAAAATCGGCTAGAAAAACCACTACAAATCACCCTTACCTCCCCAATTGGAATCGATCTAGCCCTCTTTCTTCTAAGTTTTATACAAATAGAGCCCTTTTTCGAAAAATATTACGTAAAAGGGCCCCTTTTGAAAAAAAAAAATACCAATATGGTCTAGTAAAGGCACATAGCATACGCCTTCAATTATAGATAGTTTTTACACTAAAGGCACATCTAGTACGTGTACCTTTAGTAGCCCATCAAGTTGGAATTTAAACTAAAAGCGTATCTAGTATATGCACCTTTAATGTAAATTTTTCAAAGTTGACATAATTTGTGATTAAACAATAATTGTTGTCAAACGTAATAATTTCCCCCAATCCTACACATTTAAGTAATGTTCTTTTAACCATAAATAGCAAATTAAATGGAAAGTTTGATACATTAATCGATTGCATAAAATCACAATTGGTGGAACACCTTAACAAAGATAGCGAATGGGGAAGAAATAGGAACATAGGATGATCATCTAATGACCATACAAGTCGGATATAAGAAAAATAATTGCAAATTGTAATATTAGGGTAAATAAACAATGCATTGAACTACAATATCTGATGAAAAGTCAATTGTATTTCGAATAATCAATATATACATAAAATTTGTCATGAGTCAATGTTAACATCAATACAATGGCAAAAAAATGAGGAAACAAAAGAATAGACAAAACATATCTACTGATGCGTATGCTATGTAAAGGTTCTCATGGCATAGGAAAGAAGTGAACACCCTCGTCTATCGTGTGACTACATAGGCTAAGGTGGTGGATTGTCAAGATTAAGTTCCCTAAGAGGAATTGGGTCAGTTGGAGGGGCCAGATGCAGCTGAGTGATGCCCTCACCCATGGATGACTGTACAAGAGTGGAACATGGCTTTTGAGGTGCTGGTGGAGTTGCAAGATCAAGATGTTGTTGGAACTTAGGAGTCATGTAAGAGCTAAATCTAGCCCTAGAGCTGGATTTGGTTCCTAAGATGGAGGTAACACCTGACTGAAGTTATGTGCTATATCCCCTGCTAATATGCCTTAGGTCAACGGAATGATGCCCAAGTGGTGAGCTATTGTCATCGAGGTCTGCCTAACGGCGTCCCACTCTCGAACATCCATTTCTATGTGATATCACTTACACCTAGGTTTACCTTTTTTTTGTAGTAAGTCAATATTCGAGTGTAGATAAGGGAAGCTAACTTGCGGCTAGTTTAGCTCGTCACCAATTAGGTAAAAATGAGCTAGGTAACAATCTATTTGATTTGCCTACTTATACCATAGCCCTATTTCCGATTTGTTGTCTACCCTCATGCTCACTGCAATAATACATGCATGGGAGCAGGGGATCCTATATGTTTGCTACTTCTAACAAGTGCATGTACGACCCCTGAAGTCAGCTGTATGTATCCTTCCTCCTCCCTTCAATTTGTCCTCATCATTTGACTACTAGTTAAAACCTTGAAAATACTATTTTAGAAGCTAAATGAAATGACTTTACGTGCACTTGCCTAACCCCTCTAAGTTTCATACATCTTTAGAGCGTAATTAGTATAGATCTTGCTAGAATCGATTGCCTCCTTGGTGTCCTTATGCCTTTTCTCCTAATAGGCGATACAGTTGTGAAATATCTTCTTCACTAATGCAGTGATAAGTAAGCTATGTGCTAATTTCAAAATGTAGTTATAACTCTCAACAATGTTTGATGTCATGTATACAAAATGTTAACATCCATCATACATAAGAGTCCACCTGTCCAAATCAATATTGTCGAACCACACGGGAGCATCCTCCTTAGCTTATGCTAACTTCTCCATAAAACATTTGAAATTCCTTTGTTATACCTAAACACCTGCAAACCTTATAAGTTTCTTGCACAATTGGTTTTTGTAGACTGTATTGAAGTTACTAGCAACATACCTCAGATAGTATCTCTAAACTGCAAATGGTGGCTACCAGCTTACTGATGGTTCCTTATATGCGGAATCAATACCAGATGCCTTGTCAGATATAAGACATAAGGTTTCTCCCTTATGGCCGATTACATGCACTTTAAGCTTTCGTAGGAACTACCCTTAGGTTTCTACCAATTCTGTGTCAATAAGAGTAAATACCAATGGAACTATTGAATTGTCCCTATCTATGCTACAAGCTATAAACAACTTATGCCCATACTTTCCGTATAAGAATGTGGCATCGATACATACAATGGGTCAACAATATTTGAAGGCTTCTGTATAAGGCTTAAATGTTCAAAAAACCCACTTGAACTAAGATTGAGCTTTGCTTTGGCGAACTACTCCAGCCCCAATCTACTTAGGTCCCTAGATTACTCAACTTCATTACATTTAATAGTCTTGGCAACTCATTATACGACTTCTCCCAATTACCGTACACTATCTCAACAACCTTTCACTAGTCCTCGAAAACCCTTTTATTGCTTACTATGTATCCATACATAGTTTACACGTTAGCTACAAGATCAGGTATCTTAACATCAAAGTTATTCCATATACTATTGATGAATAGCCTAGCCATTAAGTTGCTTTTGAGATGAGAATGATCTTGGTTCATCATCGGGTTCACACAAGTGTACTAATCCTTTGGAATTATTATTTTGAAAAGATCATCTACTTTCTTCAAACAAGCTCGTAGCCTCCACTTACAACCCTATTCTTTCTTGCTACAGCAAACCGCATATACAATCGGTTTCGAAATGTCCACATGAAAATTACACTAGTTCTTTAGGTAAAACGACTTCACTACATCTATGAGATCCTTCTTCATGTTGAAACGCATACTAACGCTCAAGTAATCAGAACTACTGATGTTGCTGCACATTTCAATAACATCTCTCTCAAATGTTACGTAGCCACTGCCATCGTACTAACTGTTGTAAAATGGGGTAGGATCTCTGATAAGCCTATCAACAAGTTCATTTATTTATAGAAAGTCCAAAAACTACCTACTGGACAATTCTTCACTAGTTCAATGATGTAGCTTGCTCGGGCTGTCGCCGTGAAATGGCCGGACCGATACACTGCTCCCAATAACATATGGTCTCACCTAAGCCTCTCTCAAATCCTTAGCATGGTCATCTTTGAAGCCAACATTATCTTCATCACCATCCCCATCATCCTCATCACCATCCACATCTACCGCATTCTCCCCATCGTTGACATTTATGTCCATGTGCATTCTCTTAACATACGGATCATAAGACTCTTCATGTTCGATAATAAGACCCAATGCTTCGTCAAGTTGCTCTTCTATGATATTCAAGTGTTTGTACTTAGAGAAATCCACATACGATTCATTTGACTAATCTATGTTTGTTTGCTCCACATCGATCATTATTGAATGGATATTAGGATCCGAAAGGGTTAGATTGTTTGGCTCATGTATTTCATGCTCATTTCAAGCACTCGATTCCCTAATATACCTTATGTACACTTCCTAAATACTCTATTCCCCAAAAGACTCTGCCATCTTAATGAAATTCTCAATATCCTCATTATTTTTAATGACCATCAACTTGTAGGCAACTCCAGCATTATGGAAAAAGGGATGCTTATGTACAAGTTTAACACCACTTGAGTTAACTCCGGTGCATTCACAAATTCTCCAATTGAAATGAGAGAAGTTCGAATCATTCATAATCTTCAACTTCTTAACAGGCTCCCTATCATACTCCGACCCCTAACTACCTATCACAATATTTCCGTTCGCATAGGTAATAACTTTCACATAATCTGCCATTTCTACCCTAATAATGCCATGATAAACCGAATATTTAAATGACATTAAAAACTTCGCCTACACACCGAGTGACAACTTTACAAAATACACTTAGTCATCTCGTTAAGCTGCGTTATATGCTACCAAACTTTAACTTATTAATTCAACCTAATACAATAAAAATGCCAAAAAATATATATATACACTACAATTTCCACCTACATTTGAAGATTTTTCACACTCACATCCGTATAACTTATGTAATGTAATACAAAAAATACCTTAATTTAGATAACATATAATAAATTTTCATGAAATATCAATAATTTACATAACTTACAGTACATCTATAATTACAAAATCTACGTAATTAAGTAACAATTTTTTTTCTAAAAAAAAATTGTATAATGTCGATTACTACTAAGATAAAAAAAAAAAAAAATCATGGCTACAAGTTATAGATTATTACCTGTTTCAGATGTACACTAGTGTTAAAAAATGGTTTGATACTTTAACTACTAGTTTCCTCATGTTTTCTCTATATTTTAAAAATTTTAGAAATGGATATCGGTGATAATAGAGTTTAATTATGTGGATTGGAGTTTATATAGATAATATTACATTTGCTTTCAGTGTAAAAAATATAAGTATACCATATTGCTATTTTTTTTTTCAAAAGAGGCCATTTTCTGTAATATTTTTTAGAAAAGGGCCCATATTTATATAAAACTCCTTTCCTCTATTGTTGTGTATTTTATTATTTGTTATTTTTTTCTTCCCATTACCGTATTATTGTAATAAAAAACCTAAAAATAAAAAAAATGGAAAATGAAATAAAAGAAAAAGAAAAAACATAGGAAAGCTTCGTTATTTTTTTAATTTTTTTTACTACGGTCACAAATAAAAAATATTAATAAATAATGTTTCATCATTTAGAAAAACATTTTTTCTAAACAAGTAAAAATAAGTGAACTCTTTTCAAAAGTTTCTTTAGAATATTTAAGAAAATAAAATATTAAAAAATTAGGACTATTCCTCTTTGATTTTTTTCTTAAATAAAATCAAACTGCTAAAAACCTTAAACCTAACTATTTTTAAGAATCAAAGGAAACCAACAAGCCTAAAGTTTTATGAAATGAACTATAAAAAGTCTAATCCCAAATTTTTATTTCCCCTTTTGTATATAAGTAGATTTAATTTCTTCTTTTTGTAAATGAAATTAATCTTCTTTCTTTCTTGTAAATTAAAATTTTCCTTTCATGTAAGAAGTGTGTTTTGGAAGGAATAAAACTAAATTTGGAAGGTTATAGTGGTGCCCATTAAGATTTAATAGGTTAGCCCTCAAATCCAAAAACTTTAGTCCTCAAAATTGGCTTTTTCATAGACTAGTGGCTAAGTTATAACTAATCCATTCACTTAATTATGACTTAACCTTTTCTAGACTCCGATCAGGTGGCTACTCTAAAATCTTTTTAAAATTAAAAAAAAGGCCAAGTTTTTCTTAACTCTTAGCCAATGGTTAGTATTAAATGGGTAAGGGTTAATACTAATTGAGTTAAGGAAAATAAAACCAAAAAATTTAGGCTTGATAGCCATAAATAAAACTTTTTAACTTAATCTTCAATATTTAAAAAAAATAAACATCAATTGATTAGGACTTGAGAAGTCTCGAGTGACTTCTCTAGACTTAAATAACAAAACTAAAAGAGAATCACATGTTTGATAACATATATGAACAAGTCTCATAAACCAAAATAACTATGCTAAACCATCTCCAAAATCATAATAATAGTCATAATAGTTGGCCTCTTCACCATAATATCCACAATTGATGTAATACTCCTCATAATCAGCTATACTTGTGCCTGCATCTAAAAACATAGAAACTAATGAGGTGGGAAAAACTTGATACAGTGTACAAACACATGCATACGATTCATACTAAGAATGCACAACACATACGTGCCTTAATCAATTCAAGTATCTAGATGTAACACCCATAAGTTATTATCCAAGTCCAACAAGCAAAACAATTTCTGTGTCTTGAAACATGGAGTAACTCATTACTCTAGTATGCAATATATATAATATACATATAGGTATTGGTGTTAGGTCTTCCCTAACACCCTAGTGACCAAAACCAAATATCCTTACATCTACCTAAATCTACTCGGATCATTTCCAAGGAAGTGTAGGAGGTTATACTAACTCCTACAGTAAAAGTCCTTAGTGATTTCCCAAGCTCAATTTGCCCATGAAGTTCAGGTTGAGGAGCATGTACTCCTTTTAGTAATGAAACTTTTAGAGTTGAGAGAAGCTAAGAGCTTACCTATTGAAGTGTAGATAATACTACAGGAGTATGCTAACCTATCTCCTGCCGAGATGCCGAAAGGCTTACCACCTTTAAGAAGCATTGAACTTCAATTAGGAGTTATGCTACCAACTAACCTACTTATAGGCTCAATCTCAAGTAAGCGGCCAAGTTGAAGAAATAAGTGGACGAGTTGGTGGATCATGGATATGTTCATGAGAATATGTGCCCTTATGCCATACCAACTGTAATGTGCATTGACAATCAAGCCATCAATAAGATTACTATCAAATACCAATATCTGATCCTACGACTTGATGACATACTTGATGAGTTACATGGTGCTCTTATCTTTTCAAAGATTAACTTGAAAAGTGACTATCATCAGACATGAATGAGGCTTGGTGATGAAGGGAAAACTACTTTTAAAACAAAGGATGGTTTGTTCGAGTGATTGGTGATGATGTTTGGTTTAATAAATGCACCAAGTACTTTTATGCGACTCATGAATCATGTACTAAGGTCACTAGTTAGCAAATGTGTTGTGGTCTATTTCGGTAACATTCTGGTCTATAGTGCTGACCTCATCTCCCATATTGAGCATTTAAGATCAATATTTGACATTCTTCATGTCGAAAGGTTATTCAGCAACTAGAAGAAATGTGTGTTTTGCCAGAGCAAAGTCGTATTCCTTGAATATATTGTTTTAGAGGGAGTAGTCCGAGTTAATGACGAGAAAGTCAGAGTTATTCCTAAATGGCCTGCGCCGACTATTGTTGCCGAAGTCAGGAGCTTCCATAGTCTAGCTTCAATATTAGAGATTCATTTAGAACTTTAGTTCCTTAATGGTACCATTACTTGAGCTAACTAGGAAGAACTCTAAGTTTAAGAGGTCAAAAAAAGCTTAGAAGAGTTTTGAAGAGATAAAGTCCAAATTGACATCAACTCCAATACTCACCCTACTAGATTTAGAGAAAGTTTTTGAGGTAGAATGTGATGTGTCTAGAGTCGGCATTAGTGCTATCCTTATATGAGAACACCAACCCATTGCCTATTTCAATGAGAAACTTAGAGGAGCTATACTAAATTACTCGGCATATGACAAGGAGTTCTATACCTTTGTCCAAACTCTATAGAACTGGTAGCATTACCTATTGCTGAGAGAATTTATCATCTACTCAGATCATGAATCTCTCAAACACCTTTAAGGGTAACAAAAACTTTCTCGGCATCATGCCAAATGAGTTAAGTTTTTAGAGTCTTTTTGCTATGTCATTTGATATAAGAAGGGGAGCATAAATATTGTGGCTAATGCTCTTTCTTGTCGTCGTACCTTCATTACTACAATGTAAGCAAAGGTACTTAAATTTAGCACCCTGCCCAACCAGTATGAGTATGATCTGTATTTTAGGCCTTTATTGGCCAAGTGCAATGTTAGAGGAGTTGTAGATAAGTTCTACTTGAGCCAAGGGTTTCTAATAAAGGAGAAGCATGTTTGTGTGCCGAGTGGTTCGGCTACTGAATCACTCATCCGAAAAGCTCATGTTGGAGGATTAGCCAGCCATTTTACGGAAAAGAGAATAGCTAAAATGTTAAGAGAACATTTCTATTGGCTTGGGATAATGAAGGATGTGCATAGAATTCTTGAGAGGTATATGGTGTGTAAACATACAAAAGGAAGAAGAGAGCCGTATGGAGAGTATACACCTCTACCTATACCTAAGCATCCATGGACCGACTTAAGCATGGATTTTATGCTTGGCCTACCCCGAACCCTAAGAAGACATGACTTCATTATGGTAGTAGTTGATTGATTCAATAAGATGAGCCACTTCATTCCTTGCCATCAAACCAATGATGCTTTATTTGTTGCTAATCTCTTTTTACAAGAGATTGTGCAACTGCATAGAGTGCCTAGAAGTATTACACCCAATTGTGACTCGAAGTTTAGTAGCTTCTTCTGGAGGACTTTATGGAAGAAGCTCGGTACAAAGCTTATGTACAGTAATCCTTGCCACCCTCAAACAAATGGCCAAACTGAAGTAGTAAGTAGGATAGTTGGCAATCTCCTGCAAGCAACAGTTGGGTAGAACTTACATGATTGGGACCTATGCTTACTTGGCATTGAGTTCGCTTACAATCGATCAGCTTACAGCTTGATAGGAAGGTCACCTTTTGAGATCCTCTATGAACTTAACCTGAACATACCTTGGGATATGGCTATCAGCCTAGCCGTTTAATGGAAAAGTCAATCTATCCTGCAATGTACCGATGAATTCCAAAAGTTACATCAAAAGGTTGCTAAACAATTGGTATTAACTGTAGCCTGACAGAAGGAGCAAGGAAGCAGAAGAAGGAGATAAGCAGTTTACAGTCTTGAAGACCTTGTCTGGGTCCACTTCAGCAAGGAGCATTTCCCTAGGAAGAGGACGAACAAGCTTTCCCTTAAGTCAGATGGACCTTTTAAGATCTTTAAGTGCATCAATGAAAATGTATATGAGTTTGAGCTACCTAACAAATACAATGTATCCACTACTTTTAATGTGGTTGACCTAACACCCTATGTACTCAATGAAGAAGAAAGCTAAGATTTGAGGGAAAATCTCGAGGAATTGATAGACTATCGACCATTAGCCCTCTCACCCGCTCGTACCTCTAAGGCCTTCGGTCACTCTTTGGAAGAATTCTCTTTATTTAGCTTGCTGAGGATGAGGCGCAGTTTACAAGGGAATGGTGGAAGAACTCCTTGAGGGATCATCTTAACCATAGCCTACTTTGTCAAGCTCCAAGTGCCAAACATTATCCATCGAATGTTGAGGCCTAGACGCTGAGTACTTAGGTCGACTAATCTAGTGCCAAGGTTGAAGACCTTAGTCATACGGCACTGCACCTATCACTTGGACCCCTTTTGTACCAAGGCTAAAGGTCACTTACCGAATGATTAGATCCTCTTCACATTGGCCTTTGCTCTTTAACTTGCTATCTCTATTACTTTTACATGGTGTCACTTACATTTACTACTAGTATGGAACCAAATCCCACTATGACCTATCATTTCGCCTGATACTATACTATTTTCACTTTTTGTCATTTGTCCTATTTACCCCTTTTCGTATTTACTAAGAATCTTTTTTCATGAATGCCTTTTTGTAATTTTCTTTACTTGTAATGTTGCCTATTATAAATAGTCCCTTCTGCTTGTAGCCGTAATCATCTTACATTCCTTACAAACATTTTGAATATACTTGGTCCTTGCAAGACATTCCTCTCTAAGTGCATTTCTATACACTCTTATCTAGTTTTGCTAAGTAGCTCAAGATTAGTAGTAGGTAGACCTTGGCATTAGCTTATGCGTTACATCAAGTGAAGTGCCAAGTCATATCATATTTATAGGTGAGTCGTATCCTTTGAGTGGCTTCATGTTAGCTATTGCATTCAATTCACCAACCTTACCATTCTATTTTCTTTGATACTTCGAAGGACTCATTTGGTTCTCATCACTTATGATAAGTCCTAGTGATAACTGAGCTTTAGGCACATCACCTAGGGCAAGGCTAAGTGGGTCAAATTAGAGGATCTTGAGGTTATAAATCTTTCAAAGCTATGATTTGTAAAAAGCGGATAGTTGAACAACTCCAGTAAGGTAAATTGTGTCCCTACCGGTAGAGTTAGAAAAGTATAGTAAGCATAAGGCTGAAATACTATAGTTCGTTTGCTTAATCTTCTATCCTTACTATTTTATTATTCTTATGTGCACCTTATTTATAGCATTTTTAATTCCACATGCTTTTAAGCTAAACACTCAAGTAATTAAGGGGTTTATTTTCTAAAAATCTTGCTCTCTTAAAATTTTTAAAAAGTAACCAACTCCCTCCCCGCCCATTCTTATTTCCTTAGTTGGGATCTACAATATGTATGGAATGTTGATGTTAATACAGACTTAGGGTTAAGCCTAAACCGACCTAAAACCATCAAGTTACAGTTCAACATTTCATTAAACTGTATCTACCCTACCTAGAGTCGATTCTAGGCTACTTAATGAGGCCCGCCGATTCATGGATTGGTTTTTGCACCTATGAACTGGATCTCCAATAAAATTTTTTGTTAAGTTTGCAATGTATACATATATCTATACATATATATGTAAAACATGTATATTATATGCATATATTATATTGCATATTTTAATATGTATAATATGTATGATATATATAAACATTTATATTTATCATACATAGAATACATAATAAAATGTATAAATATAGATATGTTACTATAATATATATAATATATAATATGTATAAATTTATATATGTAAAATAAAAAAGAAATTCGATTTAGGCTTGCTAGTATAGACGGGACAAAGGCTTGAACCGCTTGGATACTCATGAACTAGTGGGTCCTTGGCTAGTTCAAGCCTAACACATGTAGGTTAATTTTGATTCAATGAACTATTAGGCTGGTTTTGTATTAGTTTACAATTTGGAATTAGCCCCTCCCCAAGTCTATACTAATATATATATATACATATATATATAGGTATTATGTAGACATTTTGAATACTATAAATGTAATATTTTAATTTAAATTTGCACTATTCATATCTTTTGAATGCTAGTCTAGGAATTACAAGAAGTTCTTAGATCTATTATTTAAAGGGAAACATAAGCATGTTAATTAAATACTTCATATAGGAAGTCTAGAACTTTTATCCTCTCATCCCCTTTTGAATGCTATTGACTTAAGTTATAAAGCTAAGCTATTTACTAATGAATGGATGTTGAGCAATTACAATGCATATATATAATTGGGTGATTCCATAAAATTAAGGCTTGACTATAAGATACATACAAATAAAGTAGGAATTTCTTGCTAATAACTTAGATTTGTATGAGGGTGCTACTTAATTACAAAAGTTAATATGTATGTCAATTAACTATGGAAGTTATTATATACATCAATGTGACTTCGTGTTTGTTTTTAGGGCTTACACTTGATAATTAGATTTGAAATGAGTGGGATCACAAAATGTTCATATGAATACAATCTCGTAACTTTGATTGTAAGTTTTTGTTTCTTGCTTCTATATTTTGTATCACGAGAAATATATATATATATATATATATATATAAATTTGCATGTTACACTCAAAAGCAAGTAGGTGTTATTAGTAGAAACATGTGTATACTATAATCCTTGTTTCATAGGCTAGCTAGAAATAACACGTAGGTTAGAGTAGCACTTTGTCTGTACAAATAAATAAGAATTCCATAAGAAAATAACTTAAAAACTAAATGCAAGATACCATCTCTAATATCTATGGAGCTAGTGTAAGGAAAAAAAAAATGCCTTCCTTAACCTATTTGAAGTTATAATGACACGTCAACCATGAAAACCTTTATCGTGATATATATTAGGATTAATTCTATAGTGTTTTGGCATTAAGGAAGGACATAATAGGTGATTGATGCTGTACATGACTTTAGAAAATAGCACTCCCTACCATGTTGATTGAATCCTAAGGAATTCCATTAAGAATGTAAGTAAATAATGATCTTGAATCAATGTGAAGAATCAAACCAAAAATATTATGTAATCACTCCCTTAAAACAACAAATATATGGCTCAATAACACTAGTAAGGAACCGCAAGGATCAGCTAATGACCTTAATGAATAAAATCAATGAAATTCACGGACTAATCATATAGCTTACTTTGTCTTTTATATAAGTGCCTAACTTGAAAAGTAAAGAAACCTAAGGATAAGTTGCAAGCCTAACCAACAATCACTACTAAGAGAGGAAAATGATAGGTAGGGGATAATTGAGATACTAAGAAACAATACACTTCATATGTACATTAGTAATGGGCACTCAAGAAGAGAATGGAAAATCTATGACTATCGAGTTTCCCACTTGTCGAGTTTGTTCTTTTCAATAATCATCAAAGTATGTCATATCATATCATGATAAGTTAAGTAATGAGTCCATGTTGGTATCCTTGTGAGTCTATTGATCTTAAGCTATGTTAGTTTTGTTAAGTTGTGTTAAGTTGAGTCGATTTAAATTGTCAATAATCTCATTTGACTTTGAGATGGAGAAAATTTTAGATCTACTAATCTCATTTTTGTAGACATCTATACTAAGCTATATGAGGAAATACAATAATGACTATGGCAATAATAAAGCCACCATAAGGTGAAGGTTTAGATGGGAGGAATGACCATCATATATGCTTGGCACATAGTGGATCAATGCTATTGTAGATCTTAATTAAAACTTAAGGATAGGTAATATAGAAGGTGCAATATGAGATGTAATAGAGAATCGATTAGAGAAAACACTTGAATGGTTGCATTGTAATGCCATGAGGAAGTATAGTGTAAGTAGAGAACTTGGGTGACGAACTTAACATATGATTAATAACAAATATGAAGTATATGGAATAGGAAAAAAAAAAAGATAAGAAGATAAATCAAAAGAATAATTAAATGAAAGTTCAGGCAGAAAAAAGGCTATCTTCCAATCCTTTTTAAGCTGTAGAGTAATAGCCTTTACAAATCACATACACACAAATATAAGATTAATAACCATCTTATGAATACCTATAACCCTTTCTATAGAAAGATTTAAAATATAATTTCAATGACGAAACTATTTGTAAGGAAAGTAGAGTGTAAAGTCTTGTAAAAATTGGCTATAAGTTTGAGCTTGGACATTTTGGAAGTAATACGTAAAATTTATGGCAATTGTTGAAGTGGTCCGATTGACCCCAAATTTTATTAAAAGCTAGTTAAAAGTAAAATGAGTAGAAATGGCCCTGTAAGTTGGAATTAAAAAAAATAAAATATTAAAATAACAATATAGCAAATTTATTATATATAAGTATATTATTTTTCATTTATCGAAAACACACAAAACAAGATTTGATAATTAACATGATATTAGAGATAAATTATGTAGATGTAAAAAATTATAAAATAACATTTAGGAGTGTTTATTTATATTAAATATATTGTTATGTGTATAAATGCATGCCCATAAATACTAGAAATACCTAGAATATGTTAAATAAATATAGTGAATAAGCAAATAAATTAGGAAAAATATGTAGTGAATAGGGAAATTGGTGATAGTGTTATGGTAGGTCGATAAAGTGATTTTAATGTATAGCGGTTACCTTAGGACACATAATAGCATAAAAAGGAAAACAAGTGGACACTTGTTAAATAAAAAGAATTCTCTACTGACCCTTCTAGACACTATTTAGATTTAAGTTGCCTTTTGGAAATTACTTCAACATTTATAGAATTTAGGAAAACTAGAGGAAGCTTAGGATAAGTTAGGAAGAAATTAGAAAAAAATTATGTGAATTCGAGTGAAAATAAGGGGAAATTTAGTTCAAAGGCTAAAAAGGCTTCTAAGAGGAAATGGTCACCACCACTTGATAGTGGACTCATGCCTTGAGCTACTAACATGAAGAGGAGTGCCATTGATGGTTAAATTCTTAATCATCGATCAGTGCTTATTCTTTATCTGATTTTCAATATATTAAAATAAATACTAAATTTATCTAAAAAATTATGGAAAAATGTATTGTAGAATATTTTTATTTAAATTTCAAGACAAATATTATGTTATTCAAATTTTATGTCTAAATATATTGATCTTAAGAAATCGTCGAAATTGAGCATATTTAGCTTTTATTTTAAAACACCTAAATGAAGTTGTTTCTATTCCAAAATTTTTCTATAACGTCCTATGCTATACACGAGTTTGCTATGTAAAAAATTTTGTAAAAACTATTTTCTATATTTGTTAATTTTCTAGCCCTTAATTAGTGTAAAAATAGTAAATATTAAAGATAATTTGATATTTTGCCTTACAAATTAGTTATGATTCTAGTTATGGGAACTTTAAAGTACAACATGAATTCAGGATATCGAGGCTAAAATGAATTTTTATTGAGGCATATTGGTGGATTTCCAATATTGTAAATGGGGGCTTAAATGTAAGTTTCCTTAAGTGTTTAGTTGATGACCTATTTATTATATGTAAAAGGAATGACAATGAGTTGATATGTGATCTACATAAGGGTAGATTGAACATATAAGTACTAGCATTAGGCAATTTAGGGGTGGTAAAGTGGATGCTTTATTAAAATAAGTAGAGTTAAGTGGAAATAGGGGATAAATGAAAAGATAAATCAGAAGCGTATAAATGAGTATTATCCAAGGAATGTATTTAGAAGCTGAATTTGAGACAAGCCTTGTGTGAGTAATAGATGGGTTGAATTCAGAAGATGGGTTAGAGGATGTCTTGAGGGCTCTTGAATACACTATATTTGAAGGATGATTTAAAGGATAACCAGAGATGAACTAATAGCAAGTGACATAAGAATCTAAATGTCCAAAGGTAACAACATTGTAAACTTAGATTGATGAACTTAAATAAAAATAATAATATGTATTATACTTGTGTGCATACTAAGTCATCATTTATGTTATAAAACCTATAATAAGAGACATATCTTAGCTATTTGTATACGAGTTATGAGGAGTCCAAGTAAGTTGGGATCAATGTTTTATTGCATTTTAGGTACCATTTCAGGGTACTTAGAGGATTGAGTATACACTTGTTTGTGCTTGTAATTACTTGGTTGTATACATGCTTATGTGTTCTTGATTATTGATTGAATCTTGATTGTAATATTTAGTGAAGTGTTGTTCACTAGCTTGTTTGAATTAATTGGTTACCCTTAATCTAGATTAACCTAATCTTAACTTAAACCTTAACTTAACATGTATTATAACCCATTAGAGGCAATTAGGATTCTTCGATCAAATATCAATCCCTTCGAAAGGAATAGCTTAAATGACTACTCCTCAACCTTAATCGAATTATGTGATAAAAGAGGAGATTGCAACAAAGTTGAGGACGCTAGTTCAAAGATAGCCATGGGAAGTGGGATGTCTCCATTACATAAGCTTATGTTTGGTAGTGAGCTGTTACATCGTACTAAAACTCCTTAAACTTAGATTAAAGCGAAGACAATTTCTCTCTTCTTATGATGGACTAGATATCATCATACGATAGCATTTGCTTGATGATGCATTGTATAAAAGTAACTTGGTTGACAACCCAACTTACTTTATCATGTACACACACTTTTGTTTCCATTCCACTTGTTAAGCAGTAGTTGCTTACTCTTCTATATACTCTTTCGCAGGAAAGGAGAAGAGACACCACTTATATAGAAACCTAACCTTAAAGCTATCTAGGTTAAGGAGTGAGGGATTAATAAAGCTGTAATCAGACTCATGTTCCTTTCCGAAGTTTTATTTGTTCTTAGAGAAACTAATTTAGGCCATTGTGTGTGATCCAGTAGTTTCTGTAGTTGGTTTACGTAATGAAATAGAAAGTAAAATTAATTGAATTGTAGGTTTTATGTATACTTTAAAGTATTACACCAAATGTTGTAAATTGAGGACCTATTATACAAGGCTTTACAAGATGAGTTAACCTACAATTACATAAGTTTTACAAAAACGTAGGTATTGGATTGGATGCTTTGAAGCCATACAGTTGAGTTCACCTTATGTGGACCAAGTCTACAATAACGGTTGAGAGATCAATTTCTATCTTACATAGGTTTATACGGTGGGACTTTATTACTTGGGGTGTAACACTAGGAATGATGAAAAATATGGATTAATTGAGAAAATTATCTTGGAAAACATATTTAGAATATTATAACATTTGTATTACTTTCATCTATCATAAATTATAAAGTTTTCAATATATACTTTCATTTTTAATGTTAAATTTGTTTTTTCTTTCATATTCAAAATTTGTTGAAAACGGATTTTAGGCTATGATTATATGGAGTACTTTTAAATTGATTAGTTTTTTCAATCATGTCATGAGAACAAATTCACCCAAAAAAAAAAAAATTCATAGGTTAAAGTATAGTTATGACAAGAATAAAAAATAAAAAACATCTTAAATATTTATTTTTTAGTAATTCGAAATAAACTTACAACTAGATCATATATGTTTTTATATTTATTATTATCATTGACCTTTTGAAGGCGGGGTCAAGTTCCAAAATAAAGCATACAAATGATTATTAGAAATATTGCTCCGTGATATTTCATAACAACTTTTATGTAAAAATGTTTTTCTGTTTTTTCAATTATTGATCTTGAACGTAAGTAAATGTATGATAGTTTCATAGTTAATATCTCATATATCTGATTTTTTTTTTTTCCATATTAACACATGTATTGCGAGTGTAGAGTCCGTCTGTATTATTCCAAGTGTCAAGCGTGTCAATTCTTAAATCCTGTTATGTTATGCAATCTTGATTAAGTTATAATTAGATAGAGTATGGAAAATAATTTTTAGAGCAACATGAGATTTGGAAACAGTTCCAACAAAAAGTAGTTGGTTCAAACACATTCATGTTTCCACGTCATTTGCTACTTTAATTTTGGAAAAAATCGTCGGTGGGCAATCAATGCTTGGCCTATTCGCGCTAACACGTTGTATTTTATGCATAACAAGTTGGACTAGTAACTATAAACATTAACTCGTTATGTGGCACATGTTTTAATCATATTTAAAAATCTTAACCCATAATCCAATTTGTAAATTATGTTCTGGATCTAGTATATATAGCCTCTCATTGATTCAATTGTCAAATTTATTAAAATAATTCTAAGGATAAAAAGTTTTCATAAATTTAAAGCCCGAATTAATGAACCACTTGATCTCTTGGACAAGACGGAGACCAAATTCTACATTACCCGTTGACTAGAGACTAAAGCAACCTTGGTGCTTGCAACAAAGGCAAACCCCCAACCACATTTTAATTCTTTTTCTTTTTCTATAACAGCCAAAGATCATTCTTAATATGTCAACAGTATTATTACGGGTTATTGACCATTCAAATTTCTTATATCAACTTTATTACAACTACCATTAATCATGTTGGTGTTTAGAGCTGTATATATAACCAGGGCGGATGATATAGTTCGGTTCGTGTAGCTTAAAAATAAGAAAAAAAAAATAAAAACAAAAAATGGATCAAACTAAAAAATTTTGGCTCACTTAAATGAGAGCTTTATTAGCTCCTCTCACTTAACCTACAAGTCAAAGTAAACCAACAATTATAGAACAAGTTGGCTTGCCAACCCACAAAAGTAAAAAAATAAATAAATAAAAATAAAAAATAAAAATGTATATATGTATATTATGTACATATTATCTTAAAGTTTTATAAAAAGGATATCCTCATTATGTTCATGTCTCACAAAACCATTATTAACAACTCAAAATTTTTGCTTATGGTTTTCATATAGCCATTATGATGCTATTGGGAATAATATTTGTATGATGATTATGGAAAATTTTGTTATAAATATGCTTATACATTCATACTATTAGCTATAGGATTTTTTTTTCTTTTCCATACTAGTGCAAATGTATAATTGTATATCACGTATATATTTTCGTGGAAGGATTGGAACTTCATTTTTTCAAAACAAAATAAAGATTAAATTTTGTAGTAAATAGAAACAAAAAATATATATTGGAATCGATAAGATTGTAAATTGTATTTTTTGATTTGTGGTTTGTGAATATTCTATATAGTAGGGTAGGTTGGGTTACAAATTTTTGCCCACATATGCAAGCAAGCCAAAGCGAGCCAACTTGCTTAACCAGCAAGCCAAATGCGCGAAGGTCAGATTGGTCCACACTGCCCGTTTGTATAGCTATATCAATGTTTTTGTATTTACTAGCTTCTAAGATAATAATAAAAATGAATTTCCTTCATTATAAGAAAAAAAAAAAAGAATTTCCTTTTCTATTAGTATAAAAAGAAAACTATTTCATATTTGAATCTATTTAATTGGATTTGAATTGTAAAGCCTACCATAATTACAACTTATCTTAGAAATATCAATCATCCACTCTACATAATTTATTGGCAAAAAAAAAAAAATGTTTTCTATTTATTTACTCTTTATTTTATTATAGAAAGTAATCAACTATAGATGCTATATTACCATTTATATACACAAAACATCTTTCAAGACCAATAGCACAATTAGATATCACATGTTTTTTAATATTGCAATACAAACTTTCACTCAAATGATTTTTTTAATCTAACATTTTGTGAATGTATTTTTTTTCTTCATATAATATGAGATGGACTTGATGATTTTAATGATATTGGTTTTACCCCTCGTTACCTTATAATCCTCTGCCTGTTCCTGTATTGAGCGACAGTTTGATCGGACCTTAATAATCAAATTTAATTCACCCGTATCGTTTATTGACTCTTCAAGGGAAACCATCTAGTCATCATAGAAAGGAGTTATTTAACATGCTACTGAAAGGACTATTAAGGAGAACTCATTGTTCTTTCCATCATTTTCATGTACTTTTATTGTAATTCTAAGGAAAATTATTTTCAAAAATAAGAATCTTCCTGGGATTTCAAAAGTTTACTAAAACCCTACTCTTTTAGACAATCATTAACCCTTTCAAACTTTAATCTTTTCCTAAAGTAACCTAACTCTCTCATTTTGTACAAAAAACTAAGTATAGCCTTTAAACCTAAACCAAAGAGAAAAGTTGGGAAGAGCTCATTAGTATTACTTGAAGAAAATTTGTTTTGGGGGCTTAAGGACACTAAAACGACTTTTTTCTTTACAAATTGCAGCTTGTTATATTGAATCTTCTTGTATAATCTCTTAATTCTCCTCAAGAACAAGGAAGGGATGAGGTAAGAAAACAAGTGGGTTTCTCCATTTTAAGTTCATTATAAGGGAAACCCCACTTTAGGTGTTTAAGTGGGTTTTCTTTTAATCTGAAAATTAAATGAGCGTTTAATGATGTGTTCAAGTGACTCTCGACTTGATTCTTATGTATTTAAAGTAAGTACTCTTCATCTCTTCTTTTATTCATTAGTTTAAGGTTGGTTTCTTAAAGTTTGTTGGTAGCTCTGGGATTTTAAGTTGTTTGATCTGAAATTTATAATTTGGATGGTGTAAAAGTGTGATATGTTGATGGTTTGATAAGTAATCCAAGTGTATTTGAAGTAAGTTTTAAGAAAAGTTTGGATTCAAGTTCGTTTGAGGATGAAATTCGAAGTTTTGTTGTTGTTTTGGTATGAACCATGGGACGGTTGTGACCAGTCTTCTAATAGGCAGGTAAGGACTAGCCAACTGGTTTCCTTTGAACCTTATGGCTAGTCAGATTAGAAAGCTAAATCAAGTTTTCTTTCATTCTTTTTTCTCAAACCAATTTCTTTGTGTCATAACCTAATTTCTAAAACATATTTTATCCTTTAAAGCCATTTTTAAACATCTTAATTATTATAACTCATTTATAAACATGCTTTACAAAAAATCAAATTTTATTTTGGAACTTCTTTTCTTAAACCTCCAAATCCTCATCCTAAGTGCTTTAATCATTCCTTTTCTAAGCCAAAAATTGATCTTACCCTCTTGTTTAACTATAATTACCTTTAGAATCCTATAATAAAATAGTTGTTTAGGGAGCCTTTAGAGGGTGTTATCCAAAGACAATTTAGGCTACTTGAGATATTTGAATTGGATTAATTAGAATAGAAGATTAAGATAAGTTTACTACTATAATTATTAAGCTGTTAAATTTGGGTTCTAAGGTTGATTCAGGCTTTGTAATTGGTTCAAATTCGGCTTTCTAAGTATGTAGTACTTGTTTGTCTGGTTATGCATACTAGGATAAACAAGATCTAACTGAACTAATATAAATGAATGGTTTGCTGATGTTGCTTGAATCACTTGCTTTAAGGGCTAACAATGTCAATTCTTTCGAGAAGTAATTGCTGATCATATGTGAAGATTCCACAGTAGACTTTTATATGAGATGACATAGCTAGAATTCTAAATATTTCTAGACCCAAATGTAAATGACTTAAAGGAAGGTAGATATTTATATCAGACTATGTATGTAGACAAATATCAAGGTATGGTGAGATCTTGATTTGTTGGTTGTTGGCTTAAATAAAAGATAATTAATCTATTGTTCACTTTGTACTTGATATAATTTGCATTCTTGTGCATGTGAGTCATTTTGTTTGGCATTCATATGTGCATGTGCATCACGTACTGGGTTTTAGCTCATTCTTTTATTTTTTACAATTACAGGTCAATTTAATAAGTTTTTGATAAGTATGGAAATTGCTATTATCGAGTTGGAGAAGAGAGGTGAATATTTTTGTATATTGTAAAAGATCAAGATCTAGTTATTAAACATATTTGCGGTTAAAATGACCTGCCTATAAGTCACTTAAGTTGATATACTTGGAGAATTATTGTTTTATATTTAATAAGCAATTGTTACAAATAATTGTAGAGATTGTAGTTAGTTTTAAAGATTTAACGTGTTATTAGAAAATTAAAGACATGTGATAGGTTGTAGTGCCCTTAAATTTTGGGGCTTTACATTTGTATCATCAAAACTTAATTGTTATTCGAATTGATATTGGATCCAAAATTCAAATGCAAAACACCTGAATGGATCTATATACTAAGAATCAGCAAATTTATTTGCATAGAACATATATCTAAACAATTCCAAGACTCGTATTTGGTAAACGTGCAATGAAATACGATAGTAGAATATAAACTCTTTATAACAAGTAAAAATAACATTACAAGAAAGATAAAACTACATCAAAATTCCTATATTATATGAAAAACAAGGATCATAATTAAAACTCACTGCATGAAGAATTCAATCATTGTTTGAGATAGGCTAATGATAATTACGTATTGAAAAGAAAGGAAAGAAAAATGATAATAATTAACTTGGAACGTCTTAAAAAGATGAAAGACGTAACTGGATGGACATACAGCCACATTCTCCATATCAAAAGAGACATACATCGGTTTATTGTCTTATGCACGGATGTTTCATCATCAATACAAAACAAGAAAAGGTAACAAAAGAACTACTATTCCGCGTTCACGAGCAGCATAGATGAAGCCAATGAGGGAGTGATCCCAGAATATTTGTTAGATATCGCCAAAGATCCAGTAGTTGTATATCCTCCTCCATATTCATTGCTGCTACTTGTTATATTATATGATGAATGGAGTGATGGAAAAGGCCCATATACGTGAGGATTGGCATATGTTGGAACGGGAGGTATGGATGGAAGAATCGGTGGAAGAGCTTCGAAATTCAGAACACCTAATGCCTCTCTTATGCTTGGTCTACAGTTATAGTCCGGATTCACGCACCATAATCCAACCACCATTAGGCATTGCATTTGTCCTTGGTCGTAGTTTCCTTCTAGCTTGGGATCTACCGCATCTAGTAGCCTCCCTATCCCATAAAGCTTCCATACCCAATCCACCAAACGAATATGGCCATCGACATCCCTCGGATCATTGACCTTTCTGCCACAAACAATTTCTAGTATAACTACTCCAAAGCTGTAGATATCTGATTCCTTACTAACCTTGCCGGTGTAAACGCATTCGGGGGCCATGTACCCCATTGTCCCGGCTAAGACTGTAGTTTGGGATCCTTTCATATGGTCCACTAGTCTAGCCAAGCCAAAGTCTCCCAATTTGGCATTAAATTCTGCATCAAGCATAATGTTGCTAGCTTTTACGTCTCGATGAAGCACGCATTGCTCCCATTCCTCATGCAAGTATAGCAAGGCTGACGCCAATCCTTGTGTGATCTTGTGTCTCATCTCCCACGTCAACAAGCTTTTTCCTTGGAATAAATGGGTGTCTAAGCTACCATTTGACATGAATTCATATATCAAGAGTAGTTCTTTTTTCTCTTGACACCAACCAACCAGTTGTACTAAGTTTCTATGTCTTAGCTGGGTTATCGTCTTGACCTCTGTTGCATACTCCTTAATGCCCTGTCTGGACTCGGGTGAGATCTTCTTGATAGCAACTTCGGAATCACCTTCTCTTAAATACCCCTTGTAAACCTTCCCAAAACCACCTTCTCCAAGCAACCGGTCTTTCGAAAAATCATCAGTTGCTGCAGCCACTTCTTTGAATGGGAACCTTCTGGGTCCAGTTACCTTTGAGAATTCTTGATCAATAGGTTCTACTGTACCATCATCTTCACTCAGATTACCTCCGTTTCTTTTTGATTGATGACGAGACCATAGGAAGCCCAAAACAAAACATAGAAGCAAGAAGGATCCAACACCAGTGACAATCCATTGCCAATAGTTGTTCATTTTCTTTCTCGGGGGTAGTGAAGGAGAAGCTGGAGCTGGACGAACTTGCACGTTATGATTTGAAGTAACTTCAAGACTAGACATAAAATTCCAAGATTTTATAGTATGTGTCTCGTATACAGCACCAGTTGAAGCAGAGAAACCGAAGGTTACCCATTCCGGCAAATGGTCCTTCAAATTAACGCTGTAGTTAACTGTAGAAAAAGAGATGGAATTATCCACATCTGTCATGGTAACACTTAAAAGCTGCCGACTAAAATTGTAGACAACCAAAGCATTTACACCACCACCAGAACGAATTCTGTTCCACTTCCAAGGTGCAGTCGCTACTGAAGTGATCCTACTTATATCAATACCGACATGTTCATACCTTGGATCCCAAGGATTTCTATCATAGTAAGTATCGAATTCCACAGCAACAAAAGGCTGATCTAAGGCAAAGCTGGCACCTCCGTATTCATTTTCTGGTATGGTTGTCCCATTAGGGGTGAGAAAAAAGGTCATGCCATCACCATACTTTAACTGCGCAGGATCAGATTGAATAACGAAACTGAAATTCGAGGTAAAATCGGCAACACGACCCGTTGCAGCATCCCATAGGTGTAAAGGCTTATAGTGTGTAGCCCAGCCGGAGCTCCAATTTGAGTTGAGGGTGAGTACGATACCATCTTGTGACACAGATGTGTCACCTGTCAAAGTCAAATTCTCGGAACTCCAGGAGCCATTAGGCTGGTTTGGGAAGTTGAAAGATAAAATTTCAGTGGATGCTAAAGTTGAGAATGGAAGAAGAACCACCATGGAAATTGCAATAATAAAGGTCGCAGATACAAGCACAACTAAGCGATTTGCATTGACGTAATTGGCGATCACCTCCATCAAAAAAGATCTAACAGTAAAATGATTTCTTTAGTTGAGGTCGGATGGAGGTAGAACATGTTGTGTTTACTGGTCTGTAATGCCTTTTGAGTCATGTTTCACGTTTTATAAACTTGTATAGACTTCAAAGTCTCCCGGTGGCCCTCATGGAATATTTTATGGCCATGCTATTTCCACTTTGCTCGCTGTAGTACAATAATGTCAATCCGAGAAGATTTAAGAAAGACCAGGAGAAACACACAACTGTTGATGGAGTGTGTGTATCTAAACCGTTCAAAACTGTGCTGCCTTGTTGTTTCCGTGCCCGTGTACATATCCCGTTTTATGGCTGCCTAAATGGACTTTGTATCCATTAAATATTAACTCTAATACGGCACGTCCTAATTGTATTTGAAAATCTTACCCATAATCTAATCTATAAAATACATTCTGTATCTAGTATATGTATACTCTCGTTGACGCAAAAATCTAAAATAAATTTACATATAATTATCTAATAAAAATTTTCTATAAAATTAAAACCTGAAATAATGAATTACTTAAATCTCTTAGACATGATGGAGACCAAACTCTTCGTTACCCGTTGCGTAAAAACTAGAGGCAGCCATGGTGCTTACAAAAGCAAGCCCACCAATCTCATTTAACTTTTTTCTTCCTTTTTACAAAGCCGCCAACAGCAGAACTATTGATGCTAAAATATCACTTTATTAGAGTATAGACCCTTTGATTCCATTCTACTTTTCTCTATTCATGTAGCATTCGCATTAGCATTTTCTCTCCCAATATCACCTTAGCCTGCAAATAATAAATCATTCTTAATTTGTAATTAATATTACTATGGTTTGTTGACCATTTCTTTTTGCATCTTTCAAATTTCTATACTGGCTTTAATTTATTTATTACAACTATCAATAATCGTCTTGATGTTTTCATAATCATATTTACTAGTTTTTAAGATAACAACAAAAATGAATTTCCTTTATTACTGAAAAAAGAAAAAAAGAATTTCCTTGTCTATTAATATATACTAGCGGATCACACTTACATTATGAATGTACAAAATGAATAAAATTATACAATATAATTAAATATATTATAATATCAATAAAAGATAATAATAGATAAGAAAAAGAGAGAGATTGGGGTGGTGGGGAGAGAAATAAGGAATAGTGAAAATATTGGAGGAGATTGAGAGAAAAAGAGGGAGTAGTGAGAATATTGGATGAGGGAGAGGAAGATAGGTGGAGAGTTATATTTTTTAAAAATTTTTAAATTGTCCTATATTTATAATCAAATATGTTGAAGAAAATTATTTATCAATAAAAAAAATTTATTTAAAAGGTTAAATAAGTAAAAACAATTAAGATATTATTTCGATGATTACTTAAGGTTTCAAATGCTTTAATAATATAAATATTAAGAAAAAAAACTATTTCATATTTGAATCTATTTAATTGGATTTGAAAATAAAGCCTACAATATCTATAACTTATCTTAGAAATATTGATCATCTACTTTGAATAATTTATTGGTGAAAAAATACTTTTTGTTTATTGGCGAAAAAATTATTTACTCTTTATAATTTATTTAATTATAGAAAGTAATCAATTATAGATTCAATATTACCACTCATATGTACAAAACATCTTTCAAGACCAGTAGTACCTCCAAATATCCCAAGTTTTCTGATATTGCAATACAAACTTTCACTTCCATGATTTTTCTTTTTTAATTTAACATTTTATGGCTGTCTTTTTTTCCTTCATATAAAATAAGCCATGAACTTGGTGATTTTAATGATATTGGTTTTAGCCTCCTTACATTATAATCCTGTGTCCGTTCATTGAGCCATAGTTTAATCTGATCTTAGTAATCAAATTCAGTTTACCCATATCATCTTTTTTAAGTATTTTTATATCGTCGGAGCTTCATTGTTACACTAATGGATATAAGGTCCAAAACACATATGAAAATCATATAAATCAATTTGTATATTAAGCATCAGTAAATATATTAGCATAGCATATATCTAAACAACTCAAATACTAATGTTTGGTAAACGTGTAACGAGTCGTTATAAAAAGTAAAAATAACATTACAAGAACATAAATATGACCACTTTTTAATGTGGATATATAATTCAAACTAAAATTTCTATATAATATCAAATTATACAACATTTTTTGACTAAATTAGAAAAATGAAATCTAAATATATGAAATTAGAAAAATGCCTTCATAAGTGTGTTTTGTGCCAGCATTTTTTAACTAAATTAAAAAACTCATTCAGACATTCAATTTAGTGCTTATTAATAATACTAAGGCTGATATTTAAATAAGATATGCCTTGTAAATGAGTTTGTATATAAAAGCAACCTTACTCCCATACATATATATAAATATATATATATACATACATATGCTTTGAATGTGGTCCTACAAGAACACACCACCAGAGAAATAACCCATAAATATAAAGTCTTAATTTCAAGCGGGTCTACAAGCCAGACCCAGACGTGTTTGTGGCCTTACTATTAAATAGGTTTAGGTGTTGAAGTAATGCAGACATTTTTATAAACGGGTCCAAATAGGGCAGATTCAATTATTAATTGTGTCAAATTTTATTTATACAAACTTGTTTTAATCATGTCATATTGCATATAGATTTATAAATCGGACGTCAAAATTGTTAATCACCTAAGCTTAACCAAGCGGTTGCATGTACCTCCTGGCTTTAGAAGAGTCGGTTCGTTTCGTACTCCTTCCCTTCCAATACCCGTGCATAGCTCTCTTGATACCTCAATTCCATGCACTTGTTTGTGCTTAGCACATGTTTATTTCACGTCCTTGCTCATTCCCATAGTTTTAGTTTTAAAAATTAAGACAAAGTCCGAAATCACGAAATAAATGGAATAATACAAAATAAGAAATTGAATAATATGTGAAGTGCCAAAGAAAGATTGAAGAACTGAAAATAATTGAAAAGGATTAAAAGGAAAAGAGATAAATTGGAAATAAAGAAAACAATTAAAATTGAAAAATACTCAAATTTGCTCGAATCTTTACTTTCACTCTTTATCCAAGCACATGATCAACCACTCCCTTTCTCTCTTTAAATCTCATCGGGTTTTTGTGAGAATTAAGGAAAATTGAAGCTATAGAGACATTTTAATATCCATTTACTTCAAAAACCCACATTAATTCTGCCGTTTCATTCATGTTTAGAGGTTTGATTTGATGAAAAGGTGAACTAAGGCTTATAAAAGATCAGAAACAACTAAGTTTGTTGCTTGAAATTAGACTTAGATTCGCCTCTGTCATGCCCGAATCCGTTGATGGCATGGCAATCCGTCATGTGGAATACTTAAATATTATATGTAAGGTATCCTATATCAAAGAGTAGGTTTCTAGTCGGTTTTAAATTCAGAAATCCTTGTATTTGACCGACGAAAGAACGATTTTAAAAAGAAAGGAAAATGGAGATTTAGATTGAGAAATATTTCAATGTATCAAAATAATTAGAAAATTCGATAGAGTTTTGTCTGTTTTTGGGATATATCTGAAATTTACAAAACCTTAAAAATCTCCCGCGAAAAATATATACATACATATATGTACATTTCCAACAGCTGCCTCGACTTGTCTCCAACAACAAATCCATTTTCAACACAAACCAGAACCATTGTGCCAATATTCGGGCTCAAACCTAGTAGTTAAGAAAACATATAAATCCTTATTAATACAGACCCTTTCTGAAACTTAAGAAAAGAAAGTTAAAGGATTAATTATATCATGATTCCACATTTCTAAATGTCATCCCACCAGTCCCATACCGAATCATACCGTGAGTTGTCACAACTACAAGAGAGCTTCCTTATCTGAAAAAGAATAAAGAGTAAACTACAAAAGCCTAATCTAATAGCGACACAACCATATGCGAAATGTTACATCGGGTTTACAACTAATGTAGCAAGCAGCATTAACATAATCAATTAAATATTACAATTAAGTAGCGCAAGTGTGCTCATGGATCTAGATACATGACCGGGGACTTGGGTTCGATGCCATTGCAACGACCATTGGGGGTTGTCTAGTCGAAAACCAAAACCAGAAACCAAAAGTTACCTCATGCAGATGTCACCGATATGCGGCCTGACTACTTGCAGTCCATTTATACCACATTATTCATTCACTACCGTTTGTCCAAACAATTCTTGGTATAACTTCATTCCACTTAATAGTGTCTATTATCCAACACCATTTCATCTATCAGCTATTACGTAGTGGACATCGATATCTAAACTATTATGGCCTATGCAGACTAACGGTGCCACTTCCAGCTCGAGATGACCAAGTACAAACAACAAACAATTAGTTAGGCCAAGTTTACATATTAGTTTAGTTTAATTATATTATATCCTAATACATAACAAGTCACAATGTATCTGAAAGGTTGAAGACCTTGAAGTGAATTTTATGCCTCAAACCGGACAATTATCCGAGTATTTATGAAAGAAAAAGAAAGATTACAAGTTAATTAATTGAACATAATAGTAGTTCATTTTCTTCAACTATTAGCAAATTCTTCTTATAACAAAGAAATTATTTTGGTTCTTGTTAATTCGTATTTAGCTAAGGCTCATGTGAGATATGGGCCTAAGAGGGTTAAGGCTTACTTAACATTAGGCTGGGTTGGCTCATTAAGCTTATGCTCTCTTAAAGAATAATCAAGTTTTAGCTTTTTATTCTTAGTTTTAATTTGATTAGTGCCCATAAAGGTTATTTAGGACTTATTGGATTTTAGTTGAGTAATCAATCTAGTAGATATAGTTAATTAGTTCACTTGTTAGTAAGGTCATAAGACTAATTTTCTTTTACTAAGTCCAATTAAAGATATGAAGTAGGCTAGCTAGGGGTTGAGGGTATAACTAGTTCAATAGGGGGATGAATGAGAATGAACAAGTGTGGAATATAATTGGTCCAACTCAGATTTATCTTATGAATTATTCTCTTAGTTTCATCTTGACATGAAACTTTTGAGATGCACCCTTTAACTTATCCTCTAAACTTCTAATCGGTTTACTTAACACTAATTTATCCTTTAATATATATTCTACTACTTACAATTTTCATAATTCAACACTTGTTAATCCATTCTTAGCTATTTCAGTAAATAAACATGTTATTTAATTTATCTTAAGACTCAAACAAAATTTCACACCATGAAATGCAATTGAGGGTAGACTTGACATGATTTGGGGTCAACTTCTTAAACTTAAATCTACCTAACATTTAATGTTAACCTAATCCCTTAATCACCAAACTAACATATTCATCACTTGGAACGGTTAATTAATTTAATAATACAAGCTCATGAACTAGCAAAAGTACTATGGTTTCACTTGATTTTGTAACTCTTTATGGTTAATAGATTCAATAGTACCATCTCATGAACTAATGAGAGTACCATCGTTTCACTTAATTTAATAACTCTATAACTCCATCTTCTTAACTATGTATCATACACTACATAACATTAGGATTTTACAACAATTATCATTTAAATTCCTTACCATACCAACAAAACCAGCTTCATTTCACCAATATACAACCCATCCCTAAATCAAACTCCACTTAAGTATTAATATAAACACATTTTCCTAATCAAACCTACATTTTACACATAAAATTTTCAGTCACCAAGCAACCCTCAAAAGTCATTTCAAACATCTCAAAGACTCATTTAACATATTTAATTCATCAAAACGATACCCTTTTGCAAATAACCTAGCATATAGTTGTCATTTAAGCTACTCATCAGCATGCAACTCTAAAACCACCATTCTTATCATCATGGCCTCATTCGATATGTAGATTTATCAATACATCAAACCCGAACTAGAAGTTTGACCTAGAAATGAGAAAGAGTTAAGAGTTGGGAGGGTCAAATAAGGTCAAATCTTGATCAAACTAGGGTCAATAAAAATATTATAATATAATTTTTATTTATACATAAAGTAATGAAAATTAGCTTCATCCTTGAGAATTAAAAGTTGAGAGTTTTCTACAATTTATTTTTATTTTTCTTTGATCTATATTTATTTTTTTAGTAAATTGATGTATTTTCTGTAAAATATAAGATTAATAGCATATTTTAACTCGAAAAAACCCTATAGGTTCTTATACGTACCAGGTTGAACCGATCAAATCAACTAGGTCAAACTAAAGTTATTATCAATAAGGATTAAATAGGTGACTAATACTTGTTTTATAGAAGAGTTAGGTCGGACTAAGTTAGATTGAGTGAGTCAACCCAAGTGTAACAACACTGGCATTTATCATTATTTGAATTGGCACTCTAATACAAATTTTGAAAATTATCATCAAAAGCTCATTTACCCTACTAAAGCGTGCATAACTAATGATTTAATACAATAGGCAATATTTACACATCAGTTCCTCCTAAACACACTCTATATCATGTAATACCTTAAAACTTGGAACACTACACTCTACCATGTATCCATAACATCTACTGATATGTTAGGCATAAACATCTACTAAAATCTCCAAAATACCTATTGTAATCTTCAAATAATATTAACAAATTTTCAAATTTCAAATAAATCAAGATAACCACTAAATAAGAGTTATAAGATCTTGAATACGAATTTACTAATTATACAATGAAAATTTAATTATCTTAAGTCAATTATCATCCTTATAATAAAAATTTTAGTCTTACTCCTTAATCTAATGACTCGGCAATTGAATCCATAACTACTAAACTTTATAATTTTTACTCAAGTACCTGCATTTAAAAAATTTAAAACAGGATAACCTGAAGCCTAGTACAAAATACGATATGCCCATACACACGATCATACAATCACTAATTTAATTATCTTTATAGTAATCTATCAAGTAACATAGGGGTATTTACAACCTCATATATATATATATATATGTATATACATATAATACTATATAATATTAGTGATAAGTCCTCCTCAATACCTTAAAAACCAAGGAGCATCTTAATTTTACCTTGATCTTTTTATGTGAAACTCTATTGAAGACAGTGTCATGCAAGAATCACTGGAGCGTTACCCTAAGGTCATTAGTTTTCTTGGTCCCTTAGGCTTAGGCAAACATGTGTAGCATATAAAATTTAATGTTAAATAATTAATTTCCTCTATTTAAATTCTTTAGCTCAACAATCATAGACAATAAGCAAGTATCCCGTACTTGAATCATGAGCAACTATATTCTAAGAGTCATAATTAATATTAAACCTAATACATTAGTATGAAACTAAAATCACAACCTAAAACTATAGTTTTGATTCAAGTTCCTAATATTTCAGACTTAGGGAAAGCCTTCTATCTTTGACACTAAATGATATATATATGTAATTAAATTATATAAGGTTTAATCTTAATAAAAAGTGGTTAACAAAATGTTAATTATTAGAAAAATAACTTGAATAGATGTAACAAATTATTGGAAAAAATATTTTGGAATGAGATGTAGAAATAAAGGGGAAGAAGATTTTGTATATAGAATTGAGCTCGCAGTAATAGGCCATGCTCCTTAACATGACCATGCCTTAGGCCATGCTTCCTAGCATGGCTTAGAACTCCTCCTACACAATCATGCTTTGACCATGCATACTGCCTTCCAATCTCTAGAATTTGACAAATCTACCCAGTTTTCCCACAAATCTACACCTTTGTAAATCTTCAACTACCTTTTAATTTCTAACCTTAGTAACCATTCTAAACATTCCTTTTTTTTTTTTTGTCAAAATAATTAGATTTAATCAACAAAACTTAACCTTGACTTAGAATGGGAAAACTTACATGGATTTGATGTCCATATAGAAAACCTGCTCTTTACACCTTGTTGCATGAAAGCCTTCACAAAAGATTCAACCATAGTCAACTACAATTTCAATAGAATCCTATCGTAGAAAAACTTGTTACTTACCTTGACTAACATCTAGGTTATAGCCTTAGGTTCACATAGCTATATGTACATCACATTTCTTGAAAAACTTAAGAAAACTAACTTTCTAATTCGTTTCAATCTCCAATTGATTAGTTATAAAGGAGTTATGTCTTATCTTTTCCTATATTGAAACTCCCTTCTGAAAGCATTGATATGGAAGGCTTTGTCATTGCTTAGGAGAGGGTTTTGAAAAAGATAGAGAAATCAATTCAATGGCTTACTATATATTTATATGTAGGGTTTCTGCTTAACCTTAAACTTCTAAAATTTCCATTGACTTTTAAAATATACTATTTTCATGCCATTGACTTTATATTTAATCCTTTTATTAAATGTTCTCCCCATCTTATAAAACCTTTTTTCATATAAAGTTTCCCAAGTGCTATATCTCAAATTCTAGTTACTCTATAGCTTTTGCCCCTTCAAATGACCCATTCTCCATTTCCACTATCTTTTCAATTCTATCCTTACTTCCTCTCCTTATTATATGCATCTATAACTGATTTTCATTTACCTAGATAATAGGACTCCTTCTTTTCATCATCCAATTTCTTTTTTGAATCATTCCAACTCTCCAATAGTTAAAGTTTTCTACAATTCACTATAAGAATTTTGTCAATACTTCCATATAATTTTATTTCACCATAATTACCCTATTGGACCTTAACATATTAGATCATTTTCACTCCTTGAAATCTACCTTTTCATATTCAAATATTTGTCTGATTATAAGATTAAATTCTTAGGTTCATTATTAGTCCTTTTAGAATAATTAGTTTGAGATTCCCCATAAGGTCTTTACTTAATCATAAAACTCCATTAGTATCCAATACCTACAATTTTGTCACCTTTATCCCTTGATTCAATTCAACTTGAGGAGCTCAAGCCTAGGTTACTTTCCTTATAACACCAATTTATAACTATTATCTCCTAGGGTAACATTTATTGACCTATGTCGAGGCAACTTTTATTTACAAAGTTTTCCTTCATTCCCTTTATTCAATTTATTCCACAAATCCTATATTTGAAATTTGAGTCTTCTAAATTTTTCCCTCATTTATATGTTAGAACTCTACTTAATGAATCCTACAATTCCTAAGGTTATTTCCTAATTTCTCTACAAGTCAAACACTTGATGACTAAACTCCTCCTATTCATTTAATGAGGGAAAATTATATTACTTTTTTCAAAATCTGAAAAGTCTTAATTTCCACCTTTTATGTACTACCACATTCCATCTGATATCACCGTAGAGGTACCAAAAATTTCTCATTATGCAACTTACTCTTGCTATTACTAATGAGAAGAAAGGTCATAATTGTTATCATCGTTCTATAATTATAATTATTATTATTTACACCATATCAATACAACTTAATCTACTTAGTATTATGAGTTATCATCTTTTCCTTTTATTATATCAAGGTTTAATCCATTACTTTACCTATTTAATTTTCATTATTCCTTTATAGCTTGTTCATGTTCTTGGCTTTTTCTTTTTCTTTTTTTGGATAAAACAAACATTTCATTCATTAACAAAATCATAAACCATGACAACATCTAGACAAAGAGCTAAAATGCTTAGTACAAACTAAAAGTATTAGACAACTATAAATGTAAACGGTCTAAACTATTGTTAATAGTTTCGAAGTCCTCTAAAATAACATCTAATGTCATAGCTAAAAAGAGCCCCACCTTCACCGATTAAGCTGCTAAAGTTGAGTAACAAATGTTAATATCAACATTTCATTGATTAAGCTAGTCAATAATTTACTGTGAATCAACTTCTATGATAGTTCTCTTTAAACCTAAGTCATAGCAAAGAGAGCCTCTCCTTTACTATTCTAAATTATGCCAATGCTTGCTTTGTTACCCTTACTATTGCATGCTCCATCATAGTTCACTTTCATTGACCCATCCTCTAGCTTCTCCTAAGGGCCTCCAAACTTCTTGCCATTTGCAGTTAACTTCTATGTTATATGACTAGCCCACCATTCATTAGCTTCCAATCGAATAATACCTACACAATCACTTACTTCTTTCCTCAGTTGGAAAATTCGTCTATTTGCACTTGCCATATTCTTGCTAGATCAAAAAGGATATGGACATAAGATGGCGTATTAGTGGAGTTCCATCATTTGCTCTTCTATTGGGTATTCCTCTAAACCTACTTCTTCAAATTCTCAAAGTTGTAATCCAAATTTGTTACATGGACTCATAAGTTTTTCCATAAATTCTGACTCCACTTACAATTGAGGAAGATGTGTGGGATAGATTCATCCTTATCTTTGCACAAAGAGCATATATTCCCAAAGTTCATACCCTTCTTGCTTAGATTATCCTTAATTGCTAAACTAATGTGCAACATCTTCGAGATAAAAATTTATATGCATGGTGTAGTTGGTGTTCACCAAATCTACTCCTAGTTCTCCTCTAATTGGTTCTTTAGTTCCTCATTACACAATTGTTTGTATGTAATTCCCATTGATATCTCCCCCAAAACTTCAAAAAACTAGTTTCTTACATTTTCACCTTCTACCAAATTAATTAAACCTAACTTTTGTCAAATATCATTATTAATAAGGCACCTAATCACGTTTTCATTCCAATCATATGGACCATTCTAAGCTTTTTACACCATAACCATCTCATCATATTTATTGAAGGTACCATACAGCTAGTTTAAGACCTTCCCTTCCTTTATCCATTGATCTTACCGAAACTTTATATTCATTCGATTCTTTACTTTTATAGTGCTTTTCTCATCTACCCAATACTAAGCCTTATTCTACTCTTTATGAAATCCAGTTCCTTTACTTTGCTTGTGATATGTCTATCCAAGTGCATATCCAATTGCTATCTAATTAGACTAGTCCAAAACAAGTCTTTCTTATGCATAAGCTAAGCTAATTTAGCAAATTGTGCTCTATTTTGCAACTTTACACCTAACACTCTAAGTCCACCTACATTTTTTAAGAGCTTTCACCTTTTTCCCAGCCAACCTAAGGAGTCTTTCTTTCCTCATTTGATGATCCCTTAGGAATTCTCTTTGAATCTTTTCTAGTTTGTTAGCTAAACCCCTTAGAATCAAAATTGCTTGAGGTTAATCATTTGTTATACTCTCTAGCATTGATGAGATAAGTAATTATAGACAACTCATTTTCACCCCCTATAATTTTATAAAAATTTTTTAATAAAGAAATGTGGGACCTTAGTCTTCGACTAACTATAGAGGGCTTAGAATGGTGGTACATTCATAACAAATATGAAACTTAGAAAATATGACTTAGGAAGTGAGGAAATGAAGTGCTCATGAGAGTATGAGTCATAAGTAACACTACATAAAGTAATCATAGTTGTTTGGAGTCAGTAAATTAAGGGTTTTAGAAAATATACTTAGAATCACCAATGTTTTTAATATAGGATCACAAAAGTTAAAGAAGCATCGTAGTAAGGTTTATTTTTTAAAATAAAGTAGGCAAAATATTGAATTTAATAAAAACATAATTTTACTAGTAAGTGGATATTTTTAGCATAAACTCAAAACGTAAGACCAAATTGTAGTGGGACCTTAAAAGTAAAATTGCTTGATTTATAAAAATAATAATTTGGTGCAAATCGGGATTAAAATATCTAATAAAAGTATCACATGTATGAGTGTATGCCTAAAACTTGAAAATAGTAATATATTATGTATTAACATACCTAAATTAGTATATAATTAAGTAAAAGAAAAAAAAAACATTTGAAGACAATTAGAGAGCTAATTATTGTGGAATGGAGGAGTAACATGGTGTTAGGGAAACTTTATAATAAGTGTTGCAAAAGGAAACATAAGGAATCATGCAAGACTCCATCAAAAGACAAGTGTAACGTAAAAAGAACATCCTTTAGATTACAAAAACTCATCTTTCCTGTATGTTGAACTCTTTTGGCAATTGAGGAGAGAGATTGGGAGCTAAGGAAAATATGAAGCCATGGAAAAGGGAAGAACTAAAGAGGGGGGAAGGTTTAGAAGAAAAATAGTAGAATTTTTGAAGTTTTTGACCTCTTTAACTCAAGCAAATTCTAAATATGAACCAAGACCACCTGGTAATAATGGATGTATTGCTTTGACTAACCAAGGCCGCCATTGATGATCAAAAGTCCATGCATTAGTGAGTTTCTGTTTTGTTTTTGAATTTTTTCATGATGAATTCAAATATCAAACCATATTTTTCAAATTCAAAGCAAAAATATGATTTCCTTAAGAAATCAGGCTTAAAAACAAATTTTAAAATAAATATTAAAATAGCAAATCATGTTGTTTCTCCTCCAATTTTTGTACATAAATTTCTAAAAAGGTCCACTTTAATGTTATGTAAAGATTTTTTATAAGCTATGAAGTGGGATTTAAGGTAATTTTGGTTTAATATGGAAGTAACTTGCTAAAAATGCTTTAAATTGAAGACTTACTAAGTAATTTGATTTGCATGTGTTATATCCCAATTGCAAATAAGAAATGGGATACTGAACTACTCTGGTGGATTATGAAAATAGGAGAGTTGGTGTTAAAATCGAGTGATTAGATGATTTAAGAAGCATTTTGTATAGGTTTGAATTTTAGTCAAAACGTAAGTTAGATCGTTGAGCAAGTGAAAATATAAAATAACCTGATGTGTAAAACTTCGATTAGAAGTTAACATAGGGGGTTGGCTAATTTTGTATAAATATATGCATTTTCATAACAATCATTTTATAATTTCTATATGCATTTAGCCATATAATTAGCATATGCTATATATTATTGATACTACGATAATTGGACATATAGCAAGTGTTTTATTGAGATCTCTTATCTTAGAACTAAAATGATGTAACAAGGAAATGTGATATAGTAGTGTGTAACTGAGCCAAGAAGCAAGTTTAGAGGCAACAAATATCATTTATATATCTACAAAAGTTAAGAAAGATAATCAAGAGTAACACAACAATAAAAGGACATGCAGTCAACCCGACCCCTTAGTCAATTAGCTAAGTGCATTTTGGAAGTTGCCATAAGTTGGCTTATCTTGGTCAACCAACCAACCGCTTATCTAGGGTTGATACTACCTAATTTTCCTTTTATTTAATTGTTTTATTAAGGAATTATCTTTAACAATTATCTTTAGGCAAGTTGTTATCTTTATGTTTATAAATAGGCATCTCATTTGTAATTTAAAAATAACTAAGAATTGTGAATTACAAGAATTCTTGAACTTCTCAAGAATTCTATTCTTGTGGTCTTTAATCTTTATGCTAAGGTTCTTGGCTCCTTTATAGCCAACGGGTCGAGGTTCTTGATAACACAAAAATAACATAAATTCTTTATAGTAATTTTGTATTGATTTTGACTTTCTTTCTTATAATTTGGTGTCATTTTAAGCTTAATTTTTTTATTACTTTTAGGAATTTTCAAAGTATTTTTGTGAAGATTTTAAGAATTCATAGGCAATTTTGGACAATTTTGGAGTAAAATCATGGCTAACGAAGTGAAGTAGAAAAATTTTAAGCTAGAACAGAAGTTCAACAATGACTATAATCACGGAGCATGCTAATGATCTATACCCTTAGTCCTCTTGTAAATGAATTCAATTTGATTTTCAAAGTTTTGTGTTAAAGATATGACCATGGCCATATACTGTGAGCATGAAGATATTGTGAATTCCTATATTATATTTTTGTTAGGTTTTCATTGTAATCTTAAGAGTGATGCCTATAAATAAATCCTTAATCTTAGGGTTACAAAAAGAGGCCCTTCAATAGTTGTAGGTTTTGATTATCATAAAGGGGCTCCTCCATCATGTTTTTCTCTTTATTTTTAGTTTTTATGCCTTCTTTTCAATAACTTAGTAAATCATTGTTGAATTTTATTTTTGAAATTCTTTCATTGATTTTGCTTATTGTAATCTAGTTACATCACTTTTATTGTGTCAGATTAATATTACCTGAGATATTAATTTAATACTTAAGTTTGTTGTAAAGCTACAATGCCTATAGTAAATAGAAAACTGTAATTAGAAGAGAATAGGCATTCAATCTTTCTAGATTAAGGAGACTTAATAGCAAGATATATGTACTTCATGTAATCTTGAGATACTCTATTCAACCGCAATGCAGGTAGAGAGGGTCTTGAGATTAGTAATTTGTCAAAGATGCAAATCTAGCTAATTCAAAATCTAACTTTCACTAAAATAGGATTAGGAATATGTATGGTCTAATAAAGCAATTGAGATTGAATAATCCCTTAGAAGCAGGTAGTAAACAATAATTAAGATTTTCGAAGGAAAATGTTGACTTTTAATTAATTAATTCATAATCTTAATTTATTTTCATGTTTATATGTCTTTATTGATTTTATGTTAATTTTACATTTCCATGCTATTATTTTATGTCACTTTTATTGTTTTGTTATTTATTGTTATTTTTATTCAGTTAATCAATCATTTGATTATTTTATTGATAGTTAGCGATTTAAATTTCTCTATTTTTATTGTTAGTTTGATGTTTGATGTCATTATAATTCCTATTTTCTATATTTAGTTTATTTGATTAAATCTTAGGCTATTCCATAAAATATTCCATTAAGAAAATTTAGGTAATTGAATAAATTAAAAAGGTTACACTTACTAGTAATAATTAGATAAACTCATATAACTTAGCTCCTTGTGGGATCGATTCCTAGACTCAAAAATCCATTTTAAATATATACTATAACTTAACCAAATGCACTTGCCTGTAATGCAATATATGTACGATTAGTTCTTGTGCTACTGGTTCTTGGTTCCTCACAGCCAAAAAGTCATAGCTTTCACATATAATTGATTCTTCATTAGTTATAACCAAAGGATCGAGATTTCTAACTTACTTTTAGCTTTCTTAAGATACAATATCAACTCATCAATGTTGGGTGTCAAGATCTATTCTTAGGGTTCACATAATTATATCTAGCTATAATGATTGCGATTAATCTGGTATGCAAATATAATATGTTAATTGATGAACCATTAAGTGGTTCCTAATCTTTCTGGTACATGTATTGCTGATTGGATCAAGTTCGGTTGATGATGTTAATGTTGATGCCAAGTTGCTGATTGATATTATCGTGCCTGGCTTTATACTAACTTGACTCAAGAGTTACGTACTAACCCTGCTTCCTAAGGTGTTTATTAAGTGAACTTGAAATTGAAGTTTTAGTATTTAAAAGAAATATAAGTAAAAGTAATAGTGAGATTAAGGAGTAAACTCTCTTGCTAATTGCTTGATGTTGCTTGGTTTTCCATAGAATGTGGTTACTAGATTCATGGCATGTCACAAAAAGGAACTATGGGTAAAGTTTTCTAAAATTGGGATTTCGCTTGGCGAAGTTTTATTTGAAAACTAAAGTTTTGGTTATGTAAGCAATTAAGCTTCCAAAATCTTGGTTTTGTAAAGTAAACAACTTAGATTTATATAAACTAGTTTTCATGCATATAGTTTACATTTAACTAATAATCATAACGACAGCAGTGGTTATTGCTAGGTTGAGCTATCTATGCTCCTGGATGCAATATCTAGATGCTTGAGATTGTTGACTAACCAAATGGCTAGGGTTAAGACTAAGGCTAAGGATAAGGCTATACTAAGATATCGACTCCTATGCATGTTACATGCATTAGTATTGCACACATTTGCTATATTTGCATTGCTTGGTTGGACTAATGAGTTTTGTGACAGAAATGATAACTTACTTAGTTATTATACTTTGATATTACTTTATTGTTATGTGCTATCCATTTTTATTCAGTTTACAGTAAACTAAGGGTATAAGTTGTCTTATCCTCAAGTTAAGGAAGAAGTTTAGGTAGAAAATCATTAGAACAAGAACACTTTGGAGAGCTTAGTGAATTAATTTCACTTGAGAAGGATTAAGTTGTTGCAAGATTTGCCTTAAGCTTTAGGAAGTGGCTTTATAAGGATTACAACTTAGAGATTGTAAATGTGTTATATATGCTTATATTGAAATCATGTATAAGATTATATAGCTGTGATACTCTAATCTTAGGCTATTGTTGTAAAAATTTCCATTGTTGTTTGTTATATTGAATGAGAGGAGTTCTAGGAAGATGAGTTTCATGTTGTTGTATAATAGGTGAAAAACATATTTTACCTTATTCTTAACTCAAAATTGCAGTAACAAACCGTCTTTTGGTACCATAAGTTAAGTAAAATTTTTAAGTAAACACCTAAAAAGTAAGACGTTATAAGGTAATATCAACACAAGGTTTGTAAAATGGGTCTTAGAGTATCATAACTTACCTATGGATAAGGATTAGAGGTGTGATGAATTGAAAAGTTTAGGCATTTATGTGGATTCAAAGAATTGAAGTAACATTGGAAATGAGATTTAAGGCATGTCAATGAGTATAGATTAAGATTATCTAAGAAGATGAGATAGAAAGTATGAGTAACATGGATTGAAGTAAGTTCAAAGCAAAAGTCTTTAGGAAGTTGCTAAGAAATTAATAGATTTGAGTTGATATTAAGGAGGAAATCTTAGTAAATTCATAATAAATAGGTGTATTGAAGGAATTGAGTAGAAAATTTAAGGACATATAATGATTGGAATTAATAAAGAAATGGATCAAATTATGCTATGAGCTAGGAAAACTTTCTAAAGATAAAAATGTAGCAATAGGAATGTATGTATGAGGTTGTTTAAAGCAGCTAGATTAACTTAAGAAGGCAAAAGAATTGTACTCCTGTACAACAAGAGTAGGTTAAGGAATTAGTAGAAAAGTTATACATTCCTACTAACCACCATCATCGAAAGAAGAATCAATGGATATAACATGGGATATAGTTAAACTAGTATGTAGTAACATTCTTCGTATACACTTTTGGCACACATGAGTAAGATAGGAGGGAAATGGCTTCAATTCTCTAACTCTCATGACTCTTATGTCTCATATGTTGGGTTTTCTGTCATTACTATTGATCTAGTCATACCATGTCAACTGTATGATCAATAATTGGTTACCTCTTTCGTGTTTCTTATTGGTATAAGAGTTGTATGAGTCTTATTTGATTCAAATCAAATTTAGCTAGGTCGAGTCATTCTCTATCTCATTTGAGTTTATGTTAGTGAAAAGTTCATATTTGCCACACTCATACTTGATACAATATGTGTGCCAGTTATATCATGTATTCAAGCCTTAGGTTATGATGGATATGTAATACTTAGAAAATAATAAAAGTATACAAGAGGAAAGGGATTAGTCATAAGTTACATCAAATGACAATATTGTTATGACTAGCATGGCAAAAGGTAAGAAATGAGATACATGCTAGGTGGTAGAAACTAAGTCAAAAGACATTTGAAGGTAAAATCTTACCTAAATTAAGGATTAGAGGATGGGTTAGAATGTGTCTTACTATAACTCAAACTTGATATGATTCAAAACCTGCCTCAAAGAGTATTATAGCTTGGAAGAAAGAAAGTGTATCAATTTAGAACCTAGGTTAGAAGTATGAAAGGTAGGGATTGGGTTGAAATGATATAAAACTTCACAAGTTCATCAACTTGAAATAACTTATATAGTAACAAATGGATCTGATGTACTTCCAAAACTGATATTCTTATTAAAGACATTATAGGAATTGATAACATAGAAAATATATTAGAAGCTATTTTTATTGGGAATTATGAAAATAACTTTACTAAGAAGATGTGTTTAGTTCATAAAATTATAAGAGGGAAAATGGAAAAGAGATAGAAGAGATGGATATTGACCTTGTTAGAAGTTAATGAAAGATAAGGGAAGTATAAGATATTGTAAAAGCTAAGGCAAAGTATGTTTAGAGCCAATTGTATTAAGTTTATGATATAGAAGTTGCAAAAAAGTAGGATTAGTTTAACCATCACAATCATTTAAGTGTAGAGGGTAACACAAAATATAAGGGTAGTGATACAAATCAACTTAACTGACCCATTATCAGAAGTCAAGCTAGGGGATTACAAAGACTTACCCAATGAGTACTAGCTCATAGACTCTCCAAGGACGAGGAATTAGGGTATGTTACACTTCATCTACTTAAGCAACAAGCTATGGTCATGATAAGAACAGTTTCCAAGTAGGCAAACACCATAAGTCTTCTAAAGTTGAGCAACCAGTCATTCAACCTATCAAAACCATAGAACAATGCCCATTATCTAAGCTCCAATGTAATCCAAATTAGGTTAGCCAATTCATCCATGTCTTTTATAACCACTACCTAGCTGACACCATTAGTTATAGAGCTGCTAGAGAACCAACATTCGCAAGGACAACCAAACACACAATATTAAGCTTGCTAACCATAATTTGATGCATGCCTTTTGGCTTAATGACCAAAAATGATTCCTTCTTCAATACATTGTACCAAATAGTGATGTTTTTATCCTTTCTAGCATTTGCCTTAGGAGTCATTATATCTAATATGTAATTTTCCTACTTGTGTCTTTTCTTTAACATATAACCCTAAGGAGGCCATATATAAGCCTCGCTTACTTGTAGCGTAAACATCTCTTCTTACACTATAGAATATAGATATTTTCCTTGAAAGCATTCATTGAGTCTTCTCTTCCTTAACTCTTATCTATTCCCTTTAGTAAGAAGTAGTGGTAAGTGACCTTAATCCTCACTTATGTGTCATATCAAGTGAAAGTTAGCTTAAGTAGGATTGGTTAGTGTATCATATCTAACTAATAGCTACTTGGGTTTTGCTAAACTTCTTTGGTTCTTTCTTTCTCTTTTATCCATTGCAATGTGACCTCCGTATGTACGACCCTAAAGGCACATTAAGTAGCCCATGCTTTTGGCAACTATGTTAAGTTATGAATGTATAGAAATTGAAGCAAAAGATAAAATTTAGTTCTTAAATTGTAAGCACAAGACTTGAAAATTAGAATAGAAAGTCTTGTTAGCTTAGGGAAAGTGTTAAGGATTTGGAAAAGTGAGCATGAATTAATTATAGATAAGATAATCACTGTTGCTACTTGAACTCTTATAGTACGAAAGGATTATGACAAGAAATTATAGACTTGAAAAATAAAAAACCTTATATAATGCGAGAAATGACTAAGTAAACCCATATGAGAAAGTTCAGAAGTATTATTATGAATAAGTATATTATGGTTATAATCATAACAAAAGTCGATGATTGTGATGTGATGTGGGAATCGAAGTTGTGCAGTAGAAGTGTAATAGTAAGACTGAAATATACCCACTTTTATAGGTCCTATGGTATCAAATACACTCACTTTTATTGTGAATAAGTATATTGTAGTTACAATCATAACAAAAGCTTGAAGTTTTTCATGCAAAACTACTGTTATAGCAAGCATTCCTAAGTCTACGATATCAAATACACCCATATTTACGCACTTTTGTACCTCCTTACTCCTCCACCTAGCGCTTAAGGTTTAAAGGCGATAGCCACCATTCGAAAATGACATACCTACTCCTCCCCATGTGAAATCGCCTCTACGTTTGAGCTCATGGTGGCTAAGAACCTAAGACCACACCACTTTCTCGCACCCAACTATCTTCACACATGCAACTCTAGGTTGATTTTCTATTTTTTTGGTCGTTTCCTCTTTCATTGTCTAAAAATGTAAACAAGGCCCTTTCTTGAAATTAAAATAAAGCTATACACCTAATTTTTCGAAAATAAACAGTAGAAGTTTAATCCTGAATAACAAGAATATAGGCATCTTCAATGTGACTTAAAACATGAAAATTTTCTTCTTCTTTTTTTCCCTTTTGTATATGTAAATAAATTTAATTGTTTTCTTCTTTTATTTTTCTTTTTCTTTTTTGTAAATTAGATATACTTCTGTGATAAATGGGTAATTTTGAAAATATAATTAAATTTGAATAGTTATAGTGGTACTTGTGTAAGATTTAATAGGATAGCCTTCGAACTCATGATATCTAGTTTTTGAAAATATTTTTTAAAGGATTTTAAAAAGGCAGGCTAATACTAAATTTGAATCGATCCACCTAATTAGTTCTAATTTATTCACCTTTCCCAATTTTATCAAATCGCAACTCTAAAGTTTTTTAAAATAAAGAAACTAGGTTTTCTTTAACTTTAGTCAAAGGTTTAGACTAAATGAGTATAGGGTTTAGTTGAAATTAAGTTAAGGAAAACCAAAAACTAAAAAATCAAGGTTGGCAATTTGGTGACTCCACTAGGACATCGAGAGGGATAGCTACTTAAACCTTCCAAATTGAGTTCTATTTTTAGAAATACCTCTATTAAGTTTTGTTTTCTAGTTAATACTTTTACTTGTAAATATTTGTACTAACTCAATACTATAGTTAACTTTTAGGTTTTAACTTAGACCAAAGAAGGGTTGATTAATTATTGAATCACAAATGTGTGGTAAATATGGTTATAACCAAACTGCTTAAGACATTAGGAGGGAGGCCATTGTGTAAGTTTCAAATGCTATAGGGTAACTACCTTTTGAGACTAATTAGGCTACCATATATAAGCTTTAATGTGATTAATGAGTGGTGTCTTCGAGAACATGTGAAGGCACAATGTTTAAGCACTTTTAGAACTTACCTTAATTATATTTTGCAAACTCTTTGACAAAATTTGCAAATAGAACATGATATCGCAAGAACTGAAAGAAAAAATTGAAAAAAATGGTTTTGTAACCATGAAGTTTCCTAACTTGCTTCCCTATAATTTACTCCTTTATAAATTTTTTCTCTATTTTTTCTTTTCTTTGTAAAGTATTAATGTAATCTTCATGTAAATAAGATCCATATGATATAATTTTCTTTTTTTTTTCTTTTGGTAGAAATGGTTAGTTCCTCCTTTACATAAGCCCTTTTCAAGGAAGTTTACATATACAAGCCTTTAGAACCCAAGGGAATACTCGAAAGGTGGTTTTAGTTTTTCGATTTAAACCAATAGAAGATCATACAAGATAAAATTAGGCCCATCTTTCCATTGCTTAAAGTTCATATCATAATTACCATAGTGTAGGCTTTAGTCCATTTTTACGATCTAAAAATGTCAAGTTTTTGTTTTGGCCTACATTGTTTGAGACCAACTATCAAAGAATGCTCCCATCTACTAAGGATCTCTTCTATTGGAAAATGGTATAATTAAGACATTACAATTAAGCTTGTAAAGATTTTTCATAAGTTATGGGCCTTTGTGAATCCAAAATATGAAAAATATGGGTTGATCACAATAGAAGAATTATTAGAGTAGACAATTTCTTCACAAGGTTTGCAACCTCATCTTACTATAATCAAGAACCCTTTTGTATTAGTTTTGAAGTTTGGTGGCAACATAGAATCAATGCTTATATCTTGGCAGCATTTGGGATCATCTTGTTTCCTAATGGATTATTCCATATAGATCATATAATTATAGAGATGGTAATCTAGTTTTCGGAAGGAAGGTCCTACATTCTAATTTTGCTTGCTGAACAAATTGGATCTCTTAACTATATCAAAAAAGAAAGAAATGGAAATTTAAAAACCAATATGGCTTTACTCATGATTTGATTTATCTTCCATGCATGGAGCCACAAACATGACTTCTCCTATAAGAAAGGCATCCAAACAATGAAACCCATTGATGCATTTGTTGCTATCATTAAACTCCTTAAAGATGTTGCTATCTATGACTGCATCAAAGCAATCCAAAAATTTTGTACTAAAGATATCTCCTAAGTTGCAAGATGGATGAAAGCACCCAACATTAGAAAGAGGAAGAAGGAAGACAAGTTAGGAAATCACAAGAAAAAGAAGAGCTAGACTTTGTGGTCTTTTGTAATCAAATAAAGTAAACAAGGTCTAAATAATGTATTAGAAAGTTCAAAGTTGTAATATTAATAAAATATCGATTTCGCTATATCATGGTCTATTTGCCAACTCCCTTCTCTACATCCTCATGAGTTCATATAGCATTTTCACTCTTTTTCTTTTTTTTCTTTATTTATAAATATTCATTGTTAGTTTTGTAAAAGTAAATAAATAAAAAGAAGGAAAACCAAAATTTTCTAATTGCAATCAATCTCCATTAAATAAGTTCTTTTTCATTTAGGATTCTCAAGTTCATGAATATCGAAAGCCATTTCTTTAGGATTTCAATTGTAAATATTCGATATCCTTTACAAATCCTCTTATCGATTCTTTCCCTTCAACTCTTTTTGTCCTTTTGTTAATTCTCACTTATCCTCTTCAATGATGAGATTTGTTCTATAAATATCAAGCATCCCATAAAATTTTCCTTTTTTCAAATAAGTGTCCAAGATTATACTTCTTGTAACCTTTTAAATGCTTAGAGGTTGTAAGTATTTATCGGTTGTAAATATTAGGCTCCCTTTTCATTCAAAATTTTTTCCACTTTAAGTTAGATACTTTTACCCCCTTTCTTACAATTTGTAAATCATGTAAATAAACCTCATGATTCTATTCCATTACCTAGCTTCCCTCTGCTTAGTTTGTTTCATTTTTTTTTTTTTAGATAAGTCCTTTTCTTTCTTAAAACAAAGATTTTTCAAAATTAAAAGGAAAAAAAGAAGGAGAACAAGGAAAATCTAGAGAATTGTTAATAGGTATGGATTCTTATAAGGAACAATGGCCATAGTGAAAATAACGACAACAACTATGATGAGACCAACCTTGTGGAGCTGGGGATTCGCTCATTAAAGTAAATTGTAGGGAAAGTGGTTGAACAAATGAACTCTATGGTTGATGGTATAGCTTGGCTCAAGGTAACAATGCTAGCAAATAAAGAGCACCAAGAAGACCAACATGGGAAGAAAGCTATTGAATTCCCAACTCCTAAATTTGAAGAGATGCGCTAGTATGTCAACCTAGGATTAAATCATAACTCTTTTAAGCTCAACATTAGAATGATCGATCCAGGACCTGTCAATTTAGGAACAATCAACTTGGGACCAATCAACTTAGGGCCCAATCAAGATAGCTTTAAATAGTGGGAAAGAAATCCGACCCAACAAATTAATAAGAAGATGAAGACATTTGGAAGTTGTGAGTGATTTAAGGAAGCTAACATCACCGAGTATTTTGCTTGTGATATTAGGGCCTATCTTAAAAATTGAAAGAACTAAATTTTAAGAAATATAACGGGATTGGATGCCCCAAGCTCTACATTAAGCTATATTTATGTAAGATGACTCATTACATTAAAAGTTAGTAGCTAATGATCCATACATTCCAACACAGCTTCACTAGGCTAACTTTTTCTTAGTTATCCGAATTAGATTTAAGGCAGGTCAATACATAGGACAAGTTTGCTTAAGTGCTCTTTGAACTTTATAAATTTAATATGGAGATAGCCCCATCTTTTTGGGACTTGACCAATGTGAGGAAAAATGACAACAAAACCTTCAATGAATAAGCCTAGAGATGAAAGGGCATGGCAACTAAAATCACTTCCCCTTTATTAGAAAAGGAACTAACTGATGCATTCCTTTAAACACTAGATGAGCCATATTTTAATTATCTCTTAGAGCAATTAGCTACTAGTTTTGTAGATGTAGTTTCAGCAAGCAGCTACATAGAGGAGGCTATAGGGATAGGAAAGTTAGTTAAGGACCAAATTATCTCACTAAGTACCAAAATGGTTGTAAATCCAACAAACTTTGAAACAAAAATGGTTAAGAGGCATTTTACCCCTATCCTAATCCCAATGACCGATCTCCTATAACAATTAAGATAATAGGAATGATAAGCCATACACCTCCTCTATACGGACACAAGCTTTAGAGACTAGATCCTAACTTGCCATATACTATGTATGTCCAATAGGTCATTCTACAAGAGAATACTAGAAACTTAAACACAAGATTCAAGACTTAATTGATGTCAAGTTACTTCAATTGGATGGGCTAGAGGTTAAGGTAAAAGTTCCTTCACAATACAGTCGATCATGCATCAACATGATAAGAACATAGAGAGGAATGGCTGGTAATAGTTCAAGCCAAAGGAAATTGGGGCACTTCAATTGGGACCATAGGATGAAGGAAAATTATTAATGAAGTCTAAGTATTTTGTGATTTGTAATGTCAAAAATTATCTAAATAAAAGCTCTTTGTTTCTTGGATATATTGGTATTCTTTTTTTTTTTTATTAGTGGGACAAATGAATGCACATTTGAATAAGGAAAGATATCTCATTTTGAAAGGTTAGAATGAAAAGAGGCAAACTACATGTCAAACACCAACCTAAGACACACTTTGAGAATTAAGTGACATTATTATGAGGCTATTAGACTGAATTCTTAAAAGAGGTCCATTTTAAACATTTTCAATATCCTAAACCTAAGATATCCTTTGTTTACCTTTTTGATCCTATATTAAAAGTGATTTTTAAATTAAACCCTATAAAAAACCATCCCATACTAGTGCAATTTAGATGTTAGGGTCATTAATTAGGAGAAGAAGATAAAACTAACTTATGCTTCCTTAATAACATCAAATTTAAGGATGAATTTTATTATTGATAATTTGTTTTCTCCAAGATGAAGAAGAGCCAACAAGGACCATACATTTCTCTAGCCGCCTCATGCCTATTAATCTTTTCTAAGCAACCTAAGTCCATAAGCCTATTCATGAGTCTCACTAAGGGAAATAATCACTTTTGGGCCAAGAAGAGAAAAAGAGAAAAAATGGTAAGAAACAACAAAAGAATGTGCCTAGAGAGAGACACATAGAGGCCAAGAATCAAGCAAAAGTAAAGTGTAAGAAAAAAACCTACAAGAGGCTTGAAAATGCCAAAGGCACTCCAAGCCCATCGAAGAAGCTAAAATAGATACCATCCCTAATCTACCAAAAAACCAAAGCTTAAGCCTAGTAAAAGTCCTAAAACATACCCCTTACTCATTTTGAATAGCAAACATAAGGTTTTTTTATCCACAAACTCTTTTCATTGGACAGAACAATTTATCTTTAATAATGATTGTTTTTGAAATTAAGGCAAGTACTTTTCTAGTTTTTCTTAGGGGTTCTTCACTTGTAAACTCAAGATGAGTGGATAATCCTTTCAAAATAGGTCTTTTCATTAATCCTTTTTGAAACCATTAACCAAAAGCCCAAAATTACATTAAAGTCCAAAAAAGACCCAATAGATTAATTAAAGTGCATTACTTGCAAAATAGATCATAATTTTTGGAATTATAATGAAAAAGGTAAGGAAGTCCTTTTAGACTAAATTAATCATCTTAAGATATCATTCTTATGATAGAAAGACATTTAAGAAATCTTCAAGAAGAGTTACTCTAAGCATTAATGACCAAAGAGATCATTTAGAAACAGTCTACTTGAGTGATCACCCTAAGTAACACTAAAAGAACACTAGCCCCATGATCGAAAGATATGCCCCGAGGAAGAAAGTCAAACAACTCAAGAGAAGTAGATCCCCAAAAAGACAAGATTGTTGAACAATTTGACCATGGTAAAAAAAGGAGCAAGTTGTTAAAAGTTTGTATCTTTTGGTGGCATTAGGACTTGTGAGGAACCCTAATGTATTAGCAAATCTCCTAAAAGAAAAAATAAAAGGTAAGATGGAGGTAGGGGGGTGGGTGGGGTATGGGGGGTAAAGCAAGAAGAAAGAAGAGAAAAGGACAAGTTTTATTTTATTTTATTTTTCCTAAAGTAGCTTTATTACCTGGCTTCACCTACATTTGGCCTTTATGTCCAGTTTTGTTTCTTCCAAGCATTTTCCATACTCCTATCGCTGTATAAGTCATAACCTTATTTTTAAAGATTTTCTTCCACTTTACCTCAGTATCCATTGCAAGATATTCACCTAAGGGACTCAATCCATAGTTTCCAGTCCAAGGTCTCCATCTAAAATAGCTAAGATTGAACCTTAAAGTCAATTTTTAGCAACTTAAGTTTTGAACAACCAATTCAGATGTCCCTAATAGTTTAGTCTCTCTCCCAAATTGGCCATCAAGATCAATTTTGTTCATTCAAGATACTAGGGACTGTATCCCTTATCTAATTCAAGGAGCTTCATTCTAGACATTTCCCGTTTATGTAAATTTTCTAACAGAGAAAAATTTTTGAATGAGTTGAAATCTAATTGAATTAAACTTGTTTCCTAAATCCATCAATCTAAGATGGTGATCAATTTTCTAAAATTCATCAGTCCATGGTACTGAAATCCATTAATCTAAGATGGTAATCAATTTTAAAAATCCATTAATCTAAGATGATGCTAAACCCATCAATCCAAGAAAGTGTATTTACAATCCATCAATCTAAGATGGTGATTAAATTTTTAAAATCCATTTAATCTAAAATGGTGATAAATTTTCAAGATCCATCCATCTAAGATGGTATCCATCAATTCAAAGTGGAGCTCATATCCCCTTTATCCATTCCTCCAAGATGGTGTCAAATTTGATGAATTGAAAAACCACTCGTCCAAGATAGCCATTTAAGATTCACTTTGTTTTCTTGAAAAATTTTTGTCTACTCTAAAGCAACTATTTTATCATCCATCCAAGATAGTGTCTTTAGGTTTTATCTTATTTGTAAAGCGTACCTATTTTCTTTCCATCATATCGCTTCCTCAGGGAACAAATTGTTTTCCCCCTCTTCATAAAATCCCTAATGGATCAAGTTTAAGATAGCAAACTGAATGTAGTGCTTTCCAAAATCATTTATCCCTAAGGTAAAAAAGGTGTCCTGTTTTTTTTTTTTTATATGGTAAAGTTTTACTCAAACTTTATCACAAAGAGAAGTTATGGTAAACATCTTATTTTTACCCCCAATAGTTTTAGAAATTTTTACGAATAAAGAAAAGCATCCTAATTGACAAAATATAAAAAAAAAAATAGAAAACCCAATAAAAATTGAAAAAATTAAAAAATTAGAAAATTTAAAAATACAAAAAAAAAAGTGAGAAAAAATACATTTAGTAAAATATTAGATTTCAAATAAATTATAGTTTTAGAAATGATTAGGATTTAGGGGAGAACTTTAGTTCATGAGGGTCTATTTCTTATTAGATAAGAGTACATAGACTAATTTAGGCCAAAGCTTATTTTGAATTAAATTTGACCTAGCCATTTTTAAACCTCATGTACAATTTTGTTGGAAGTTAAAAGAGAGAATTACAATAGAGGAGATCAACGTTTGGAGGTAAGTTCAAATAAGGAATCAAAGTTTAAAAAATTCAAATAAGAGATTAACGTTTCATAAAGTAGTTCAAATAAGGGATAAATGTTTTAAAATGTTCAAATAATTTTATGGATTGACTGTTATAAATTTCTTATTTGAACCATTTTATAAAACATTGATCCCTTATTTGAATTTTTTGAAATATTGATCTCGTATTTGAACTTACACCAAAATATTGATCCCATCTATTGTAATTTTTCTTAAGTTAAAATAAGGCATAGGCTAACTACCTATATGGAAAGACAAAGCACATGCATAGGGGAAATCCTGGGTTTGAACCATAATAGGCATAATCGCACTTTGTTTTTAGTTTTGCATGGAAAATGTGTTTTTCATTATCTTCTACACTATTCAGAATCCTTGATTACCTACCTTGCTAGCATGATTTCTTCCTTTGTTTCATTTGTTGAGTTGTCTCATTATTATTTTGATGATAACAAAAAGAGTAAAGATGTTTAGTTTGTATGCTAAGTGTACAAGTCCTTAAGTAAAGTTAAGATTTTTTTTTTAAGGTCTAAATTTGAGAATCAAAAGCAAATTCAGAGACATTGGACAATATTAGAAACTTATAGAATAGTAAAATTCATGTGATTTATTAGACTTCTAATTATTTAAAAGCCCAGCTCCACTTGTTAGATATACTTGGATAGTGTATTGAACACATTCTAGTAAGTTAGACATTAAATCCACCAGGAATAAAAAGGATTAATTATATTGCTTTAGATAAGTTTATTTGGATAAGAACATTATGATAGTGAACAGATTTTTGTTGGAACCATTTTAGCATATATTTATCAAATTATTCACGAGTTATTTGGGGGATTTTCATTAAGATAAGTGGAACATTTTGTATTTATCACAAGCTCAAATCAAGGATACACATGTGACGGAAGTTCATGACAAGGTTATATCTTATTTTTGCTATAAATCTTTTAAATTAAAAAATAATCTAATAAAGTTATATCTTCAAGGATTATTTATTTGAGCATATCAAATCTATTACAAGATCATTCGTGTAGAAATTCAATAAGAAAGTATCAGAAGGATGAAGTTCAAATTTAAAGTATTATCGAGCATCAAAGATTTGTTCTTAATTTTTAGGAAGTATTTTTAGCAAGATGGAATTTAAATTCTCAAAAGGTTCTTTGAAGAATACAAGAGATGAAGCAAGAAACAAGCAAAGATTCATGATATATTTATAATAGCAAGAGTCTAACTTTCAAATTGATCAATAAGAGTAATTCAACTTCTACAAATTAAGGGATAAGAAGTTACAAATAAAGCAGTTCAAATTTTAGATACATACTGATCTACAATTTTCTACTACAATCTTCATTCTAAAAAGAATTTAGAGACACATTCAGAAGCTAATGCTTACATATTGAGGATCATTGTCACTATAAATCTTATTGTTTGAGAGATAGGATTGGTGTTAAACAAGATATTCAAAATTCGTAGATTTGTAAATAAATAAGGCTAGCTTAGCGAGATAGGGTAGAAGACTTGTATTTGTTTCTCTCTTAATTAAGTTAGTGAAAAGTGAATAGTGAAATGATACCAATATGGAATACTAAGTCCCCGATAATAGAGCTATATGAGTGCAGTAAACATAAGGTCAAAGCACTATAATTTATCATCCCTACTCTCCTTTATTTAGTATTTTATTTGCTTTCTATATATTATTTTACTCCATACTTGTTAAAGTAATCAAAGGGGATACACTTAAGTCTTCATTTGCAAAAAATTTAAAACTTTCTATGTAACCAATTCACTTTCACCACCCCTTACCCCCCTCTCTCTTTTTGGTTACTTTTGAGAACTACACTATCAAATATCTTTGTGATTTCACCATGGTGAAATCATGAAGATTACATGGGATTCTATTGAATCAAGCTTAAAACATGTCCAAGGATTCCTAATATGCTATAAATGGACATTTTCTTCCTTGCTTCAGCTCAAGCAGGTCAATAAGCAAGTAAACACATTCCGAAGCACACATTATACCCACGCTCTCTCTATCTCAAGTAGCAGCTTTTTCTCTTTAAGTTTGGCTTAAGCTCAAAGTTTTCGTGCAAAACCATCATTATAACAAGCATCCCCAAGTTTAAGGTATCTAATACAGCCCTTTTCATCTACTACCATGCCTCCTAGCTCTTGTACCAAGCGCCTAGGGTTTGAGGGTGACAACAACCATTCAAAAACACCATAGCCATTCCTCTTCGTGTAAAATTATTACCATGGTTGAGCTCATAGTGATCAAGAACCTAAGACTAAACCACTCTCTCAAACCCAACGAACTTTACGTAGCCTAAACACCACCACCACTACCATTGAGTGGTTTTCAACCTTAACCTAAACGGCTACCAAACACAATGCCATTTTACCAACACCCCCTTTCCTAATTAAAAACCCATGAATCCATTTCTTCTTATGCACAAATTGACCTAAAACCAATCGAAGTAAAGCCACCTTACTACTTAGAAGCCTCCTTGTATGGCATGAGAGACTTGTCCTTGGAACCATGCTTGACCTAACAATTTGACCCAAGATCCACATTTAACCCACTCTAGGAGCTACATGCAACTCTAAGTTGGTTTGTTATTTTATTTTTTTCCTTTCTATGTAAAAGAAAAAAGAAAAAAAAATGAAAAGATATCAAAGTAGGTTTCCTAGGTAAAAAAAAAAAAAAAAAAAAAGAAAGTTTACTTGTTCCTTTCAAAAACTAATTTGTTTATATATATATATATATGTATATGTATATTTAAATTTTTTATACATTTTTTAAAAATAACTTTCTTTTTAAGGGATCCTTAAAATAAAGACCTTTCTCACTTAGAAAAATCTATTTTCCTAAGTGAAAAAAATATTAATAATAAACCCCTTTGTAAAACTAGTGCCTTTTATAATTTTGAAAATAATAATGACCCAAAATCATGAACTTTGCCTTAGAATTTTTTTATTTAAAAAATAAAATAATCTAGTTGAAAACGTAAACTAGGCATTTTTTTTTAATTAGAATAAAATCATACACCTAATTTTTTTTAAAATGAACTATAGAAGTCTATTCTAAATAGTGAGTGAATAAGCATCTCCGGGATGATTTAAAACATAAAATTTTTTTTTTCCCTTTTTGTATATATAAATAAATTCAATTATTTTCTTCTTTTATTTTATTGTAAATTAGATTTATTTTTTTGTGACAAATGAGTAATTTTGAAAATAAAGTTAAATTCAAAAAGTTATAATAGTATCGATATAGGTTTTAATAGGATAGCTCTTGAACTCATGATATATGGTTTTTTGAAAAAATTTTCAAAATATTTTAAAAAACATAGGCTAATGGCTATATTAAAACCAATTTGCCTAATCAATTCTAATTTAATCACCTTTCCCAGTTCTACTAGGTGGTAACTCCAAAGTTTTTCAAAAATAAGAAAACGAAGTTTTCTTTAACTTTAGTTGAAGGTTTAGACTAAATAGGTAAAGAGTTTAGTTTAAATCAAGTTAAAAAAATAAAAATTGAAAAATCAAGTATTCTAGTAATTTTCTCCTAATCATACTTAGTAACTTTGATTTTTATCCCACAAGTTTGTTCTTCATTTCCTATAAGATATATTGCATGTTACCACCATTCACAAGTTAACCAACTTTAACCAAGATCCCTAGATACTTTCCCATGTCTACATTTGGTCTTATTCCAAAGAGTTCACAAATTTTCTTCTTTATGTCTTGATTTGTATTTCTTGAAAATAAGATGCATACTTTCTAGTAATTACCTTTTGTCTTGATAAGTTATAGAAGCTAGCCATTACTTTCATTATTTTCCGATCATTTCTTCTATTGCCTCTCCCATTAACTATAGGTCATTGACAAAAATAGATGGGAGATCTATAGCTATGTGTATTATAGTTTGATTGGCCTCTATGTACCTTCTTTGACTATAACATGAATCAATTAGCTTAAGAATTCCATAGCTAGAATAAAAAGGTATAAGGAAAAGGGTATCTTTGTCTAAGGCCTCTACTAGATGAAAATTCTTTCATCATAACACCATTCAACACAATCTAATACTTTATAGTGGATCAACACAACCGAATGATCTTTATCCACAAGTTTGAGAAGTTGAGGCTTTAGAGGTGCAACTCTCACAAAGTCTTACTCTATACAGTCATTAGCCTTCTCTAAACCAAGCTTTATAGTCATCCAACTTTTCCTTGCCTCCCTCTTATTGAAGATGTAGAGGATTTCATGAAATATAATGAAATTATCTCTAGTAGTTCTCCCTAGATTAATGCTAGCTTATTTTAGGTTGATTAAATCATTTAGCAAAGGTTGGATTCTGTTCACTAGTAATATACTTACATCATAATACACAGACTTAGGCTTGAAGTATTTCACTTTGTTAGTTCTGATCATTTTTTAGATAAGAGGGATTAGTGTCTTATTGATGTCTTTACATACAGTGCTAGTAGCTAAGATGTCCTTAACTGTTTGACATACAGTCAACCCTATAATGCCCCAACATTTTTTTAAAAATCTCAACATGGTAACCATCAACTCCTGGTGACTTATTATTCCCTATACTCCACAGGGTTTGCTTTATCTCTTCATCCATCCATGTTGTCTACAGATCTTTATTTTCTTAGTTAGGATTTTCTATCCTCCTACCCATATAGGAAGGTGTCCATTTACAATGGATCTCTTTGTTGCAAACAGGTTCTCAAAGAAACTTGAGAAAAGAATCTTTATTTTCCCCTATGTCAGTTGTTCAATTTCCTATTGAATCAAAAAGTCCAAGGATTCTAGACTTAGATCTTCTCACCAGAACACTGGCATGGACAAATCGTATATTTCTCTCTCCATCCACTATACATCTAGATCTTACCTTCACAACCCAAAGCTTCTCCTCTTATATAAGGACCCATTGAACTTCTCATTATAAAGAGTGTTCTCTATTTAGAAGCTCTTGAGAAGGGTTTGAAAATAGCTCATATCTTATTATTTCAATGCTAGCCATAATACTTCTTATTTCAAGACGTATAATACCAAACACCTCTTTGTTCCAAGTCTCTAATGACATGGTGAAGTTTTCAAAGTCATTTGGGATTATAAAAAAGGGCTGGCACCAATTTCCCTCAACAAAGTCCATAGAATCTAAGTGGTTTAACCATAAGGGCTAGAACTAAAAAGGCCTCATTTCCTTTGGTCCACCTCTCACCAAAGGGAGGGTATTAAGCAAGATTAGTAAGTGGTCAAAGTGAGATGAAGAGATAAGAAAAAAGCTTTGCTTCTATGAACATTCTCTTTTACTCCTAATTCCCTCAAAATCTATCCAATCTCATTTATATGGAATTACATAAGTGTTTAGATCTCTTGGACTAGATAAATTTTGACCTAACAAAGCTTAAATCAATCATATTACATTCATTCATACAATTCAGATAATTATCAGCCTTAGCTTGGCAAATAACCACACCTCCCCACTTCTCATTACTAGCTAGGATACCATTAAAGCCCCCAACATACGCTAGTGTCATCTAATCCTATCTACCCAATTTATGTGAGACCTTGGTCTTCAATCAACTATCAAGAACTTAAAATAATGGTACTTTCTTAATAAATATGGGACTTTAAAAAAAAAAAAACAAACTTGGGAAGTGCGGAAATAAAAGTGTTCATGAGATGTACAAGTCACGAGTATTATTATGTAAAGTAATCGTACTTGCTCTAAATTAGTAGATTTAGGATTTTGAAAAATATTCTTGGAATCAAATGAATTTTTGATATAAGGTCTTAATAGTTAAAAGAAGAGCCTTGATAAAGTTTATTTTCAAAAGATAAAATATATAAAATATTTAATTTAACAAAAGTATGGTTTTATTAGGATTGTTTATTTTCATAAAAAACATGTGATTTGAGTTCCGATAAATTACAATCCATTAAAGATAAATTATTTGGATAAAGAAATAAATAAAAAAAGACATAGAATAATGTTTAGGAAATATGTATACATGCTAAATATACTTGGTGAATAACAGATGTACCCTTATTTAATTAAAAAGAAAATATATCATTTTATATAATACATATTTATTTATTTATTTAATAAAAAATTATTAAAAAAAAAAACAAAGACAACTTCTCCATGAGGTCTTAAGCATGGTAGTAAGGGATGAATTATAACAGATAAGTGTCCGATGGGAAGAACGATGGGCATGAAGAAAGATAAGATGAATTGCCAAGTATTATTCAAAAAGAGGAATTCCTAAACTACAAAGTGTAACACCTCAGAAGGGGGCCTAATACTTTTTCCTAAAATCTTTATATCATATATACACTCATGATATAAAGATCACCTTACAAGTCAATGGTTACAAGACTCTAACTAGTAAGCTTCTAAGGATGCTTATTCATTTTACTTATATTTACTTATTTATATAAGCAACTAGGGTAACCTAACAATCCACAATCCACCAAGATCGTAGAGAGTTAAAATTACTTACTAAATAACAAGATGAGATAATTAAACTTTAATGACACTACAAGTTGTTAAATACTATAAAGATCTAGTTTAACTAATACAGTCTACTAAAGTAATCATATCCATCTAATCCAGTTGCTTAAGGAACACTCTATACTCTGATCTTAGCCAATTCCCAATTTTTTGTTACCTACAAAAAGGAACTATTGGGAGGTAAGCATATCACAACTCATTGAGTTCGTTTCTCATCACTACTGTCCAAGCAAATTATCAAGCATTATTAACAAGCATGAATTTTAGCTACATACAAAATGAATGCATACATAGTGAATGTAAGGAACACATCCATGGGGCTCGAGAACCATGGAAGGTATAGATTTATGTTGTCTATACATCGATTATCCCCTATACTTAATTGCATTAGACACTTCACCTTACCTACATGAGGTAATCTATGGGTACCATCCTAACATATGGAACTCGACTATTACCCTAATCAAGAATACCATACTAATCAATTAGGTAGATCTCATCTAGGGTTATCTACTATCAACAATCAATACAATGCCCTACAAGTTCATTATCAACAAATTTATATAATGCCTTGCGGGTTAAACCATATAAGTCCCTACTTAGGTGACTTGTTATGAATTAACTAAAGTTGGTTTACTAGCTTTGCCTCAACAAGTAAAATGTTATAGGCGATTGCTCTGAGTACTCACTAAATTGGTAAATCTTTCTTTGAATCGTAAAGCATTTCAAAAATGCATTTTTACAAATTTTTTTAGAAAACTTGGCAAAGCTATAAACATCCCAATCCACAGCTAATTGATCACAGACATGCAACAGATATATCCAGTTAATTTGGCTAAATATTTGAACTTACCAATTTTAATAATGCAATCACATAGATGTTGGCATACAAAACATTCAATCACTCAGTAGACAACCAAGGGCAAGTAATAAAATAATAACCAATTATCAAATATAAGTAAGGAGCAGTTTATCGAAACTCTCTCACTTAGCTTGCCTACCTACTTGTCTTGACCTTTAGAGTTCTTGAATTAGAAATTGAGCCACCTAAAACATAATAATAATGCATACGTAAGTAATTAGAAGAGGATGAACTTAAAAGTCTTCCTAATTACTGAAGCTTACCCTAATCTCCAAGTATAGTTAAAACTTGTTTTCACTCTAACTTCTTCATTTTAAGTCTATTTTTTGCATTCTTATAGTCAATTTTATGTGATTTCAAATGTACTTTCACATGAAGGGATCCATTTTAGGAGTTAGGACCCACAACCATAATTTTGGATACGTATCAAATTCAAATTTTGTATATTTCCCTTTTAACTTAGTTGATTTTGTAGTTTAGTTAAGTATCTTAAGTGTATAAGGACTTATTCTAGTCCTTTATTATTATTAATTGGGTTCTTATATTATCATTAGGTCTAAAATATTCAATTTTTATTTAAATCTCTAACTATAGGCTTCCTTTTATTATATTTAGTCATTCTAAGTTTTAACTTCCATAGATGTAGGCTTTCTTTTAGCCTTAAGGCTATTTTAAGTTAATGAACTTATTTTATTTATTATTGTACCTTATCACATTATCCTAAGGTCATTAATTTAGTTAGACTATTTTAAGTTGGGTCGAAACCTATTTCTTATGAATTAAAGCCCTATTCAAGCTTTTCAAGTGGCTATGGGTCTTAACTCTTATCTAAGCCTGTCATGGGCTTCTTAGAACACTTGATGGGCTTCATGAAGCTTTTATTTATAAATCAAATAGTTCTTATATTAACTAGTCAAGTAGTTTTGAGGTGGGCTTAGGATTTGTTTTTGGGGGCTTTTAACTTGTCTTAAGTCCAATTTGTATCCTAAGACCTTAAACTTATTTCTAACTTATCCTAATAGGCCAAATAACTTACTGAACCCACTAAATGACTCATTTAACATTTACTTTCATATTAGGTCACATCAACTAAGTGGGCTCCTAATTATTCTCTAGAAGCCTAAAGTCCACCTCTTGTCATTTTAAGGCCTCAACCACTTCTTTTAACTAGTTATGGGCTCTATTTACACATAGGCTTATTAGGGCTCTTCAAATTATTTAGTAGTTTTAATATGGTCTATTAATTAATTTTATTTATCTAATATACCAGCTGGTTATGAGTGATTAGGTGAACTCAAGGTTTGATTTGTGAGCCTTTTAGTTAAATTTAGGCCTAGTTCATATCCTAAGGTCTATATCTTAACTATATCTTAATTCAATGGTTTACACAATTGATTAAATGACCCACTATATCATGAGTTCTAGATCTGATATTAATGGTTTATTGGCTCTTAAGTGGGTTTTTCTAAACCTAATGTCCATTTTAGGCCTAATTACTCACTATAGAGCTTATTTAGCTTTTTATCTTGAAAGATTAAGTCCTAAATCCTAATTATATTTAATTAATCATGTGATTAACCCATTAATAAACATTTTACAGCATGTTATTCAACATGTTTGAGGTGGTTTAAGATGATTTCTTAAGGCTTTTGACCCATCATGTACTTAACTTGCTAAAACATGCATCAAACTACCACTTAAAAGCACCTAAGACCATTTTCTACCAAAATAAACATGAGAAATAAAAGATATAGTGGGGATAGACATACATATGTTTTGGCCCTAGCATGGGAATGAAGATATAATAATGATTCTTCTACTTTTATTTGAGTTATCATCTTAATACAACTTATGTGCTTCTAAAATTATATGTAATACGTTTATTACACTAAAAATCTAAGAAAATGCAAATGCATGGGCATGTAAACATAGAAAACAAAGGTGCCATTTTAATAATTCTTTCCTTAGTCTTTAAGCGTTGGAACCATGCTTATAAACTTAAACTAGAAAGAAGGTTGAAAATGTGTAAGTTTACCTCGATGGGAATTCAAAGGGTCTCCTTTCACTTCATTTTTGGTAAACAAAACAAAATCTTTTGGTCAAGAATATTTGTCGAAAAGAAAGAGGGATGAAAGGGGATTTAAATTCAAGTGGTTTTGTGTCATTTGGAGGTAGTGGTGGGGAGTTATAGAATGGGGTGTTCCAATGCGCAACTAAGTTCGAGAAGCTTATTCTTATTTCCTTCCTTCTTGTTTTTCTTTTGTTTTGGATTGTGGGTTTTGAGAGTGTTTCTAAGGTTTATTCTAAGGATAAAGATAGAGTAAAAATGTACATGGAGGGGTAAAAAAAAAGGGTTGATTATGAGTAGGTGTAGTAGGAAACAAATCCCATCAGTTCTTAGTTATATGGTACAAGCATAAGTAGGGACCAATTTGCTTTTTATGATTAATGCCAATTGAGGCAATGATTTGTCTACTAAAGGTGAGTAGTCCCTTGTTTTCCTAACTAATTATCTTATCCTATATAGTTAGCTGTGATTATCTTTAGCTAATTATGATGCTTGCATGTATGTAGATGATTAGAATGCAAGTATGTAAATGAGCATAGTTAGACATTGTTTAGGTTTTTTCATATTTAATTAAGCTAATCAAGCCCATTGGGTCATTTTATCTAATTAATTTAGGGTTTCTAAGGGTTTGAATCGATTATTATTAATCGATTATGATTTCAGAAGGCAAATTGGGGCTGTTCCACTAATTTAATAAATTATTAGTAATTACTTAATAATGTAACTATATAATTAGAGTTTATTAATTAAATTAGAGTTTTTACACTAAATTAGAGTTTCTAATTCATTTTAGGGCTTCCCATGTTTTAGGATTTTAAGAAGGTTTGAGAGCTTTGAAGGTATACTTACGATTTTTGCTTTACTTTTGGAGAAAATATATCTTTTAAGGTAAATTAGTAATCCCATTAATTTATTACCTTAATTGACCTAATTTGATTTATTGTTATTTTTTATAGATATCTCTCACCATTCATTATCAAGTTTATGCAATTTACATAATTCAAGTTAAATGTTTTAATTTTGGCTTTGCTTTATGTTTAGAGTTTAATCTAAGGTTTTACATTTCTAAGGCTTAGGGTTTAGAATTTTTGTTCAATTTAGATTTTTAAATTTGTGGTCACACATAGTTGGGTTTAGAGTCTTTTATGCAATTAGGGTTTTTCAAACTCTGTCTCTAAGGTTTTTCGAGTTTGTTTTTTAAGATTCCGATTTAAAATTTTATCAATTTTAATTTTTTTTATCTGTTGAGCCTAAGGAATATCTTTGGTTCTTCAAATTCAATTCTATGTCCAAAATATAAAATTTTCAAGGTTTACCCAAAGGACTTATCCCTCCTGCATGTAGAATTCTTTTGGAATTAAGGAGAGAGAATGGGGTTTGGGAAAAATCTAAGAGTTAAGAAAATAATAGAATTAGAATGGGAGAAATTTTGAAGAAAAATAGAGTAAATGTAGAGTGTTTCATGTTCCATAATCTAGGCATCACTTGGAAGTGAACCACCACTGTCCCCCAAAAGAGGAGGTTATGTCTTAGCTAGCCTACAAAGCCCTTAGTGTCAACTATGGTCGAATGTTCCAATAACGATGAATTTTCAATTTTTCCCTGATTTTTTTGTAAAATTCTAAAAATAATGAACGCTGTCTAAAAATTATGAAATTTAGTATTCCTAAGTGTTTTTGCATGTAGAATCCAAACATTAAACCAAATTTTTTAGATTCAAAGCAAAAATTTGAGCTCCCTAAGAAATCGAGCTTGGAAACAAATTTTGCAATAAATTTTAAAAATAGTAAATGATGCAATTTTCACTCCAATTTTTTTATACAAGTTCTTAAAAAGGTCTACTTTAATGTTATATAGAGAATTTTGAAAAACTATGAAGTTGGATTTAGGGTAATTTTGGTTTAATATGAAGTGATGAGTTGGAAGTATATATGAGGATAATATTTCCTTAAATAATTTGATTTGCATGTGTTATATTCTAATTGTAATTGTGTTTTAGAACATAAGATTGGTGTAGAAGAGTGTGGAAATAGGGGAGTTGTTATTGAAATTTGGTTATTTAACGATTTAAAAAGTATTTTATATAGGTTAGAATATGAGTCAAAACATCAAGTGGGTGAAAATTTGAATTAACTTGATGTGTAGAACCTAAGTCAAAAGTTTATGTAGAGGGTGAACTAAGCCTAGGAAGAGCTTCGAATGCAAGAGTAAGCCTTGAAAATTTTCTAGGTAGCCTAGATAAGTGGATTATTTGTGTTCTAGAGTAGATATCATCTACTCATAAGTGATATAATTGTAATTGAATTGGATGATCTTGTGTATATGAATGTGACATGCTGATTGGTAGGTTATGAAATGACTTCTAAACTATTTTGTATATTTTGTTAGATAAGTTATGCTTGGCTATTGACTATGATGACTTCGATTATACTATTTCTTGGTATAATCAATGAAGTGGATCTATATTTAACTAAGACAAGAAACTAGGTGCTAACTACTAAGCTTACTTCTTAAGGTGTTCACTTAAGTGAACCCAATACCAAGGTTTTAGAGATGGAAACATAAAAGAAATAAAGTAAAGGCTTGGCCAATAAATTGATGAGTAAGCTTGCTTATGTTGTTTGGTCTTTCTTTGTATGTAGTTAAGGCATCCATGGGATGGCATGAAAACAACCTACAAGTTAAGTTTTCTGAAAACTAGGATTATGCTTAGTTAAGCTTTATGTTAAAATCCTAGTTTTGTTAAGTAAACAGTTAAGCTTCTAAAAGCTTGGTTTTATAGTGCAAACATTTTGGTTCACAAGATTGGTTTTCAAGTATATATAATTATATAGCTTTAGCTAATTTAAACTTGTTAAGCTCTTTTTTAGGTTCCTAAATTAGGTAATTCAGATGTCTAGCAATGTCTAACACTCGAATGGCCTAGGCTAGGGCTAGGCTAAAATATCGATATCGATATATCTCACGTGCATTAACATGGTATGTGTTTGCTACATTTGCATTGCTTGGTTAGACTAAAGTGTATTGTAACTAAATTGGTGAATTGCTTATACGTTTATGGTATGATTCCACTTGTACTATTATTTGTTTATCTACTTACACTCAACTTACAATAAGTTGAAGAGATAAGTTATCTTATCTTCAAGGTAAGGAAGAAATTTAGAAAAAACATCAAATTACACGAGTGGAAAGGCTTGGAAACACTTGGTGGAATAATTTATCTTAAGAAGGATTAAGCAATTGTAAGATTTGTCTTAAGTTCTGGAAAATAGCTTTACAAGAAGTATCAATATTATATGTATGGACTACAACTTAGAGATTATAAATGTGTCACTTAAGCTTTGTATTGAAATAATGTATAAGGTTATGCAACTATGATACTCTGAGCTTAGTCCATTGTTGTAAATATTTTCATTGTAGTTTGTTATATCGAATGAGAATAGATTTTAGAATAAGTATTTTCTTAAGTTAAATGATAGATGAATTATAAATTCTACCTTATCCTTAACTTAAGGATGACAGTAACAAACTGTTTCAAGTACCAAAAGTTATGAAAATTTTTAAACAGACACATATAACACAAGGTTACAAGGTGGTATTAGAGTCAAGTTTGTAAAATGGCTCTTGGGGTATCACAAATTGTTTATAGATAAGGATTAAAGGTGTAATGGATTGAAAAGTTTAGGCATTTATGTGGATTAAAATAGTTGATAATGGAAATGAGATTTAAGGCATGTTAAGGAATATGGATCAAGATTATTTAAGAAGAAGAGACAAAAAGTATGAGGAGAAACATGGATTGAAGTAAATTTTGAGAAAAAAATCTTAAGGAGTTGCTATGTAATTGATAGATTTGAGTTGATATTAAGGAGAAAATCCTAGTAAGTTCATAATAAATTGTTATATTGAAGGAATTGAGCAGAAAATTTATAGACATATAGTAGATCGAATTATGAAAGAAATGGATCAAGTTACATTGTGCGCTTGGGAAACTATGTAAAGATGAAAATGTAGCAATAGGAATGTATCTATGAGGCTGTTTAAAGTAGCTAGATTAACTTGAGAAGGTAAAACAATAGTGTTCCTTGTATAGCAAGAATAGGTTTAGGAACGAGTAGAGAAATTATATATTCTCACTAGTCACCATCATAAGAAGAAAATAAACAAAAATAGCATGTGATATAATTGAATTAGTACGAAATAGTATGCTTCATATACATCTTAGCACACATGAGTAAGCTTAGAAAGGAAATGGCAAATCTACGATTCTTGTGTTTCTTATGTTTCTCGTTCTTGTAACTTTTATGTTGAGTTTTATGTCTTTACTATTGATCTAGTCATGTTATGTCAACTATAAGATCAAGGATTGGTCATTTCCTTCATGTGTCTTGCTAGCTTAAAAATTGTGTTACTCTTGTTTGATTCAAATGAAATTTAGCTGGGTTGAGTCATTCTTTATCTCATTTGAGTTAAAGATAACTAAAAGCATAGATTTGCTAAACTTATACTTGATACTATATGTGTGCTAGCTATATGAAGTAATTATAATGGAAGCATGATACTTGGAGAATTATGAATGTATACATGAGGAAAGGGTTTAGTTATAAGTTACGTTTGAATGATAATATTATTATAAGTAGCCTTAAGTAAAGGTAGGAAATGAGAAATGTATTAGGTGGTAGAAACTAAGTTAGAAGGTATTTGAAGGTGGAATCCTATCAAAATTATAGGTAGAAGATAAGTTAGAACGTGTCTTGTCACATCTTGAACTTGATATGACGTAGAACTTGCCTTAGAGAGTACTATAGCTTGGTAGTAAGAGAATGTATTAGCTTAGAATCTAGGGCAGAACCTAGATTAGAAGGTATAAGAGATAAAGACTAAGTTGAAATGATATAGAACTTCAAAAGTTTATTAACTTGAAAATAACTTATATAGTAACAAATGGACCTCATGTACTTCTACAATTGATAGTCTTAATAAAGTCATTGTAGGAATTAATAATGTTGAAACTATGTTAAAAGTTATCTTGCTACAGATTTTGAAGATAACTTCACCAAGATGATGTGCTCAACTCATAAAGTTATAAGATGGAAACGATGGCTATTAACCTTGATAGGAATTAATGAGAGATAAGGAAAGCATGAGATGTTGTAGAAGCGAATGTAAAGGATGTTTGTATTAAAGTTATGATATAGAAGTTACATAAAAGTAAGAGTGGTTTAACCATGATAAGCATTGAGGTGTAGAGAGTAATGCAAAATATAAGGTAGCTCATGCTTTTGGCAACTATGTTAAGCAACAAATGTATAGAAATTGAAACAAAAGATAAAATTTATTAGTTAAACTATAAGCATGAGACTTAGAAATTAAGGTAGAAGGTCTTAGTAGTTTGGGGAAATTATTAGAGATTTGGCAATTGAACAGGAAATAATGGTAGATAAAATATTCACTACTATTACTTAAACCCCTATAACACAAAAAGAGTATAACATGAGGTTAAAAGAATTGCCACATGAATTAACATGGGAATGCCTATGAAATTGTTTATGTGTAAGTGTATTGAGGATACAACCTCAACAAAAGTTGATGATTGTGATACAATGTGAGAATTAGAGCTGTGTAGCAAATGTGTGGTAGTAAAGATCAAAACTCTTATAATATAGAATATGAAAGTTTCAAGAATGAAATTTTTTGTAAGGGGGTAGATCTCTTCTACTCATAATTCCTTAATCTCTATTCAATATCATCTATATGAGATCACATAAGTGTTTAGATCTCTTGGACTAAGTAAATTTCAACCCAACAAAGCTTAGATCAATCATATTGCATTCATTTGTACAATTCTGATAATTATCAACCCTAGCTTAAGAAACAACTACACCTGCCCACCTCTAATTTCTAGATAGAATCTCATTAAAGCCTCCAATCATAGGCCAACATCCCATAATCCTATCTAACCAATCTATGTGAGACCCCGATCTTCAACTAGCTATAAAGGACTTAGAATGGTGGCACATTCACAACAAATATGGAATTTAAGAAAAGGACTTGGGAAGTTAGGAAATAAAAGTATTCATGATAAGTACAAGTCATGAGTGCTATCACATAAAGTAGTCATAGTTGCTTGAAATCAGTAGATCTAAGGTCCTAGAAAATATTCTTGGAATCAAATGAATTTTTAATATAAGGTCTTAAAAGTTAAAAGAAGAGTCTTAGTAAAGTTTATATTCAAAATATTTAATTTAAAAAAAGTGGGGTCTTATTAGTATTGTTTATTTACTTCAAAAATGTATGATTTGAGTTTCGATAAACTATGAGCCCTTAAAGATAAATCATTTAGACAAAGAAATAAATAAAAAAAGCCATACAATATTATCTAGGAAATATGTATACATGTTAAATATACATGGTGTATAGCATATGTAGGAAATATATCATTATATATATATATATATAATATATTAAGTTATCTACTTCAATTAATAAAAAAATTATTAAAAAACAACAAAGACAACTTCTTCATGTGGTCTCATGCATGGCACTAGGGGATGAATTATAAGAGATAGGTGTCCGATGGAAAGAATGATAGGTATCATGTGAAATAAGAGGAATTGCTAAGTACTATTCAAAAAGAGGAGTTCTTAAACTATGAAGGACTTGTCCCTTTTACATGTTGAGTCCTTGTGAAACTAATGAGAAAAAATGGGGTTTGGGAAAAATCTAAGAGTTAAGGAAAGAAAAGAATTAGAGTAAGGAAAATTTTAAAGAAAAATAGGGTAAATGTGGAGTGTTTTGGGTTCCTCAATCGAGGCATCACCTGGGAGTAAACCACTACTGCCATCTAAAAGAGGAGGATGCATCTTACTTGGCTAACAAAGGCCCTAGTGTTGACATTGGTCGTAAGTTCCAACAAATGTGAGTTTTCAATTTTTCGTTGATAATTCTCTAAAATTCTAAAATAGTAAATGTCATCTAAAAGATATAAAATTTGGTGTTACTCGATATTTTTGCATATAGAATCTAAATATCAATCCAAAATTTTTAGATTTAATGTGAAAATATGAGTTCCCTAAAAAATTGGGCTTAAAAACGAATTTTGCAATAAATTTTTAAAATAGTAAATGATGTAGTTTCCACTCAAATTTTTTGTATATAAGTTCTTAAAAAGGTCTACTCTAATGATATAGAAAGATTTTTGAAAAATTATGAAGTTGGATTTTAGGTAATTTTGGTTTAACATGGAATAATGAGTTAGAAGCGTATGAGGGTAATATTCCTTAAGTAATTTGATTAGCATACATTATATCCTAGTTGTTATTGGGTTCTAAAATACTGGACTAGTCCCCTGACTTTAAGAAGTATAGCAGAATCGGTTACCCATTACTGCACATAAGACTTTATTTCTAAAAGATGACCCATTTTGCCAATAAGAACCAGCTTAGGATCAATACTTTTGAAGATAGTTTATTGGCTTGACCCTGATGTGGTACCCTTGATTGGATATAGTTGAGTTTAAAACCTAAGAGAAATTACCCCAATCCATCTATAAGTAGTATGAGTTTAATACAATGATGGCCTTTTCCTTGATGAACCTATATCAAATATCCACAAAGCCAATGGAGTCCTTTAAAGATTATGCTCAAAGGTGGAGACTTATGGTAGCTCGACTCATAATACTGTTATTTGAGCAAGATCTACTTAACATGTTTATTAGCACACTAGTTGAGCCCTACTATGAGCATCTTTTAGGTCATATAAACTCCTCATTTGTAGATGTGGTCATGGTCGAAAGTTGTATCGAGGAGGCCATAAAAATAAGGAAGTTGACAGTAACAAAGACAATACCATTAAGCTTAAGAGCAATCATAAATCTAGTGAATCCTAATCACTTATCCATAAGGCTTATGTAAGAGCCCATATAGAATAGACAAGGCCAAAAGAAAACTAGAAGGAAATTCGTCCACATCCCAATCCCATTGTCTGAAGTTTATAAGAGGTTAAAGGAAAAGAATCTATTACCTCCTAAGACCCCAATGCCTAGGTATAGGCCACAAAATTATGACCTCGATGCGTAACATAAATACCATATGAGTCAGTAAAGACATGCTATTGATAATTGCTAGGAGCTAATTAACAAAGTTTAATATTTGATTAATAAAAAAGCGATCCATCTAGAGTTCATTAGGCCTAATACCAATCATGAATGGCATACAATCATCATGTTAGAGAAGGAAGGAAAATTACTAGAAGAATTACCTATACCCCTCAAACAAGTATCTCATCAGTTGGAGCAAGCATATCATTTGCAAGGGTTTGATTCATTCAACCCAACCCAAGTCAATGCAAAGGTAGAGAAATTGATAGTAGGTGGACTAATTAAAGAGCAAATAGAGGAAAAGTCCAACAATTAATCAAAACAAGTAGGTCTAGAAGAAAGAGTTACATCTCTTGAAATAGCCATGGAGTTTATACTTCAAAATCTCTAAGAGATCAATTCCACCTTCAACCAAGCACCACCCCATCAGGTCTAAAAGTAGTTACCATGGTTCAACAATGAGACTAAGCTAAATATTAAAAGTACAAGAGTAAGCTTATAGGAATTAAGAACAAAAAACCGAGAGAAATCTACTCATCATAATCAAAGGAGATAATTTACCCAATTCAAAATCTTAATGGCTCAAGTTTTCAAGCAACTAAGGGAGGCAAGTATGATAGCATTTGAAGTCCCCATGAAAGGATACAAGCTAAGATATTATACTCCTAAAGTCTAATGCAAATTTCATATGGGTTAAGAGGGCCATTTTATTGAAAACTATTGGAGGCTAAAGAATAATGTTCTAGATTTGATTGATTGAAAGCTCATTCGACTAGAAATCTACATGGCTAGTGGAACCACCAGTAGTAGCAACTCCCCGCCAAGCCATGAGGGGACCTCAAGTAAGCCAGTCACAAACATTGAGAGCTTATCATTACCATTAGAGAAGTTACCTCATCATTTGAAATAGTTGGGTTTATCTTCATAAAATCAATCCAAATAAGCAAAGCAAGGCTAAGAAGACCAATTTAACTAAGGTAGGAATAATTAAGAGAATCTTAATTTAGCAAAGGACCAACTGATATATGCAGTTCATTTTAATAAATGTAATATTAGATCATTTTCAAGTTAGTAATAAGTTCATTCCTTGTGTTTTTCTATTTTTGTGGGCTTCTTAATACACGGGAAACCAATAATGCACCACATTAAATTAAGAGCTAAAACATGTGTCATCTAGGCCCATTGCAAAATATGATTAATAAGGGGCACTTTTTCAAGATAAAAGAACTAAGCCAATACATGTGTAGGAAAAAATCAACCTTAACCAATCAAATTTAGGGCAAGTAGGGGCAATTGAAAATTTCTGCTTAAGCAAATGTATCCTATTAATTGAGAAGTTTAAGAGTAAAACGGGTAAACCAAATCCAAAATACTAATCCTAAAATATGCTTGAGAGTTGAACGACATCAATATGAGGAATTGTGATATCTTCCTTAAAGGAGGTCTATCTTGAATTTGATATGCAGATTGAAATTATGATAAGTATTCTTCTTTATTATTTGAGCACAAAATATCCTTTCTTAAGCCATTTGAGCCCTATAAGGAAATATCTCTCAAAATTAGCCCTGTCAAGAGCTACCCTACATTGGGGTAGTTGAGAGTTTAGGGTCATTAATCAAAAGAATAGGATTAACCAATTGCGCTTGCCCTAGTTGCATCGATTCATAGTAATCATTAACATTGATAATTCATTCCCTTCAAAAGGAAGAAAAGCTTAGGTCAAGAAGTCATATATGTAATGTTCTAGAAGGGGGCTTGATAGTTTTTCTTAAAATTTTCATATTATATGTGCATTGATGATATAAAGACCACCTTGCAAGTTAGAGATTATAAGACTCTAACTAGTAAGTTTCTAAGGATACTTATTCATTTTACTTACATTTACTTATTTATATAAACAACTAGGGTAACCTAATAATCTACGGTCTACTAAGACCGTAGAGAGTTGGAATCACTTACCAAACAATAAAACGAGATAATTAAACTTTAACGATATCACAAGTTAGTAAATATTATAAAGATCTAACTTAACTAGTACAGTTTACTAAAGCAATCTTATCCATCTAATCTAGTTACTTAAGAAAACTCTATACTCTGATCTTAACCCATTCCCAGCTCTTAGTTACCTACAAAAGGGAGCTGTTGGAGGGTAAGCATACCACAGCTCAGTGAGTTTGTCTCTCATCACTATCATTCAAGCAAGTTATCAAGCATTATTAACAAAGATGCAATTTAGCTGCATAAGAAATGAATACACATGTAGTAAATGCAAGCAACTCATCCATAGGGCTCCGAAACCATGGAAGGTGTAAATTTGTCTTCTATACATCAATTATTCCCTCATACTTAATTGCATGGGGCACCTCACCTTACCCACATGAGGCTATCCATGGGTACCATCCCAATAGACAGGACTCAACTATTACCCTAGTTAAGAATACCCTGCTAATCAATTAGGTAGATCCTATTTAAGGCTATCCACTATCAATAATCAATACAATGCCCTACGAGCCGACTATCAACAAATTTATATAATGCTCCATAGGCTAAATCATATGAGTCCAACTTAAGTGACTCGCTGTCAATTAACTGAAGATGGTTTACTAACTTTGCCTCAACAAGTAAAATGTCATAAGCAACTACTATGAGTATTCACTAATTTGATGAATCCTTCTTTAAATCGTAAAGCATTTCAAAAAATGCATATTCTTTTTTTTTTTTCTTTTTGAAAACTTGGTAAAGCTATAGACATCCCAGTCTACAACTAATGGATTATAGACATGTGACAAGTATATCTGATCAATTAGGCCAAATATTTAAGCTTATCAATTTTAATAAGGTAATCACACTGATGTTAGCATATAGAATAACCAGTCACTCAATAGACAACTACAGGTAAGCAATAAAACATCAAGCAATTATCAAACATAAGCAAGTAGTAGTTCATCGAAACTCCCTTACTTAGCCTACTTACCTACTTAGCCAACTTACCTACTTGTCTTGACTTTCAAGATTCCCAAACTAGAAATTAAGCCATCTAAAACATAATAATAATGTATATATAAGTAATTAGAAGAGGGTTTCGTTAAAAAACTAAAAGTTTACCTAATTGCTGAAGCTCACCTTAATCCTTGAGTACGATTAAAACTTGTTTTCACTCTAACTTCTTTATTTGAAGTTTGTTTTTCACATTCTTATAATCGATTTCATTCAATTTTGAATGTACTTTTGCATGGATGAATCTATTTTAGGAGTTGGCAACCACAAGTATAAGTTTTGATAGGGGTTAGATTCAAATTTTGTATGTTTCCCTTTTAACTTAGTTGATTTTCTAGTTTAGTTAAGTGTCTTAAGTGTGTAACACCTTGTTTTAGTCATTTGTCATTATTAATTGGGTTCATATATTATCATTAAGCCTAAAATATTCAAGTTTTATTTAAATCACTAACTATAGGCTTTTTTTATTATATTTAGTCATTTTAAGTTTTAACTTATAAGGATGTGAGCCTTCTTTTAAGCCCAAGGCTATTTTAAGTTAATGAAATTATTTTATTTATTATTAGGCTTTTATCACATTATCCTAAGGTCATTAATTTAGTTAGATCATTTTAGGTTTGTTCGAAACCTATTTCTTATGAATTAAAGGCTTGTTCAAGCTTTTGAAGTAGCTATCAACCTTAACTCTTATCTAAGCCTATCACAAGCTTCCTAGAACACTTGATCAGCTTCATGGACCTTTTATTTAGAACTCAAATAATTGTTATAGTAGCTGGTTGTGCTTATGTGAGACCCATATTGGCATGACTAATTATAGCAACCGATTTAGGTCATTTGAGAAAGTAACCCAATTAGGCTAGAAATTTATGAAGGATTTCATGATATTGGTTAAGGAGTTTTTATAGGCTCAAAATTTGATAATACAATAAAATATTAAAAATATAGCTAAAATAGTAACAATTTACCATATTACTATATTATTGGTAGCATACGAATTATGTTTGAGAAATTAACGAATACTTAGAGATAAATTATAAGAGTAATATATTTAATATTGGAACTAAATATATATAAAACACATGTATACACTTCAGGTACAATTATTATTCAAATATATATACCCAAAATTGTCATAAATACTCCAAATTAAGTAAAATTCACTAAATAAATTAATAAAAAATAGGAAAAATGGTTAAAAAATTATAGAAAACCAAAAGACATCATTTTAGGCATGGAAAGAATCTAATATGCATGAGGATGAGGGATGCTAAATTTTGGACACCTTAATCTCCACTTTTCTACATGTCCTTAGGTAAGAAAAATCAAAGATAAATAAAAAAAGGCTATGAAAAAATGAGACCATCATTCTAGACAAAGCTTAATCAATTGCAAGGTTAGAAATATTTTTAGAGTGAGAAAATAGAGATAGAAAATGAGGAAACGAAATTGGAAAAAAATAGTGTGTAAAAGAGGGGATTTGTGAGATCTTAAAGAAGAAGACTAACTGGAAGTGAAACAAGATGGTAGCCTACACTAGCAGTTGGTGCCTAGCCTTACCAAAAACCTTCCCCTTCCCCATAATGGCCAGAGCATTGGGTTCCTATAAGTGGCAAATTATCTCCAATTTTTTTAAAAATTAGGAAAAAATTAGTAAACGTTCACTAAAAATTTTGAAATGTGGTTTGCCCATGTATTTTTGTGTGAGCAATTCAAATCTTCAATTATATTTTCAAAATTTTAAGTGTAGATATAAGGTCCTTAAGAAAAACGTTTTGCATAATAATTTTCGATTAGGTTTTTAAACAATCAATTCATGTAGTTTCAACTTGAAATTTTATTAATATACTTTGGTGTTATGTGGTTGAAGTTTTAAAATTAAGTTGTTTGGGTTTTTGAGAAAATTCTATTTTCATGTAAATAGTGTACAAGACATGGTATTTTGCTAAAGTAGATTGATGAAATTTTCTAATACAATGATATACCCTAAATTTCCTTACATACAGTAGCTAAAAATGGTTTAATATGAGTTTAGGATTGATGATTTTTACTGAAAATGAATAATTGTTTTATTTAAGGTTAATTTTCCACGTATTTAGTATACTTGTAAAATAATAGATAATATAATGAAGAAGAGAAGTAGATAATTAAAGTATTAGTTGATTCTTACTACACATGTAGGGTTTAGACTTTTGCACATGCAAAGAAGTGAAGAATATGTGAAATAGTTAGACATACTAGTAGTAGCAAGGTCAAAAACTGCATCAAAAGGTAAGTCAGAATGTAACTTAGTGTAAATATGGCAAATACACTAGAAATTGGATCTGGATCATAAAGTGGCCATCCTTGTACTCTATATTATCTCTACAGAATAAACTATAACTTAGAAACTTCTTAAATAAGAATCTAATTTTGGACTAAGGGTTAGAAACTTTGTCAAAAGTTAGGTCAGAACATTGTTTGGTATTGAATATCCTTGACCACACTAGCAGTTTGGTAGTAGGCCAGCTAGTGACTTATATATGAATTATATACCTTTATCAAAGTCAAAACATGAGTCAGAAGCCACTCGAATAATAGCCATATCATATGGCAGGGTCAAAACCTAAATAAAAAACTTAGATAGAAAGTAGTTTGATGGAAGATGCAAAATGTAAAGCAACTGGAAGTTTGAAGATGATTAGTACTAAATATTAAATCATTGGAAGTCGAAGAGTAGATCAAAAAGTCACCTAATTATACCTTCTAAGAATTTACTAAAGTTAAAACATGGGTTAGAAACTAGTAGGTTGTAATTTGTACAAGGTCAAAACCTTGGTCAAAGTGTACCTTGTTTAACTAATATTTAATAAAAACTTTAGAAAACTTACCTAATACAATTGAAAATTTACTTAAATGTCCATAATGAATACATATGTTATGTATTGGACATAAACTAAATATATCATGTTAAATTTTAGGGATAATAAAGAAATACAAGAATGATACATGAGGAGAATGAGCATCAGTATCCAGATAAGTAGAATCGGTACTTTACCATACTTTAGAGTATTGCTTAAGAATACATGGAGACCTTAGTATGTATCTTGTTTGTGATTGTAAGTTGGTAGCATATGCCAGTGCAATATATGTGTTTGAATATTATACTACTGTAATGGAGTGCTGGATTATATATATTGGTTGTTCCATAATATTACTTGCTTTGAACTATTTGTAATTGCCTAATCACCTTAAAAGTAATCTAACACAAGCTCGACTTAACTACTAACATGACCTACATTACAACTTACTAGAGAAGATGACTAGGATTCTTAGGCTAAATACAAGCCCTTGGTTGAGAAAAACAAAAATGTTCCTTTCTCTATTCTTAGTCAAACTAAGTGATAAAAGAGGAGGTTGTTACAAGGTTAGGGATCGTAGTTCGAAGGTAATCTTAAGTGTAGTGTGTTTCTTCATTGCACAAGCCTCATTTTAGTGACTGATCCGCAAAGTGTGGCATGAAACTCCTCAAAACCCACATTAGAGTAGGTACCATTTTTCTAATCTCATGACTACCAATCAACGTTATGCGATAGTATTTACTTGATCATGCATTACATCTAATTAAACTTACTTTATAACCTTAGTTACTTTATGTCAAATATATGCTATTGTTTCTATCCCACTTATTAAGTAACTTGTTGCTCATTTCCCTATAGTTGTTTTGTAGGTTTCCTCAATAGATTCACGAGTACTATTTCAAATTCCAAAAGATTAGCGAATAAGGTCGGGGAGTAAGATTCAAGACTATTCAACTAGATTTCTACTTGGTTTATTATCTGTATTAACCTCTAGGAAAACTAGTAGGGTCTCCTCATATGACCCCTAGTTTTCAGCTAATGAGATTTATTCCATGCTTTACAAGCCTATGGATTTTAGTAGAATTTTCGTAGATGTTATATATTTTTGTAATAACATAGTTCTTGCAATTTTTACAAAATTCAAGGTTTCATCCTTCATACAATTTATAAAACTTAATTTTCACGAGCATTTAAGCTATAAAACTATTTTTAGTAGTTATTTTGAAAAGTTACACCATAGAGTTATTCTTACCAGGTACTATGCAGGACGCTTCCAAGTAATAAAGTGATGAATGCCTTATGTAGGCTATACCTATGTTAACAACTAAAGCGACTAGCTTTTAACATAGGTTGGTTTATTTAGTGGGGCTATTACCACTCTTTAGTTTGGAGCGTAAAATCTTAGGCTAAGTTTTTAAGTCCTTTTGACTTGTCTTAAGCACAAGACGTAAAATTTATGGGGTTTATAATGTACACTTAGAACTATAAGCCATTCCATCCGAAGCTCACAAAAAGGAGCCTATGAGAAGGAGAAAGCAATTAAGAGAAAAATGGAAATCAATTATTATAAAAAAAATCAAAGAAGATATGAATAAAAAGAAGAAAAAATAGAAAAATGGGCATCAATAATATATTTTCCCATGCAAAAGAAAGCATTGTGAAGGAAAGAAAGATAAGCCAAAAGTGAAGAAATTTTAACAAAACTTATAGCTCAAAGCTCAAAGGTCAAAGCTCTAGGGCCATGCTAGCCTAATTCATGGGTCTCCCACAACATCACCCTCAAGAGGCTTTTTTAATTAAAGGGATTAGATTATCTTAGGCTAATGAGTACTCATGGAATTGAGGCAAGCCCTTTATAGTTTTCCCTAAGGTTCTTAACTTGTAAACCTATGATAAATGAAAATAAGTTCTCTTAAGATTATCCTATATGCATCATGTCCTTTTCATTACAAGCCAATGACTAAAAGCCTGCATTACAACTTAGAAAAAACCTAACTAATTGATAAAGGTGTATGACTTACAAGATGGACCATAATTTCTTGAATTTGAAATTAAGAGAAAAAAATTGAATTGAGAGAGTGAGGAAGCCCTCTTTAACTAAATAATCCAAGAAATAGGATGCCTATTATTAGGAATCTTTGAAGGTTTAAAGAATAAAGTTGCCCTAATAATGTTGAAAGTCCAACAAGAGTGACATGCAAAAAAGTTGTAGCAACCATTTATCAAGTAAGCTTATCAAAAAAGGTTTAGAGATACAAAAAGGATTCCCTAGGTATTTAAAGAGAATGACTTAAGAGGCCAACCTGGTTGAGTTACATAATAACCAAGCCTAAGACTTTGAAAATACTTATAAAAAGCAAATGATTAGATAGCAACGAGGCAAACCTACTATTTACCTATAATTTTCAAAGCCTAAGAGATCCTCTTACTTGTTAGCAATAAAAGAAAAATATTTTGCTACAAGGCTTTAGCCTAGCTTACATAAAATAATTTTTTTTTATAAAAGGAAAAATAAAAGAAAAAAAAAATTCAAGAGGGGCAACCTAAAGAAAAAGACAAGTTTTCAAGAAAAAGAATATGAAGAAAAGAAAACCATTTGTAGAGAAAATAAAATTTTCAAAAAGATCGAGAAAACCAACTTCAAAAGAGTTTTTAAAGTCCCTCGAGCTTTACTCTAACTTTACTTGTCAACCTAGCACCTCCTTAGGATTTAAGGTCACCTTAGTTTCCAAGCATGCCAAAATCACCATTTTGAGAAATCTAGGGGCTACCAACTTGTTATAACACTGTATGTCCCTCTTGAGAGACCTAGGACCATTGGCTTAACAAAGCGCTACCTATCTTTTGAAAAGTTTAAGTTCATTAGCTCTTAGAGCGGTATTTTCCTCGAGTAACCTACTCACTAGGACACTTTCCCTTTAAAAGAAAACTTAGATGGCTTACTCACAAGGCACTGTCCATTTTTGAAAGAAATCTTAGAATGGTCTACTCATAGGGTGCTATACCCATTTAAGAAATTCCAGATAGCCTACTTTTAAAGTGTTATTTTCTTCTGATGGCTTACTTACATGGTGCGATCCATTTTTGAAAGAAATCTCAAATGGCCTACTCAAAGGAAGCTATCCTCTTTTAAGAAATTCTAAATAGCCTACTCTTAAAGCATTATTTTTCTCAGGTGGCTTACTCATTGGGGCACTAACCCTTCAAAAGAAAACTGAAGTGGCTTACTCAATAAGGGGCTATCTTCTTTCGAATGGCATGCTCTTACAGTGCTATCTTCCTTGAGTAGCCTACTCATTAGGGCAATATCCATTTTAAAAGAAATCTCAGATGGTTTATTCATAGGGCACTATCCTAATCTAGATGGCCTACTCATTAAAGTGCCATCTTCCTCAAGTGGCCTACTCTTAAAGTACTACTCTTCTCGTTTAAGATATCCTAATAACCTGATTGTAATATCTTATAGGGTATTCATAAGATATATAAGTCTGATCCCTTTCAAAGACTAAGCTTAAACCTGTTAGTAGGCCAACACCTTCTCAAGTCTAAACCCATTAGAAGGCCAATACTATCATAAGCTCAAACCTATTTTAGGTTCGTGCACTTTCAAAACCCAATATTGTCAATAACCAGCACCTTCAAAATCAAGTCTAGTCAATCAGAGGCAAAAATGGGCAATCTTTTTTTGGTTCTTTTTTTTCTTTTTTTGTATGTATCTTTATGATAATGTTTTCACACAACTTCCAAACTTCATAATAAAGAGGAACAACTGCAGACACCCCATTTATGCCTACCTTAATTTCATATCTGATTCGAAACCTTGATTTTGGGGAAAAAAAAAAGCTAATATATGAAAATTTTTCAAAAAATCAAGAAAAGGGCAAAACAAAAAAAATGATGAATTGGAAAATACAAAAACATTGAACAAATTAAGAAAAACCCAAAAATTTGAAAAAGAAGAAAAACAAAAAAAAAATTAGAAAAAAAAGCAAAAAAATCATAAAAAGTGTAGTTGGTAGTCCATTTAAGTCAATTTGAGTGGAAAATGATTTTATAAGATCCAAAATGAAGTAAAAATAAGTATATGCGATTTGATCAAATTAGGAATTTCAAAGAAAAATGAGTATTTATTGAAAATTCATTTTTCTTATACGGGTTAAGATAACTCATTTTGAAATTACATAACTTCAAGAGACTATGGCCTTAGATCATACCTCAATTAGAGTTAAAATGAGCATTTTCTAGCAATATGAAATTTTTAATAAAAGTTGAACATAAGTAGAAAACGGGATTTTAATTAAGTCAAATTGGATAAATTTTAAAGTATTTTGAATATATATTTATTAGACTCTACAATAAGTTGAATGGGGAGATATAATTCTAAAAGATAGGTAATTAATCAAATTTTATTTCGAAGGTGTTTTTAAAAAAAATAATAATAAATATTTTAAAAAGAAAGGAAAAGAAAAGAAGGTTATTGGTGTAGCCAAAGAAAGTAAAATAAAAATGAAAATGGAAAAAAATAAAGAAAAAAAATGTGAGACGTGTCAACAATAGAACGTGCTACGTAACACCCAAAAATAGGTGCCATGTAGCACCATCCATCAGGCACCATCAACCGAAACATAGCGGTTGACATGATATTACAACAACTAAAGCATGTTATTTTGATTCAAAATTTAAAAAAATAAATAAATAAAGGGACCATGCCCCATAAAAAAAAAAAAAAAAAGAAGAAAGAAAGTCTTCTAATAAACTAGTCTACACATTTTTTAGAAAATGAAAAATTGAATCTCCCAAGACTAACCCAGCACGAAATTGATATTTAGAATTGACAATAGGACATAGAAGAAGATTTTAACTATTTATTTAATAAAGATTCCATCTAAAATGTTCTAAAATCAAATGAGAAAAAGTAAAAAATGTAAAAAAAGAATTAAATCTTCATGATAAAATCAAATGATGTTTCTTGACCACCATGTCAAACTCTAAACTATAAATAAAACCCTATAGTACTCATTCAAAAAAGAAACTAAATGAATCATTAAGCAAACTAAGAGAATTTCTCATATTTTTAATATAGGAGCTACTTTAGGGTTTTGCAAAGTTTCATTAGAAAATTTGAAGGCATGCAGCATGAATTCTTCTAAATTGGTTGAGGGCTTATGAAGATTGGAAAGTTAAGAGTCAAGAACCACCACCACCTTACTAGAATACCACCTAAAAACCCTATGAACTAGCCTCTTGTTCATTACAGTGTAAGGTAAGTTTCCATGGATATTGAATTGTTCTCATGCGTTCATGTGGTTTTAATGAATATTGTTGCATGACATAAGACCCTAACAACTTAATATTGAAATAGGTTAAGGCATTCAAAGTGATTTAGAATTTTTCAGAAAATTTGTCTGAATTGAGTGAAATTTTAATATGGGGACAAAAAAAATAAAAAAAAAAGTCCTATTAAGGTCAATTTCTCAAAATAAAGTTTATATAAAATTTAATTTTAACAAAACGTATTTTCGCCAAGTATACTAAATAATTATCAGAAACTTGGAATTTGAGTTCTAAATAATTATGAGACCTTAGAAATAAATTATTTAACTTATAAAAATAATTTTTGGGGTCAAATAGTATGTAGTATTATCATATAATAGTGCTATAAGCATTATATATGCCTGATGTTTAAATATATTAATAGAATATACTAAATAATGCCAAAAATTATAATAAATTAAAGAAAAATTATTTTTAAAAAAAGGAGAAAATCACATTGATAAACTTGGAAAATTAAGTAGCATACCCTTGGACACTTGGAAAAGTACATGGCATGAGTTGTCTATATATAATAATAATTAATTTAATAAAAAAAACGCTTAATATACTAACAAATGACACTTATAAAATTCCATCACCTAGATTCCAATAAAAGAGGATGTGAGATCAAACTTTGGTTATTTTAGTAGAAAAAGCCTAAGGAATCCTCTCAAACACACTAATTTGGTATTTTTACAAAATTTAGCAAAAGTAATAGTAAACTAGGATGAAATATTGTTCTTAAGGCTATGAGCAACCTAACAAGGAGCCACTTAAGACTTAAGCTATTAGTGAAGAGAGAAGCTTAGCCAACATAGGGTGGTGGCCGAAGGGTGATTGAAGCACTATATATCGGTGAGTCCAATTTTAGTGTTTGATTTTTAAAATATCAAAATAAATTAGAAAATTATGAAAATTTGTTTCCTTAATTTATTTTACATATACTTTCATGTAATAATTTTATTTTGCTAAAATATTAATAATTTATGACACTTGCTTAAGAAATCACTCTTTTATTCTAAATTTTCAATTGATTTTTTAAAATATTAAAAAATGTTGTATTGGGCTAAAAATTTATGTATAACACTTTTATTATCTATTAAATTTTAGTAACAAGAATTTTCAAAAATTTCAATATTTACTATTTATTATAATTTAATCTTATTAAATTAGCAATTTTACCCATTAGAGGAAATAAGCGAATTTTAAAGTAATTTGTGAATAAAATCCATATGTTTTGATTTCTAGAGTTTAGTAATATTAAAATATACGTCATAGTCTAATTTTAGCAAAAAGTATAATTATTTACCTATTTTTAGCTATTTATTGATGAAAGTAAGCTAAAACAAGTATTATAGAGTATGATGTATAATATACTATTTTAGTGCTTTTTATGGTCAAAATATAACAATTACAGTTTACTAAATATAATATATTTTCTATGGCCTTAATACAGTTTAAATACTAATTATTACATATTTTCTTACCTTTTATACATATTTCGCCAAATATGATAATAAAGGCTAAATTGTATAGTTAAAACCGTAGCAAAGGGGAGTATTAGCGACTATTGTACCTGAGGCACTTATTATTGGTTTTAACTTAGTTTAGCTGAAAAGTAGGAACCTTATAGGTAAAGATAGTATTCTAGTTGATTTAGAAGCTACTATATACTTAAGTGTTTTGGTATAAGTTAAACTTTAACAATCAAGTGAAGCAAAATATTGGGGTTTTTAATTGGTAAACTAGGGATGCAAGTTAGCTAGCATTTGATTAGCAAATTTCAAAGTTGAATTGAATTAAAGAGTAATTCAAGCTAAGTTAGAAGCTAAATCAAAGGTTAAGTCAAAGACTAAGTCAGAAACTATAAAACCCGGAAATTTATTATTTTTAGTATAGAGTCGAATATAAGTGTCATACATATTTCTTTGAGTCAATAAAACTATGTAAAATTAAAATAGATTAAATTTTAAAATAAAAACCAAGAACAATTATGAAAAATACAAATATACTATTTGGAATCCTAATTACATAAAAAAAAAACTCTCAATACTATGTACCCATAAATACAAAAATATGAAACCTAAACCTGATCAAAAACCTTAAAGCCAAAACCTTATACTTATAAAATATACAAATTTACCCTAATGGTAATAAAGCTTTAATTTGGAAAAATTATCCATAGATACATGTAATTGCATAAAATTGCTAACAAATAAATAGAGATAATTTCTAAATACTAATAAATATAAAAAATAATAAACTAATTAAATAAATTAACAAGATTACAAATATTATCCTATGTTCATTGTGGCATCACATGTATGTATATGTATTTATATATATGTTGGTTATTATATTGATTTAATTTTACTGTATGCTTTATGTTCATGTACTATGAAGTGTACATTAACTTTATATCCTAAATTTTTCCTAAAGTTATATCATACATTATCCTAATTCTATTCTTAAAATTACCAATTTATTTACACTTAGGATATTTCATTGTAAAAGTGGAAAAAGTTTCAAGAAAAAGTCAAAAAGCAATTTCCCTCTTTCTTTCTTTCTTCTTTTCTTCCTTTCGTGTTCCAATTTCGACTGTACAACATCCCTTTCATTATCCCATGTGATTAAAGTAACTAAAGATAATATCAAGACATTTTTATCCCATGTGCTTGATAAATTTGATAATAACAAAGTCAAATCAAATTTTTTTTCTTCTTATCTCTTCTTTCCCTTTTCTACCATCAGCTCTAGTCTCATTTACACAAACACCCTTCACTAATGACAAGGTAATGACATTAGAAAGTATATCCGTGAGTTCTCGATATTGATATTGGACATCAAGAGCATGGCGGAAGATGATGAGCTATTCTATTTCCTAGAAGGATTGAAGTCTTATGCTAAGAATGAGTTGCAGAGGCAACGAGTTACTAACTTAGCTACAGCATAGGCAGTAGCTAAGCGCTTGATTGACTACATTCATGATAATAAAGGGAGGAATGTGTCGATAGGACACGAGGGTGGAAAGTCAATTAAGTTGGGCAAACCCAAGAGTGGGGGAGCCCCAAGTTCAAGTAGCAGCAATAGTAATATTAGAGGAAATCCTATAACTCTCACTAGTCCAGTAAGAATAGGGTAATCAATGGAGGTAAGAAGCCCTCATTCTCGTGTTTGTTGTATAATGACCTACATAAAGTAACTGAGTGTCTACATAGGACAGCACTCAATGTTATGGCACAAAAAGTAAAGAGTATCTACCAAGATGATGAGTCGGGGGGTAATAGTGAGGATCAACCCCGAATGGGCGCATTATACATGTTGTCAACTATTGGAAAGAGTTCCTCAATATGATGTAAGTCTAAGAATGATAATGAGTTTATGTATGTCAAGTTGAACATCAACAGCAAGAGTGCCAATGCAATGGTAGACTCCAGTATTACACATAACTTAATTGGTGTGCCTAAGGTGAAAAGGTTAAGGCTAGTGCTTGCTGAGGACACTAGCTAGATTAAAGCTGTTAACTCTAAGGCCCGCCCAGTCCAAGGAGTTACTACAAGAGTGAAAATAAGGGTTGGAGATTGGAGTGGAAATCTCAACTTCACAGCTGTTCCATTGGATGACTTCAGTATAATCCTTAGAATAGATTTCCTAAGATAGGCCAAAGCTGCCCCTATGCCTGCTACAGATTGCTTGTTATTCATGGGTGAAAAGCCTTGCTATGTGACAGTTTAGAGGAATAAGGCAAACAACAATGATAAGGAAGGGAAGAATATTGGGGCTTTGATGTTATCAGCGCTCCAATTTAAGAGAAGGCTCAAACATCAAAAGCTAACTTTCCTTATAGAGAAAGAGGAAGCAGGAAAGACAAAGATACTGGAGTTAATAGAGAGTGTCCTAAAGGAGTACAACTATGTGATCCCTAACAAGCTCCTAAAGGAATTACCTCCTAGAAGGACGATGGGTCACGAGATTGAGTTAATTCCTAGTGCCAAACCACCCGCTAGAGCTCCTTACAAAATGTTGCCTCCCGAACTTGCCAAATTGAAGAAGCAATTGGATGTCTTATTAGAGGCAAGCTTTATTCGACCCTCAAAAGCACCATACGAGGCTCCTGTTCTATTTCAAAAGAAGCAAGATGGGAGTTTGAGATTACGTATTGACTACCAAGCTCTAAACAAGCTGACAATGAAGAATCATTACCCAATTCCTCTAATTGCTAATCTATTTGATCAATTGAATGGGCTAAGTATTTTACAAAACTGGATCTTCGCTCAAGCTATCATCAGGTTTGCATTACTAAGGGGGATGAGCCTAAAACGATGTGTGTAACCCAGTATGACGCTTATGAGTTCTTGGTGATGCCCTTCGGTCTCACTAATGCTCCCGTAACATTTTGTAACTTAATGAATAATGTATTTCATGAATATCCCGACAAATTTGTAGTCGTCGATCTAAATGACATTATTGTGTATAACAAGACATTATAGGACCATGTAAAGCACTTGTGAATGGTTTTCAAAAAGCTGTAGGAGAATCATTTATACGTGAAGTATGAGAAATGTACCTTTGCCTAGAAGCGCATCAACTTCCTGGGTCATGTTGTTGAAGAAGGGTAGATTCGAATGGATATGGTAAAGGTGGAAGCAATCAAGCAATGGCCAATGCCTAATAGTGTAATGGAGTTGCGGTCTTTCCTTGGACTGGCAAATTACTATAGAAAATTCGTTGAGGGATATTCTTGTCAAGTCATACCCCTCACAAATCTACTGAAGAAGGACCAAGCATGGTCATGGGATGAGATATGTCAGAATGCCTTCGAAGAGTTGAAGCATGTAGTAATAAAGGAGCCAATCCTCGCACTTCTTGACATTTCTAAGCCTTGTGAAGTCCACACGAATGCCTCAGACATTGCATTGGGTGGAGTGTTTATGCAAGAGGGTCATCCGGTAGCATATGAGAGTAGAAAGCTAAATCAAACAAAGCGTAGATACTCAACCCAAGAGAAGGAGTTACTTACAATTGTTATTGTCTGAAGACCTGAAAACACTATTTGCTAGGATCCAAGTTTCTAGTGAAGACAGGTAATTCTACTACTAGCCATATATTAACTCAACCGAAGCTTTCAGCTAAACAAGTAAAATGGCAAGAGTTTCTTGTAGAGTTTGATATGGAGATTGTGTATCAGAGTGGACGGACTAATCAGGTAGCAGATGCTTTAAGTAAGCGAGCTGATTTAGCATCCTTAGCACAGATCACACACCAGTCGGTGAGTTAAATCTTAACTTCAATTTAAGAGTAGATCAAGCAGTACATAGTTTAAAACCTACTGGCTAAAAATCTCAAGCAATTGGTTGAGGAAGGGAAGACGCATAGATTTTGGGTAGAAAGCGACCTCATTTACACAAAGAGGCACCAGTTGTATGTCCCGAAGGCAGGCAACTTGAGAAGACCACTCATGAGAGAGTGCCATGACATTTTGTAAGTTGGACATCTCAGCTGGCAAGGGACATGGAGCTTATTGAAGTAGGGCTATTATTGTTTGAATATGAAGGATGATGTGATGACTTATACAAAGACTTGCTTAACCTGCCAACAGGACAAAGTTGAGAGGCAGAAGGTAGTAGGCCTCTTAGAGCCACTTCTTGTGCCCTTTCGCCCGTAGGAGAGCATCTCCATAGACTTTATCACTTCCCTACCAAAAGTGGGGGAGCACTCATCCATTTTTGTTGTTGTTGATAGGTTCTCTAAGTATACCACCTTCATTCCTACCATGAAGAGTTCAAGTATAGCAAAGATAACCTAACTTTTCTTCAAGCATGTGGTGAAATTTTAAGGTGTGGCCTAAAATATTGTAAGTGATAGGGATACTAGGTTTATAGAGAAGTTTTGGACAGAATTGTTTCAACTCCTGGGTTCCAAGCTGAGTATGACCTCCAGTTACCATCCGTAAAGTGACGGACAGACAGAGAGATTCAATGGGTTATTAGAGGAATACCTTCGGCACTTTGTCAGTACCAATCAGAAGAATTGGGTTGACTTGTTGGATATTGCCCAGTTTTGTTTCAATATGCAGTAGAGCTCTTCCTCTAACAAGAGCCCTATAGAGGTCATTACGAGTCAGTAACCACTGTCAGCCCACACATTGGCAACGCCATACATCGAGAGATGCCTAAGAGCTTATTAGTTCACTTGGGATTAGAAGTAGAGTTCAGAAGTAGCAAAAGCGTACCTTAAAAAGGCTTCTAAGAGAATGAAGGAATAGGTTTATCAAAACCGCCAACCTAGAGAGTTCAATGTTGGAGATGAGGTCCTCATAAAACTTCTTCCAGAACAGGTCAGATTATTGAGGAACAAGGATAGAAGATTAATCCAAAAGTACATTGGTCTAATTCCTATCATATCAAAGATTGGAAGAGCAACCTACAAGGTCGAGCCTCTTGCATAGTTGAAGGTCCATCTAGTTTTTCATGTCAGCATCTTGAAGCCATATTATCTAGACATGGAAGACCCATCTTGTAATGTGTCTAAGTGATCACACATTAAGATCAAGTTCAACTTAAGTCAAGCCGCAGAAGACATCCTTGTAGAGCGAAAAGTCAGAGATCCCTCCACTAGAGAAGAACATAAAGAATATTTGGTCAAGTGAAGAGATCAAGGAGAAGAAGATACTAGTTGAGAGATTGAAGAAGATCTGAAGCCCTTATCCTAGAGAAAGTTAGCCTTGCTAGCTAGAAGACCTCCGCCACTAGATCCAAGCTCTAATACATATTACCAAAGACGTCAATAAAATTAAGTAGGGAAAGATATCAGGGTCATTTTTTGTAAGATACTTATACTAACAACAGGCTATTCTTTTGTATATATTGTAACATAAGGGGTGACTTTATTTTTGTGTAATTAGGGCCTTACTATTATTAGAAATTTCCACTTTTAAAAAGTGGTGTCATTTCACCAATTTTAATGTCTCTTTTTATCAGACCCGATAATGTTTATAATGCTCTTTACGAGGGTATGAATACTCTTCTAGATTGAAACTCTTACTCACCACATTAGTTGATCACGATCGACGGTACCTGTTATATACAATATATCCCTGTACACACACATTACAGCCTTGTATTATTGTCAAAATTAATAAAAGTATGTTATTCATTTTTCCATTCATGCTTGTGTTCCTTATAAATCTATTGACTTTTTTCCTTGGTTATGTTGCTTACAAGTTTAGGCCTTCTTGACTAGCATGATGTACGAGTTAGGCTTGTTTACTACTGTAAAAGCAAGATAGTAAGCACCATACAGTTTGCTTGTGTGCTAGAGAAAGTCTCGGATTATGACACTTAGCTTGTACCCTTTAGAAGATCAGGTGAAACATCTAGTAGGGCCAGGTAAGAAAATTGATTAAATCACAAACCAAACCGAATAGGAAATTGGATTTTTTCTTTTTCATTTAATTCAATTCAGTTTGCAGTTTGGTTTGGCAAAAGTAATCAGTTCTCATTTCAGCGTAGTGAACGAAACCAAACCAATAACTTTAAGGGGGAAAAAAAATCAGTTTCAGCAAAGAGTCATTGTCTGGGATGAACAAGAAAGATTCATGTCTTTTCTGGTGGACCCTATTCCTCACAACTGCAGCATGGTTATTGCTTGGCATATCCTCTCGTGCAAGATTGTAAGCTGATTATGTGATTGTAATTGGTGTTTGTTTGACTCTTAGCATTGCCAATATAGTGGGCTTTACAAAGTCGTTAGAAATTTCAGGCATTTGCTACCCAGACCATTGCTTCTCGGTTCCTTCCTCATTTAGGGGCAGCATTCAGTGTTGTTAGAAATTTTAAATGAGGACTGATGTTGGAAACTGGAGAGGAAATTTTGTGCAGTCGTGACAGCATATGTAAATGATCAGTTTATTGGCCAATTTTGAATTGAATCATTATTTTCAGAGTAAAAAAGCAAGAAACTTTCTTTGCTGAATTTTCGTAGGTTACAAAAACAGATATATTACCTGTGGCTTCTACAGCAGTTTAGTTAAGTCCATGTTGCTGCTCTATATTTTGTTGTCTCTAATCTTTCTTTTCGGTTTTTTTTTTTCTTTTCTTTCTCTTTTTCCTCGGCATTGTATAAACTTTTAAAATCTATTTGCTTCTTTCTCTTAAAAAAAGGAAATTTTAAAAAGTAAATTTTCTTTATATTTTTTTCCAAACTTGATGTGTGTTACTCTACACATTTATGTGTTCCCTTGTTTATATCCTTTGAGTTTGTGTCAACATGGCTACGGACAGTCGGATTCATCACTAGTGAAATTTAAGAATTAATCGCATGTGGAATTCGACCATATACGTATGTAATAGGATGTAAACATAAGTATTGGTTAAAATATAGGACTGTTTTACTTCACGTCATGGAAAAGTGACCTCCCTGCTCATGGTTTTTTTTTTAGTGGAGTTGCAAAAGTGAGTTTCATTGTTTTACTTTTAATTTTTATTTATGTTCCAGCTGTGTTTTCTTTAGTGACTTTATCAACTAAATTGTAATTTTGTAATATGTAAAAGCAATAATTGATTTCAGAAAACCACTCCAACCATAAATTGAATCGGACCTAATCCTCTTTTTTTTTTCCTTTTTAACTCAAAAGTGTTACGTATTAAACCATATAATTAAACTTGACTTGAAAAAAAAAAGACAAACCGATGTATATCGATTTTTGTAGGTGTTTTATTAAATATATATATTATGATTAAATTTGATGAGGGATAGTTTAACTAGAGTATATTGCAAGATAATTTTCATATTGCAGATACATTATAACAATTATAGGGCAATTTTAATAAACCCCCTTTAGAGTTGTTAAAAAACGATATTGAAAACTACAAAGATGCTTGTAAAAATATTTTTCTATTTCTAGACTAAATTTGTGCACATCTAATGAAAATATATTAGTTTAAGAAGTAGATAGTAAATTATAAAATTAATTATACGTATTAGAAATACTAACTTTAATGGGTTTATAGGTTAACCTCTATTATGCCCTTGCAAGACTTTTCAAATTGATATGACCACATAAGAGAGTGAAAAAAAAGGATGTCAAAAAGACCCAAATACATGGATGATTACATGACTTAGACATACATAATATGTATTAATCACACTCACCATAGGCTAATACATACATCAATTTAGTTGCAACAAAATTGCAATAGTAAAAGGGAAATATAAGAGAAACACAACAAAAAGAAAGAGGTATCGAGATTTTCCTTGAAATACTTTCTCTTTCTCCTTTAATCTTTCTTGGAGTTACTAGTGCTCGAAACCTAGATAGTCACCTTGCAATCAGACATAGAAATATGGTTTTTAGTAAGAGAAAATGGTATCAAAGTTTAGATCTAAGAGAATACAATTGAGATTTACATGGACATCTCCTAAAAATTTTTTATATTGCACAAACTCCCTAATTTTTAAAAAGTCTACAATTACACCCTTAAAATAATTATGGGGCCCACTTTTTTTATATGTTGACAACCTATGTATTTATCATTGCTGATATGTACACAAAAAAATTATTTATAAGTGCCATGTCACTATTGCTACAATTTCATATATAATATAAATATTATTATTATAAATATATGATCTATCCAATTTCTTTATCAACAAAAACCCATTTCCATTTTGACCTCTATAGCCCTAAATTTCTTGAATTTTTCCCAAATGATTTCAAAAAGGTATAAACTTTGGACTTTAAACAAATACTCAATATGTGTTTCACTAAGAAAGAGTTGGGGAAAATGGATCTTCACTAAAAAATAAATGCAATATGGAGAAAATATCAATTTACTTATATGAGATATTAATTTAAGAAAATCATCTTTCTTCTAAATGGAACCTGGGTTAAAGTTTCAGTATGCTAAGGCTTGGTTAAGGCTCTATAAATGATTTTATAAGGATTAGGTGAGGGTTTTTAGATCATTAGCTTAGGATTTAATTTCACATATTAATATTATATCAATTCCGTCCTCTCATCTTGTTTGTTATAAGGTCCTTTCTAGTCCCTTTTTTTTTCCCCTTAAAATTTTAAGTATCAAGTCGATTTTACAAATTAGATTCGATAAATGGGTTAAGCTTGCCACGTTAGCATATGAATTTGATGTGGTATCTATTTTTCCATTTTCCTCAACATTTAGGCTACAAACATATATAAAAAGTGGGGCCCATAATTATTTCAAGAGATGAAGTGTTGACTTTTGAAAAAATAGGGGGTTCGTACAATATTAAAAGTTTTCAGGAGGTATCTGTATAATTTACCCTAATCTTTTTACAACATCTATTGTCAAGAAGATAGTAATTGAAACCCTAGAGATGATACAAGAAAGGAATTGAAAAGTTGATACAAAGAGAAAACCATACCTTTGAGAGACAAAATGGAATGTATAAAATAACTCGCTTGTTGTTTTCTTTTCCTTAACTAGGGTTACGAATCTTTAGTAGTAGGTTATGTTGATAGTTAGGCTGTAAAAGCTATTAATTTAGGGCTTTTATTGATCATTGAAAATAATATAAGAGGAATTTCTTGGTTACAAGAATAGGTTGATAGCAATAAACAGGGCAATGAAAGATTATCAGTAGAGATGCATGATATGCATATAGATAGATGGAGAATATTATGTCTCAATTACATACTATTACATCAAACTAAGCACACCAACAAAAACAACCTAAATGATCTAGGAATTAGAATTCCAATACAAGAAGTTCATCATCATCCACTTCCCGTAATAATATTGGTGAGAATAGTAGTGCTTCCATGAGATAAGTTAACTTAGAGTTACTAAAATTCAGTAAGGGAGATCCTATTACTTGGGTTTTCAAAGCTAATCAGTTTTCTTTTTTCTTTTTTTTTTTACATTATTTCCTAAGAAGAAAAAATGAAAATGGTTTCTTTTGCATTGGAGTCACATGTTGCTCAATGGTTTTTGTGAATGCATAAAAACAAATTGATACATAGTTGGTCCCATTTTCTTGAACTTTTAATGGTACGATTTGGTCCATCGAAATATAAAAATTATCAAGGTAGATTAACAAAATTGGTTCAAAAGGAGTATAGATGAATTCATTACAAAATTTGAAGAGTTGTGTAGCAAACTCACTAGTCTATCCAATATTACTTTGAAGAGCTTTTTTGTTTCTTATCTTAAACCTATCATTCAAAAAGAAGTCACATTATTAAGACCCAAAACTTTACTTGAATCAATGAGTATAGTAAGAATACAAGAAAATAAATTCTATCATCTTTCCTTCATTAACCATTTTTACAAACAACCTAAACCTTCTTCATTTGCCACCAATACCAATCTACCTTCTTGTTCTTCTTTCAAATTTAACCTAAACACTTGTTCTAAATCTTACCAAACCACAATTATTACCTACATAAACAAATTCAACCAAATAAACCAACAACATTACCAATAAAAAAGCTTTCTAGTAGTGATGAAAAGTTCCATAGAGGCTACATTTGCAAAGTTCTTGCCTTTAGTGACAACAAATGAGGAAATTGATAACAACATTAGCGTGGGAAATGATGAATGATCATATAGGAAGAAACTAAGGATAATCCATAGGAAATAGAGATTAGTTATCATGTAATTACCGGTGTACTTACTCATAAAACTTTTCGATTACATGGATCAATGGTAGGAAAGGATATCATTTTGTTGGTAAACACAAGTAGTATACACAACTTTATTTAATCAAGCATTGTTAAATTGGTTGGTTTGACTATTTTAGATACCCCATCTTTTCAAGTAATGGTTGGAAATGGGTAGTATTTGGATTATAAGGGTATTTATCAAAGTGTGCCTATGACAATATAAGGTCATACTTTTTATGTCGAAATGCTATGTTCTACCATTATAAGGAGTTGACATTATAGTTGGAGTACAATGGTTAAAAACATTAGGACCAGTTTTAATGGATTATAGTGCATTTGTTACGTCTTTTTAATAAATGGAAATGAGGTGCAACTCAATGGGCACATTGCAGTGCCAAAACAGATATCAACTAAGCAATTACACAAATTAATTCTTCAAACAATGCAGTTTATTTTTTGAGTTTAGTGGCTTAGATTGGAGATTCTTCCATGGACACCACCAGCATTAAAGCCTTAGATGCTTAATCAAGTAGATTTCTATAAATGTTTGCAACTCAGTCACCATTGCTTCCTTTATGAGATGTGCAACATCATAGTAATCTTAAAGATGAATCGATGCTAATAAATGTTTGTCCATATCGTTACCCTCATTCTAAAAGACAAAAATTAAGATATTAATAGCGGAAATGTTGAAATAAGGGATAATATAGCCAAGTACCAATCCATTTTCTTCACTAGTACTCTTAGTTAAAAAGAAAGATAAGAGTTGGAGATTTTACATGGACTATAATGCACTTAATCAAGCTACAATTTTAGACAAATTCCCTATTTCAACTATAGACAAACTCTTAGATGAATTATGAGGTGCTACATTATTTCTAAAGTATGATTTGAGAGCTAGGTATCATTAAATCTGGATGTACCCTAGAGATATACCTAAGATAACCTTTCAAACATAAGAGGTCATTACAAATTCTTAATAATTCCCTTTAGTTTGTCTAATGTACTTACCATGTTTCAAGCTATCATGAATTGGATTTTTTTCCCATAATTACAAAAGTTTGTGATTTTTTTTTTATGATATATTGTTGTACAGCCAAACATGGTAAGAGCATGTGAATCATCTTTCTTTGGTGTTATAAGTGTTGAAGGATCAACAATTTTCTGTAAACGGATCAAAGTGTTCATTTGTAAAAACTTCCATACTATTTAAGACATATTGTGTCTAAAGAAGGGGTTCAATAAGACATAAAGAAAGCAAAAGCTATAGTATGGTGAAAATCCCCTACAAATGCTAAGCAATTACATGGGTTTCTTAGTCTTACTAGATATTATTGTGAATTTGTTTTTGGATATGCTTCAATAGTAGCAACACTTAAAAATTTATTTCAAAAAGATGCGTTTTAATGAAGTTGCACAATAACCTTTTGAAGCTTCGAAAATGTTTTTAATGTCAACACCAATTTTAGCTCTTCCTAACTCTAACATTACTTTTATTGTTAAAACAAATGTATCAGGACTAGGTATTGGAGTGACTTTGCATCAAGAAGTCAGCCTACTGCATTTTATAGAAAAAAGTTGAGTTTAATACTACAAAAGGCTAGAGCTTATGTATAGGAAATGGTGGTTGTAGTAAAGATAGTGAAAAGATGGAAATTACATTTAGGGCATAGATTTTGTCATACATATTAATTAGAAAAGTTTAACAGATATTCTAACTCAAACTATTCATCAAATACCTAAGCAATAACATTATTTGGTAATGCTGCTTAGCTATGATTATGAGATTCAATACAAACATGGGAGAGTTGCTAATGCATTCTCTAGATAGTTTGTAGAAGGGGCACAAACTCAAGCAATTTCAATGCTTTCTTTTGATTTCATTTCTACTCTAGAGAATGAACATCAAACAAATGATACATGGATGAAATTATTACTTGAAGTTGCTATAGGAACAACTTTTAACTCCAATTCACATGAGCGTGATGGGTTATTATTTTATGGGACTCAATTTTGTATTCCTCCATATTAGGAGATGAGATGTCTTTTATTAAGGGAATTCCATTGTACACCAATAAGAGGACATATAGCAGTATTGAACATTTTGAAGTGAATGAGTGCTTCATTTTATTAAGAAACTATGAAAAAGGATATTGAACAATTTGTGAAGAATAGTCATGTCTCAACAAATAAAATATTTAATCACATTCCTAGTAGGGTTCTTCAACCACTTAATATCCTTTTAAGGAAATAGCAATGGATTTCATTATAAGATTACCAACTACAAGAAGGCATTTTGTAATTTTTGTTGTAGTTAACAAATTGACTAAATCCTATCATTTTAGGGCTCTTCCTTTCAATTACTCAACTACAAGAGTTATAGAATTATTTCTTAATATAGTAGTCAAGTTACATAAGATCCCTAAGTCAATAGTATCTGACCGGGATAAGGTATTTATTAGCAACTTTTAGAAGGAGTTATTTAGACTAAGTGGCACCACCTTGAAGATAAGTTCAATCTACCATCCACAAATAGATTGTCAATTTGAAGTATTGAATAGGTGTTTGCAACATTATTTATAAGCCTTTATGATAGACTATCTTAAGGATTAGATGAAGTGTTCACCATGAGCTTAATGTTGTTTTAAGACTAACATTTAGATAGCCATTTAAATAACCCCTTTTGATGCTATGTACAGAAGAGAACCTCTTAAGATGTTGATTAGGAGTTATGGACTAGAGACAATATTATTAGACTTTTGAAGTCTAGTCTATCTCAAGCTCAGTTGATAGGAATAAAATTAAGAAGCGCCTAGCCATTGGAGATTATCCTTATGCCAAGTTACAACCTTATAGACAGAGTTCTATGGATACAACGTTCTCTAATAAGTTGTCTTAAAGATATTCTTGAGCCTCAAATTTTGCAACTTTATTTATTTTCCTTGATCTAATTTAAATCAAACCCTAAGCCTATTTGATTTGAATCCTCAACTGAAATTAACGAAAACTTGGTTTCTTTTTTTTTTAGAACAAATGGAGTCACCACCTAATAGAACTTGGATAAAATGATCAAATTATAATCAATTAGGTGAATTAATTCTAATTTAACCAATAGCCTGCAATTTTTGAAAACTTTTCTAAAAAGGTTTCAAGAAACTTGATTTTTGAATATTAAGGGCAATCTTATTTAAACACAAATCAGGCTTCACCTAAAACGTTTCAAATTTAAAATACATTTTTCAAAACACCTTGCAAATGATACATATTCACAAGTAAATAAAACTATATCTACAGAAAAGAGGGAAATTAAAAAACATTCACAAAAAGAGAAATTTTTTTTTTATATATTTTATGTCACCCCATAGGTGCCTGTATACCCGCTATTCAAAATTAAACTTCTATAGTTTGTTAGCAAAAATTTAGGTGTGTTGATTCTTTTTTAATTTCTGAAAACTAGTCGAGTTTATGTTTTAATTCAATTTAGTTAAAAAAAAAATCTAAAGGGTTCTAATTTTTAAGTGTTTATTTTTTTTTCCGAGAAAAAAACAATCTAAAATGAACCTTAATTTGAAAAAAAATTCTCATTTTATTTATTTTTATATATTTTTAATCATTTTTCTAAGTGATATACCTTTTTTCTTTTTTTTTGAAAATTTTTTTAACTCTTTATTATTTTTTGTTGAGAAAAGAAATAAATAAATGAAGAAGGTTTTCCTTTTTTGTCTTTTTTCTTTTTCTATCTTTTTTTTTTTACAATTAAATTAAACAATAACAAAAAGAAAGAAAAAAATTCCAATGAAAGGAAGTAAAATTAAAAAAAAAAAAAAGAAAGGGAATTGAACCAAAGAAGGCACGTAACTTAGGAGTGGATCATGGGTCAAACTTCGGTAAAGTTTGAATCTAAATCTAGGTCAGTTGGAGCTTAAAGAACGGGTTACACTTAATGATGAAAGCAACAGCTTTAGGAGCGTAAGTAAGGTGGTTCTAAGCCAATTCTTTAAGAGCAAAAAACACTTTTATATGCTTTTCATTGGCAAAAAGGCTAATGGTGATCATGCCTTAGTTAGTGGTGGTGGTTTTTGGTGGTTGTAGTTTTAGACTATAATGGGTGGCAGATGTCATAGGTAGTAGCTTGCTAGAGTTGAATGGGTGGTTAAGTTTGGGATTATTAAGGGTGGCAAAGTCGGCTGTGGTGTTGGATTAACATGGAGAAGGGTAGTGGTGATGCTTCGAGCTAGGGCTGATGGTGGTTAAGGTTTAGGTAGGTGGTTCTTGGTTCCTGCAATTGAGGGCACATTTGATGATAGGGTCGGTTAGGGTAAAGAGGTAAGGAAATAGGGAAGTTGGTAGTGGTGGTTTCAAACTCCAGAAGTGGTCATAGTGCCTTGAATCTCAAAGAGAGAGAGGGACAACGCAATAGAGAGAGAGAGGGAGCTAAGAATGAGTGTTTGAGAGCTTAAGGATGAGAGCTTAATGGATTTCTCCACCTTAGGAATGAACACCACAATTTTATTTATATTATTCGAAGCATGAATAGGCTTAGAAAGCTATCAATGGAGGATCTTGATCGAAATCAAATAGTTACTATGATCTTACAATTCTTGGAAAAAGACATGGTTTGAGCTGATATTTTAAGATGAGATTCCATTATTACTTCTCATATAACTGTATAGAAGTTTCAATTCTTACCATACTACTTCAATTTTAACATATTGGATTGCAACTTGAATCTTAGGTAGCTTATTTTTTCATGATTTTGAATGTAGATTTAATTACGAAATGTTTAAATCAAGACATTTTCTTAGTATGGATCAAAAGAAGGCCATGAGATTTATGTGATTCTGCCATTAATTTGTAGAAATCATAGCTAGAATAAAAAAAAAAAATAAGATGAGAAGTGACTTGATCAAAAAGGAAAAAGGAGGAAAATATGGGAAATGGGAAGAAAGAGATGCTGACATGGCACCATGTCATCCATATGGCCCAATCAACATCTACCACATATCTACGTGGACACTTGGTCCAATAAAATCATGATATGTTGTAGATAGAGGGGATGGAAAATAAAAGGCACAATTTAGCCCTGCTTGGATTAAACCTAAGACCTCTTCATTATTAAGGTCGTTGGCATGTGTCGTGTTCATATATGCAATTAAATTGTATATATGGACTAGATTAGCCTAGGTTAGAACTAAATCTAAGCTTAGGCTCAACATTCCTCTTATTTTTTTATTATTTAAGACTCCAAAAAAAAATACTATAGATATTTTAAAAAGTTCTTATTCTATTTTAAATGATCCACTTCTTCTTCATTTTATTTATTACTTTTTGTAAATTTTCTATTATTTTGTATTTTCCTAAATTAGGACCCTTTTTTCCTATTCTAAAAATTTCTAAAATTTCTAAAATTACAAGGGGGCAAAAATAAGGTGTCTATAGCTACTTCTCTTTGTGGTGAAATTTGAATAAAACTTTACCATAAAGACAAAAAAAAAAAGGCACCATTTTTGTCTTAAAAATGAATTTACCGTAAGAAACATTACAACTAGCTAGCTATCATAAGTCTGATCCATTGGGGATTTTTTTAAAGAAGTAAGATGGCACTCTAGTAGTTGACTGAGACCTTAAAGTGAGTTTTAGAAGGATTTAGTGCCCTAAGAGTTTACTAGAACCCTAAAAGATATTGAGAAGAAGGCAGCGCCCCTATAGGCTAGCAAGAGCCCTAAAATGATACTAAAGGAGGGTAGTACCCCTATGGGCCTAAAATGAAATGTAAGGTGAGATACCACTCCTTGAGTTGGTTATAAACCTAAAGAGAACCTGAGTACGCTCCTTTGAGCTAACTAGCCTAGGTGAATGAGCAAAGCACACCTTGAGCTAACTAAGACTCTAACTAAGATCCAGGTTGTGCTTCTTTGAGCTAACTAAGTTGGGTGAATAGGCAAAACACTTATTGAGTTAACTATGACCCTAAATGACAAATCAAAACCCGATTGTGCCCGTATGGTTGGCTAACCTGGGTGAATGAGTGAAGCACTCCTTAAGCTAGCTAAGATCTTAAATGATAAATTAAAACCTAGTCATGCCCTTATGAACTGACTAACTTAGGCGAACGGACAAAGTGCTCCTCAAGCTAGCTAAGACCTTAATTGAGAACCTAGTTGTGCCTCTATGAGCTGACTAATCTAAGCGAATGGGTAAAGTGCTCCTTAAGCTAGTTAAGACCCTAAATGATAAATGAGATAGGTTAATGCTCCTTGAGCTAACTAAAACCCCATAAAGAGATTTAAGTTTAATGCAAATGCAAGGTTTAAAAACCACCTTAAGTTTATGCTTAAATGTATGGAAGCACTTACCTAGCTTTGTTGATAGTACCCAAACAAGCAAACCTTTTCTTAAGAAGTCTAATTAAAACCAATGACTTAGCCTTTGAAAACCATTTTGATCTTGAAATGAAGCATACAAAGTCTAACTAGCCACTAACTTTACGAAAAGTGACCCAACACATGAAATACCTGTTCTTTAGATTAAAGAGGTCATATCCCACATAAATCCTCAATTTTTCAATTGAACAGTCTCTTAGCTTCCTTTGGTCAGACTTAGGCCTTTATTGGGTGATGGTTATCTACCATGAGATGTAGCTCTACTTTGAAAGATAGAAAACTAATCTCCCTATTGAGAAAGGTGAATTCATAATAAAGAATTTGAAGAGTTTTTCATTAATTATCATCGTTCCAAAGCTCACATTCATCTTCTCTTGTATTTGTAATATATAAGATTTCTTTGAGTGTAGTAAGAGAAAAGGACCTTTTGAAGTGTTGGGAATCATCCAGTGCTGACGACCACTAAGTACACCAACTTTTCTTATAGAAAAATGAAAATTAAACCACGGTGATATTAAAGATTGCTAACATTTTATGTTCCAAGTAAAAATTCCATTGATTTTCAAGGGAAGTACAATTTACTACATCAGCTTTTATAGGGTCCCTCAAACCTAAACCATCCATTTGTGACAAATTTAAAGCCCCTCTTAGCAACACTCTTTTCATAATATAAGGACCTCCATAATTTGATGCAAATTTCCCTCTAGGGTCTTGCACATTGGGGAGAGCCTTTCTTAACACTATATCACCCTCTTTGAAATTCTAATGCCATATCTTCTTATTTAAAGCTTAAGCCATCCATTACTGATAGCATGGATTGTGACATATGACTATCAATCTCTTTCAGTCAATTAATTTCAATTGCTTGATGTGCTTCTTTACCTAATCAGCCTCATCCAATTGAGTTTTTGATAACACTTTAAGAGATGGGATCTTTACTTCAACTAGTAATAGTGCTTCAGTACCATATACTAAAGAGTAAGGCATTGCCCCCATTAACATTTTGATAAAAGTTCAATAGGCTATGAGTGCAAATGGTAACATCTCATACTAATCCTTATATATAACAACCATCTTTTCAATTATTCTTTTGAGATTTTTGTTGGCTACTTCGATGGCCACATTCATCTAAGGTCAATAGGGAGTGGAGTTTTTGTAGATGATTTCAAACTGCCAACACAACTCTGAGATGAGTTTGTCGTTCAAATTTGTGCAATTATTGGTAATGATTGTTTCTAGAGACTCATATCAAGCCAAGATATCTCTCTTGATAAACTTGACCACTACCCCTTTTGTAATGCTTGAATAAGATGAGGCTTCAACCCAATTAAAATAATAATCAATGGCAATTAGTATGAAATGATGATTATTAGAAGCTTTTGGAGTGATTGGGTCGATGATATGTATACCTCACGTTGGAAATGGCATAGCATAGATAATATGTGTTATTCTTAAGGCAAGTCATTTATCTTGTTCACATAAACATAGCAAAAGTGACAATGCTTAACATACTTGACGCAATCGCCCTCCATAATTGATGAATAGTACCCCAGCCTCATAATATTCTTAGTGAGAATGTAGCCATTCATGTAGGGGCCATATACTCTCTTATGTACTTCCTTTATCAAAACTTCAGCTTCTTTATCATCAACACATCTTAGAAGCATACCATCAAACGATCAATGGTATAAGGTGGACTTACTTATTAAGAATTGGGTGGAAACCTTCTAATCGTCTTTCTATCCTTTTTCTCAACATCATCAAGATACATGCCTCATTGTAAGAGCACTTTGATGTCATAGCACTAAGGCTTTTCATCATGTATAGCTCCAATTGCTAGAAACAAAGTAGGCTTCTCTTCAACTTCAATTTTGAGTGGCTAAATTTTGTTCCAACCAGATATTTGGATAATGGGTGCCAAAGTAGCCATTGCATCAGCAAATTGGTTTTGAGTTCTTGAAACATATAAGAATGTAACTTCTTCAAATCTCTCTACTAATTTAGTCAAGTGTTGGTGGTAAGGTGCCAGTTTAGGATCCTTCATTTCATATTCTCCCTGAGCCTAACTAATAATGAGTGAGGAATCCTTACATACTTTTAACTCTTGAATCTCCTTATCTAAGGCCATTTTCAGTCCCATAATGCATGCTTCATATTCAACAATATTGTTGGTATATGGGAAAACGAGTCTTATTGCCATTGGGAACTACTTATCTTTGGGGGATATCAATATTGCCCTAACTCCACACCCTAACACATTAGCAACTCCATCAAAGAACATCTTCTATTTTAAGAGCTTTTCATCTTTCTCTTCATTAGAATCACTTTCAACTACTAAGGTAACCTCATTAGGAAATCTGACTTGTACTTCTTGGAGAGTTCCTTCAGGGGAATTCTCTGCTAGTTAATTTGCTAATACTTGCCCTTGGACTAAATTTTGGTTTACATATGTGATGTTGAATTTTGACAATTACATTTACCACTTCAACTTTTCAACTAAATACTTCAAAGGATCATGTTAAGTCAGCAATTCAATTTGGTAATAGAGTATGTATCATTTGAGCCAATGCATGATCCAAACCAAAGCACAACACATTCTTTCAATTTCAGAATAATTTTGTTCCCCCCGTTGTAAACTTCTTAATTAAGTAATATATAGCCCGTTCTTTTCCTTCCTCATTTTTTTGTCCAAGCATATACCTCATAAACTTTGGTAATACAGTAAGATACAAGAACAATAGCTTCCTAAGTTCAGGAGCTACCAGAACTAAAGGGTTCATAAGGTATTTTTTATCATTGTAAAGACTTCCTCGGATTCCTCATATGAGTTTATCTTAGTGTTCTTCTTTAGCAACTTAAATAAGGGATGATATTTATCTATGAGTTGAGATATAAATCGAGCTATATTATTCAATCTGCCTAATAAACCCCTAACTTCTTTAAGTGTGTGTGGAGAGGACATATTGAGTATTGCTTTGACTTTATTAGGATCTACTTCGATAACCCAGCAATTTTCCCGATGTCACCCCAAATGTATACTTCTATAGATTTGGCTTCAATTGAAATTTCCTCAATATGTCGAACAGCTTCCTTAAATTATCCACATAGTTCTCCCCTTTTTTAGATTTCACAATCATATCATCAATATATACTTCTACTTCTTTGTGCATCATGTTGTGAAAGATTTCAAACATTACCCTTTGGTAAGTTGCCTTGGTGTTTTTTAGTCCAAAGGCATCACCTTGTAGTAAAACGTACCCTAAGTAATAATGAAGGTTATCTTGGTCTTATCTTCTTCAAACATTTTGATCTAATTGTATCTAGAGAAGCCTTCCGTAAATGAAGAAAGATGGTTCCCATCTATATTATCTACCAATACATCTACGTGAGGTAAAGGAAAATTATCCATCAGTGTTGCCTGATTGATATCTTGGAAATGCACTCATACTTTGATTTTCCAATTCTTCTTCATAACAAGTACAATGTTAACTACCCATTAAAGATAATCAGATACCTCAATGAAATCAACGTCAAGTAATTTCTTAACTTCTTCTTTGATCTTTAACAAGATATCTAGTAGAAATCTCTTATGCTTCTACATTTTGGGTTTGACATCCTCTCGTGTAAGCAAGCGATGGACCATAATCAAAGGATCTAACCTAAGCATATCTTTATAGGACCATGCAAACACATCTTGACATCCTGATAATAGCATGGCTATCTTCACATTATGCTATTCTTTTAAGTTATCCCCAATCTTCAAATTCTTTGGGTTATCGTCGATCCCTATATTAATTGTCTCATTTGGTTCCTTAATGGAAATTCTAGCCAGTTTATGTTTTTGCCAACTGTTGAGCCCGATTTTTCACTCTCTCAGTTCTTTTTATAAAATAGTCATTCTTTAAATTGATCAGTACTAAACTCTACCCATTTAATACCGATCTTCGACTAGGGTTTAAAGAAAACTGTTCCTTTTTGTTTTGAAAACAACTCTAAAGTTGCCACTTAACTAGAGTCGAGAAAAACAATTAAATTATAACTAATTGGGTGAATTGGTTATAACTTAGCCACTAGTCTAACAATTAAAACCAATTTTACAAAACGGTTTTTTAAACTACAAAATCTAGATCCAGGGGTCAGGAATTATAAACCCTTACGGGTACTATTGACTTTTCAAAATTAGAATTAAACTTAAAGATCACCTTTTAATTTTGAAAGACAAAACTTGATTATTAGTTACTCTAATTGGATAAATAAAATAATCTAAACTAAAGAAAAAAGGGAAATTAGTTTTTTTTTTATCGTCACCCCGTAAGTGCCTACGTACCCACTATTTGAGATCAGACGTACGTAGTTATTTTATAAAAATTTTTAGTGGGTTGTTAGTTTTAATTCTTAAAAATGATTGAGTTTATGTCTTTTTACTCAATTTTGGTTCATTTAAGAAAATTTCAAAAATGGGTTCTAAATTGGATTTTTTCTTTTTTTTTTTTAAAAATTCTAGAATGCCTTAAATTGCAAAGGTTTTGTTTATTTTTATTATTTTTGAAGAACTTTGATTTTTCTAAGTGCTAAAAGGAAAGAAAAAAAAATTATTTATCTCCTTATTTACTTACTTTTATTTTTATATTTTTTTCATTTCTATCTATTTATTTATTTATTTTATTTTTATTAAACAACTAATTAAACTACCTTTCCTTTACTTTCTCTTTCTTTCTTTTTTCCTTTTTCTTTTTATCTTTTTTTTTATTTGATTATATTTACATGGATAAATAAATCAAACAAATAAATAAAGGTTCGTATGTAGTTGGACATACGGGTTAAACCTGGAGTGGGTCGGTCGGTTCAATTGGGACAGATTCAGGTCGTCGGGTTAAATTCGAGTTAGATCGGATTGGCTCTACTAGATTTAGGCTGGGCTTATGGTGGTTATTTAGTAGGTATTTGTAAGGGTTTGACAGCGGTAGTTGGCATGGTGGTTAGGTGGTGGTTGCTAAGTTCTAATTGGTGATTTGGGTAAAGGTTTTAGAGTATGGAGAGTTCGATTGTAAGTTTAATTTGGGGCTAAGGTAGTCAAAGATGGTGTTTTAAGAAGGGGTGGCTTACAGTGGTTAGGGTTAGGTGGCTGTGAATTTGGTAGTGTCGCTAAGGATCACAGCGAAGGATAAGATGAGTTAGGTTAAGGAGTTAATGGTATGAGGAAGCTAATGAGGGAAGTGGCTAGTGGTGGAGAGCTCGGTAGAGAGAGATTTGAAGAGAGAGAGTGCAAGTTAGTGAGAAAAAGAGGTCGCAAGAGAGAGAGAGAGCTTGGGAGTTAATTGAGAAGCTCGTGTGTGGTTGTGTGTGTTCCATGATCACCCCCGACAACCCTTTTATACTTATAATTATCTTAGAAACATAGAAAGCTTAAATTTGGATTAAAGCAGAATTCTAGATTTTCAGTTTTTTTCTAATTTTGGAGCTTGATTTGAATTCATTTTTTTACCGAATTTAGATGCATTAATGGGTTCGATTCAAAGTAGGCTATGTGTTCAATAAGATTAAAGTAAGAATTTGCATGAGTATGTGTGAAATCTATATGGAAATTGGAGCTGAAGAGGGGGTGGGTGTTCTTAAGCCAAGAAAGGGGGAGAAAATCTAGAGAAAATGGGGTAAATCTAAGAGAAAGAGAGGGAAAGTGCTGATGTTGTGCTGATGTGGTGCCACGTCAACTAACTTGACCAATCATAACATGCTATGTGTCAATGGTAACATATGGCAGCTAACGTAGCATGCTACGTAATGCCACGTTAGCATGGGTCTCTAACTCGACGCTGTTACGTATTAAGATATGTGGTGCAATAAGATCTTGATATGTAGCAGTCCCTGATGTGAGAAAAAAAAAAAAAACTTGTTCATGCCTTCCTCAAGATTCCAACCCAACACCTTATGGTTAAACCCAAACTAAAGTCCATGTATTTATCCTTTAAGCCATTGACTTATGCCTTATCCATATGTACAACTAAATTAAACATATGGAATTAGTCAGCCTAGACTAGATTTAAATCTAAGCCTAAATTCAGTGGCCCAATTTCTAAATCTAAATTAAAATTAAAAATCTACCTTAATAAAATGTTATTTTCTAAAATCTTTTTTTTTTCTATATTTTGTGATTTTTCATTTTTTTTATTTTATAAATTTCATATTTATTGATATTTTCAAAAATTTCTTATTTTCTAAATTTCTCAATTTTTTGTATTTCTTATCCAATTCTCTTATCTTTTATGTTTTTCTTATTTTCAGAATTTCTTTTCTAAATTTCTTAATTTCTTGGGTTTCTTTAATTTTTTTTTGTTTTTTTTTTTTCTAATTTAAGGCCTAATGAGAAAAGAAAGGAAAATAATAAAAATAAAAATAAAAAGAGCAAAAATTAAATATCTATAGTTGCTCCTCTTTATAGGGAAGTATGAACAAAACTTTGTCACAAAGACAAAGAGAAATTATTTTTGCCCTTAGGATGACTCTAAAACAACTATAGCTATCCTAAAATTGATTTGGATGAAGAAATGAACCTAGTCGCACCACTTTAGGCTCATTAACCTAAGTAAGAGTGTCTTTAAGGGACAACCAATCTTACGCTGAAACTGATCTAAAGCTTAATCGTGCCTCACAAGACTCACTAACCTAGGCAAGAGCTTCTCTTAAGGACTAACAACCCTAAATTGGGATCGATCTAAAACCTAGTCATACCTCATTAGGCTCACTAACCTAGGTGAAAACATCTTTCAGAGACTAGCAACCCTAAATTGGGATCGATTTAAAACCCGATCGTACCTCACTAGGCTCATTAACCTAGGTGGTAGCGTCTTTCGGGAATTAGCAACCTTAATCTAGGATCAATCTAAAATCTGGTCGTACCTTACTAGGCTTACTAGCTTAAGTGAGACCGTCTCTTGGAGACTAGGAACCCTAATCTAGGATCAATCTAAAATCTGGTCATGCCTTATTGGGCTCACTAACTCAGACAGGAGCATCTCTTGAGGACTAGCAACCCTAATCTAGGATTGATCTAAAACTTAGTCATACCTCACTAGGCTCACTAACCTAGACAAGAACATCTCTTGGGGACTAGTAACCCTAAACTGAGATCGAGCTAAAACTTAGTTATGCCTCACTAAGCTTACTAACTTAAGTAGGAGCATCTCTCAAGGACTAGTAACCTTAAGCTGGGATCGATCTAAAACTTAGTCGTGCCTTATTAGGCTCACTAACCTAGGTAAGAGCGTATCTTGGAGACTGGCAAAATTAAGTTAGGATTAATCTAAAACCTGGTTATACCTCACTAGGCTCACTAACCTATGAGGGAGAATCTCTCGGGGACTAGTAACCTTAAACTAGGATTGATCTAAAACCTGACCGTACTTCACTAGGATTACTAACTTAGGTGAGAGTGTCTCTCGAGGACTAGCAACCTTAAACTTGGTGTGTAAAAAGGAATTGATGAGGAGAAGAGCTCTACAGGACTTGGTGAACAAATGGGAAATGACCTATGGGCTCACTTGAGAGAAATTTGGCAAACAGAGGGGGCCAATGGCCTTGCTTGAAACAAAAATGTCTCATGGGCTTGCTTAATAAATTTGGAAGAGATATTGATTTAAGATTGCATCTTCAAAGACTGGCTATTCACTTAGATGTAGAAGGTAAGTGTCTTATGGGTTGGACAAATGAGATGATGAAGAGAAGTGCCATTCGGACTTGGTAAGAGAAATGTCATGAATAGACAGGTCTAATTGGCATGCCTAATGAAATTAAGTGTCCTATGAACTTGGTACATGATCTTTGCAAAAAGAGGTGCCCTATAGGCCAATTAAAAGAACTCGGTGAATTGAAAGGCCTTATGAGCACACTTAAGAGAAGCTTAGTGAATGCTTCATAGGCTTGTTAAGAAAAACCTTGTAAACAAAGACACCCAATGGGCTTACCTAAAGAAATCAAGCATCTTATGAGCTCACTACAAGATTTTTGCAAAAAAGAACTGCTTTATAGGCTTGTTAAAAGAACTTAGTGAACTGAAAGGCCTTATAAGCATGTTAAAGGTAATTGAGAAATAAAGGCACCCTATGGGTTTGCTAAAGACCTTGAAGAGAGTTAAATAGATAGAAGGTGGGATAGCCCATTTGAAAGCTAGTTAGTATAAAAACTTGTCCAAAAACACTACTCTATTTTTTAGGAAACTATTTATAGAAAGATCTTTTTGGTGAAAGCCATTTATGTTGAAAAAGACGTTAAGTATAATTTCCTTTATTTTGGGAAGAATGAGAAAAGCCAGACTCTTAACCCTTCTTTTTTTCTTTTTTTTTTTCCTTTTTTTTTAGAATGGATTGAAAACTTTGCCACCCAAAGCAACATAGACTTGAAATAAAGATACTTTCTCTCTCTTTTTCTCTTTCTTCTTCTTTTTTTTTTCTTTTTATTACCTCTCTTTTTTTTTTCTTTTTTAGTTTGCTAATAGGTAAAGAACCCTTCCTTAATAATCACATGAGGCTACTTATGTTCCCCCTAATTTAGATGCCGAGTCATTTGGTGGGGCCTTGTGATCTTAAACATCTTTAAAAGGTAACTCATGATTAGTTTAGTTAGAGAGGACTTCCTTGCAAACACTTAGTCTATATTACACTCTTAACTATAGTCCCAAAATTATAGTCCATTTTGCATATGATACACCTTGACCAATCCATTAGTTCTTTTTCGATTTAACATTATGAATTTAGGCTTTTGGTCCAATAATTTCAAAAAGAACTAATGAAGAAGCCTAAAATAAATATCAATCTCGGGTTTACAAGCCAAGAACCTTAGGAACAATTAGAAATATAATTGCTTTAGCTTCAACAACAACTTTTATTAAAGATAAATTATCTTTAAAGATCAAAAGAGCTTTTACCTATGTAAGGGTGGTATTGTGAGTAGAAAGGCCAAGTGTAAGAGAGGTTTCAAGGTGGATGTAAAAATTTTGATTTTTGAGCTTGAACTGTGATTCAGAGCTTTACGTCTTTGGGGCTATTTAGGCTTTGATTTTTTATTTGCCTGCCTATGCTTTCACTTGGCTCTTGACTTACACTTGAGCTTAATTTTCCAACCTCTTTTCCTTTTTCTATTTTGTTATTACTTTGCCTCACCATTCTTTTTTCGTTCTTTCATTTTCTTTTAGCCCTAAATCTCCATGGCTAAGTTTTTACCTCTTAAGCGATTCAAGATTCTAAATCCATTGATTTCTATTGCATGGGCTTGAAAAAGCTTAAGGTATTTAAAATGGATGTGGCTCTTCCTTATTTCAAAAAACATAACTTATTAGAAATAAAATTTGCTTTTGAATTTAACGTTACAGAAGCAAGTACAAACCAATGTTAATCTCTCTCTCCTTATCAATAACCCTAACCTCTGAATTGTCTCATTGTGGAGTGGTTCTCAATAGGGTTTCAATTTGAAAATTTCTTTAAATAGGTCCAATGGGATAAATAAGAGATCATTGTGCTTAAGATTCAAGAAATGAATGCCTAATTTGATTTTAATTTGCGTATCACATTCAAAGTGGACCTCCTTTAAGGAATAAGTCCAAAGTATCCTCACATTTGTGTCGCTCAACTCTCAAAGTGTTTTAGGTTAATGTGAAGAAAATAGTTTGCCTCTTTTTATTCTAAACCTTTTAAAAGTGAGTACTGATTCCTTAAAAAATAGTGCAATCATTCCATTAAGAAAGGCACTTATATTATTTTAGCTATTACATACTTTATTGAAAACAACTTTCAATGCCCCTAACTTAACAAGCACCCAATTACTTGAAACAACCCGTAAGCTTATCAAAAGGTATTGGTAAGCTCAAAAGAAATGAAGCTCTAGGCGACTCAGTTTGAATACCCTCATGACTTGAAGAAGGAACGTCTTGTTATAGCTTTAGCTGAATGACTTTTGTATCAATCAGGTCTCAATCTCCAGTATTTTCTAATGGAGCACCCCTATTGACCCATATGATAGTCACATCTTGCTTCTGGGTCAAAGCTACGTAGTTTGTAATTTAGATTAAGGGCTTCACAAGCTATAACCTTTACTGCTTTCAAATGATAAAAGAGTTGGGTGATTGATATCTTCAGTCAAGTGAATTGTTTCCTCTAAGTCCCATAGGTTTGTTCTTTCTCGCTTCTCCTTGGCTTCTTGCTACTAAGGCCTCCTTAATCACTTGCACTTATTGGCACTTGATTAGTGTTGAATGTTAGGTGTTGAAATCTTCTAAGCACGAGGCCCATTACCATTTCTAGATCTAATGTACTTTTTTGTAACATGGCTATTTTCTCTTCTAGATTTGAGAATCTCCTTTCCGAGTTCGAATCTTGGATATGTGGAGAGTGGTGATTATTAGGAACAAAACTTACCATTGTTGGGTCATCTGGTGCATCATCCTTTTTAAGGAGGCTAGTTTGTCATCAACCATGTTAACTTAGTCGGGAGAGTTTCTTTACCAGTTAGCAACTTTTCTTTTTTCTTTTCATTTTTTTAAGAGAGAGAAAGAAATCTCTAGGGGAAAAAAAAAAAGAATGTAATATAGGGATAAGATTTTGTCATAAGTTGTGACGAAGGAGTGAAAACAATCCTAAGGGATTAAAGGCCAAAGTATTAATAAACTCACATGAAAAAAGATCTTAAGGATGTATAAAAGAAAATATTGGAAATAATTAAAGTAGAAGGTATAGAGAAAATGACTTAGAGACTTAAGGACATGACTCTCATGATTTTATTCAAACAGAAACTAAAGAATGCATTATGAAGATGTGTGAATGTAGAGAAGGGAGGTAGCAAGCTAACTACGATGTAGCCAAAAAAGAAAAGATTTTTATTGTATCTATCGAGCCTAGTTTTTTACCCTCCTAGTTCTTTTTTATAAAATTAGATCTTCTCTAAACTGATCAATACTAAACCCTACCCATTTAATATTGACCCTCAACTAGGGTTTAAAGAAGATTATTTTTTTTAACTTGAAAAAATTTGGAGTCGCCACCCGATTGAAGTCAAGAAAAGGGGTTAAGTTATATTCAATTAGGTGGATTGGTTATAACCTAACTACTAGTCTATCGATTAAAAAACCAATTTGTAAAACGGTTTTTTCTAAAAACCAATTTGTAAAACGGTTTTTTCTAAAAACCAAAGATTTAGGTCTGGAGGCTAATTTATTAAACCTTAAACGGGTATCACTTTTTAACTTTTCGAATTTAACTTTGCTTTTCAAATATACCCTTTTTAATTTCTAAAAACATCTAATTATGATACATGCGACTAAATTGATTAATTTACATAAATATCTAAAAATGGAAAATAAAACTTTCCATATTTAAAGTCGCCCAATACTTGCATACGGGTGCCTACGTACCCGCTATTTAGGATTAGACGCACGTAGTTCTTTTATAAAAAAACTTTAGTGGGTAGTTTGATTTTAATCTTTAGAAAAATTGTCAGATTTACGTTTTTACCCATTTTGAGTTGATTTAAGAAAAGATTATAAGGGGTCCTAAGTTGAATTTTATTTTTGGAAATTCTAAATGATTTTAATTTAAAAATTGATTGTATTTTCATTTATTTTTAGAAAACTCAATTTTTCTAAGTGTGAAAACGATTTTTGTTTACTAACCTATTTATTTATTTTTATTTTTATTATATTATCTTATTTATTTTATACTTATTCTATTTATATCTATTAAAATAAATAAATAGACTACTTTCTTTCTTCTTCTTCTTTTTTTCTTTTTGTCTTTTCTTCTCTTTCTTTTTTTTTTCCATTCTTTTTTTTTTCATTTATAACATTTACAAATAAACAAAAAAAAAAAAAGGAAAAACCGGGTTGGCTCGGATTGGCTCGAACAGCTCGAATCGGCTCACTTCGACTTAGATTGGCTTGATTGTCTCACTTCAGCTTGAATCAGCTCACTTTGACTTGGATTGGCTTGCTCGGCTCACTTCTGCTTGGATTGGCTCACTTCGGTGGTAGTGGTTTTTATCAACAAACACCATAGGGAATGCTATCCTAGAGAGAGAAGAACCGTGCTAGAGAGAGAAGAACCAGCTCGATTTTTGCTTTTCTAAAGTGTTTTGAAGTTTTTGTTGTGTTTTGAAAATGAAGAATAGACCCCTATTTATAGGTGTTACGGTTGAGTTAAAGATGGAAAAAATTAAATGCAATATGATTTTCTTCCATTTTTTTTTATTAGACGAACCTGGACAATATGTGGTACCAAATACATAGCTGCGCGTATATGAATGTGCTAGAGTATGTCAAAGTGTATCTACCACACTTAGAAGTGAGTTGGCAAATGACATGGCGACAATGTGACCTGTGATGTAGCGATGACTTGGCGATAAAGTGAGAAAAGAAAAGAAAATAAAAGATACATTTTGCACCTTCCATAAATTGAACCCAGGATCTCTAGGTCACATGCAATATCAAGTCCAGATGCTTATCTGGCTGAGCTATTGGTTTTTCCTTATTCATATATATAATTAATTGCACATATAGACCAAGTTAACCTGAGCTAGATTCAAATCTAAGCCTAGACCTAACAGCCTTTTATTCAAAACTATTGAAATTGAAATTAAAATTATATTCTAATTAAATAACCTAAAAAATTTATTATTTTTTAAATAGCCTATTTTATTTCTTATTTTTTTGTACTTTTTCCTATTTTCCTATTTTTTTTATATTTTTCTAGAATTCCTATTTTTCTAAATTTCTTCATTTTTTTGGGGGCTTTCTTTAATTTTCTATTTTTTTTTAACTTTTTCTAATTTAGGACCCTATAACCTAATTTAAAAAATAAAAAGAGGGTAAAAATTAGGTATCTACAATATCTTTGAAGTTTCTCTTACAAATAAACTATAAAGTTTAGATCCTCTTTTTCTTGTGAAACCTTGGCTCCTCTTCAATCTCATCTCTTTTCTTCAACTCAGTTGCCTTAATCCATCTAGTAACCTGAGAGATATCTTCATTGTGGAACTTTTGGAAAGCTTTAACCTAGTAATAGGCGGCAATATCTTTAGGAAGTTCAATGATAGTAGCAAATGCATCAATAAGATTCATCTTCTAGACGCTTTATCTATGAATGAAATCAAGTTTAGGGCTTTGAGTATGGCTAATAAACCTAACCATAAGTAGGGCCATATTAGTCTTTATTTCTCTATTCTTCTCTTCCTATAGATGATTGAGCGACTTGGCTTGTGCTGCTAGTAGTGTTGGGACATAAGATTTCCCTCTAAAAATTGGGTCACAAGCTCTACAATCTTATGATGTATGTGAAATATCCCATCAAGAAACAAAATAGTTCCAAATGTTACCAAGATATAAGCATTGATCTTATATTGTTGTAAATCTTCATTGTTGCTACAAAAGAGTTTTTGGTTGTAGCTGGATGGGGTTGCAAACCAAGGAAAAAGATTATCCAGCTTAATGATTCTCCAATAGGGATTTGTCTACATTCTGCATATTTCAAATTCACTAAGGCCTAAGAGCTTTTTAAAGATCTTTGTAGGGCTAATGGTGATATTTGGGACATATTTTTTGTTTCCAATAGAGGGGACCCTTAACAAATAGGAGTATTCTTCGATAGTTAGGCTCAGTTTGCATGGGCCAAAGTGAAAAAGACTGATTTTGAGGGTCATAGAAGTAGACTAAATCCTATACCATGGTGACATTAGTCTAGATTTTGAGCAAAGAGAGGATGGGTTTAATCTTGTCTTCAATGAATTTCTATTGGTTTAAATCGAAAAATTGAAACCATTTTTCAAGTATCCCCTTAGGCTCTAAAGGATCATGGATATGGACTTCTTTGAAAAGGGCCTATGTAAGAGGGGACCTATCCATTTTCTGGAAAAATGATGAAAAGAAAATTACATCAGAACTATCTTATTTACACATGGTTTACATTGATATTTATAGGAAGAAAATATTTATAAGGAAAAGATTAGGAAACTTTACATATTTTTTTAGTTTTTTTTTTTTTTTTTGCCAGATCACGTTAATGTGCCGATTTTGGAAATGGGTTTACGAATGCAATTAGGGTAGGTTCTAAAAAGGTCCATAAGCTTTGTGATCTCATTTGTTAAAAAACACTTTCATTGGTCATATTGAGCTTAAGTGAGGTGGATTAATCAACCTCCAGTGTTGGTTATACCACAGCTCTCGAAGCCTACACAATGGCCCTTCTCTTAGGGTCTTAAGACAGCCTAGGTTTAACTACATCTATCTTATACCTTTGATGCAACAAATGACCCCCATATCCCAATACTTGTGATATGCAAGATAATAGTACAAACAGATAAATAAAAGCTAAGAATGAATTCTAGGAAAATATAGGGAAAGAAGTTTCGAGTTTGTCTTTAGTTTTTCTATTTTATAATAATGCCACCCTAAAACCCTGAAGGATGTATGAAAAAAGGGTGGTTTTAGAGGTCCTTAAACTTTGTAACCTCATGCATTTCTTATAAAATGGTTCCTTGATCACATTGAAGTTTAAGTGAGGTAGTCTAATTGGCCCCAAATGATGGTTGCCATACTATGCCCAGAACTTATACAGTGGCTCCACGTCCTAAGGTCCTAAGATAGACCTGGTTCGACTGTATTTATCATGTGTTCATAATACACCCACCCCCCC